>CM053584.1:224173778-224186216 GCA_028627135.1 Pseudochirops cupreus
GATTTCCTTGCAACATTCTAATTTCTCTTCTCAATTTTTCTTCCACTTCTCTTATTTGGTTTTGAAAATCCTTCTTCAGCTCATCTCTAGCTTTAAGGCATTCTTCATGTTTATTGGAAGCCCCTGGTGGGGGCACTCTGGCTGCACTCTCCTCCTCCCTCTCTTTGCCACGAACCTTCTTTTCCCCAAAGAAGGAATCTAGGGTTTGGTTGCTGTTCTTACTTTGCTTCTTATGCTTATTCTTACTCATGGTTGGTCATTCCATGATTTTTTTTTAATCTCTGTGGGGCTCTGCTTGCAGAAGAGAAAGCTCTGTTCCAAATCGCTGGGGTCCTCCCGGCTTCCATAGCTCTCAGGAAGGTGCTGGGTCCCTTTTCTACTTACTTCTGGCTCACTGGATAATGAAGACTCCAGGACTGAAAGCCCAAGACCGCAATCCGGATCTAGGCAGCTCAATGCAAGAGCACTCAGCCTCTGAATGATCGTTTAGTCCCTCTGCTGTCTGCAGGCCAAGGGCGCGGAAGCTGCAATATGGAGGAGGGTGCAAAACCTCTGTCTTTTGCTTTCCCACCCTGGAGGCATTTTGCCCAGACGCTTTTCTCCCCCAATTTTGCAAGTCTTACTGACCTAGTTCTGAACGCTGCTTGCAGCTGCTGCTTATCTGCTCACCAGAGAGGCTCCTCGGCTCCTCCTGTCCAGCCACCCCTGGGGCTCAGCCAGGGCTTCAGGGCAGGCTGGTTTCAGTTTGCAGTGCTGATATGGTTCCTCGTAGCTGAGCTGATTTTAGTGGAAAGTATGTTTGTGTGCATTTTGGAGTTCTAGGATCAGTTTAGAGTCATATTTTATTGGTATTTGGGGGTGGCTATGTGAGAGCTGCAATATGTTGCTGCTGCTATGGCGCCATCTTGGCTCTGCCCCCTATATTGAATTTTAGATATCATCTAGCCTAAGAACCTCATTTAAAGGTTAGGAAACTGAGACTCCCAAAAGATTAATCACCTTCAAAAAGGACATGTAGCTAACTGGTTAGTAACTAAGTTATAAACCTTTATGGTATCCAGGCAGTACCCCTATTGCACTGCTCTGCCTCATAGTACAATTAATTTCGACAACTTAAATATTACTTCCTTCGTCTCCCTTCTTAAGTCTTTTGCATCTTAAAGGAAAAGAGATCTAGGGTGGTCAGCATGTATATATGATTAGTATAACTGGGGAAAGAACTGTTAGAATAGGTTTCAGCAGTTCTCAACCTGTGGGTTATGTTCAATTTAAATACATCCTGCATATCAGATATTTACATTACAATTCATAACAGCAGCAAAATTACAGTTATGAAGTAGCAACAAAAATAATTTTATGATTGGGGGTCACCACAACATAAGGGACTGTATTAAAGGGTCACAGCATTAGGAAGGTTGAGAACCACTGGGTTAGATGGAAAGATAGATGATAGATGATAAATATATCATTGATTAATAGATTAAAATGCCTAAATTGATAGGTATCTATAAATAAATACTAAAGATATCTATCAATATAAATGTACTTACACTTGGGAGAAAAAAAAATCTGAGCCTACATTGTGTTCTGGGTCTAATTCTAATTTTGCAAATGCCATGATCTGAAAAGATTCCCATTCACCTTTCTGGTATTCTTTTATGATAACAAAAGTCATATACTCACGTATTTCTCTAGGTACAGCTCTTAGTTCTGTCATATAAAAGAGATATGTCGAATCCATAATTTAGAATGGTTGATTGTTATTTTCTATGTTATAACATATAGATTTAGTGGGAAATGAAATCTGTGACTTGAGGTTAAAAAGGAACCAAACGATTAACCTCACTAATAATCTGTTAGTACTCTTTTCTCCTATACTGTTGTATTGTGTCTTATTTTCAAATGAAACAATATATTTAGTACACAATATTAATGAATGAAAAGTTGAATTATTAAAAGGAAAACTTTTTATTGGAAATATTAAATGCTGTTAAATAATGGACAATATTTAAATAATAAAAATAGTATTCTGGATAACTTGCTAAATGCAAAGTCAGATCACTTTTTTTTTTCACATTGTTACCTGGCCAATTACTTTCTATATGACTGAGGGAAAGTCAGCTTAACCTTTTAGAAACTAGTTTAGTTTATTTTTTTTTTTAATGAAGGAGGAATTAGATCATGTGAGGGGATTTTTCCAACTGTAAATCAATGATCTGGTATAGTGTCATTGCTTATAAAGTTGGACATGATGGAATAAACAACAAGTTCTTTAACTCAATCAAACTTTATAACAACCTATTAAGTATGTAGTTCATGCATTATTGTCTCCATTTTACAAATGAGAAAAATGAGTTTCACATACGTCACTTCATAAAGGGGCAGAACTGGGAATTTGACCTTGGTTATTTTTACTAGATATCCAGTTGCCCTTCCTTTACATCAGACTTGTCTAAAATCAAAATGGAACCAAGTGTCAATTTTTCAACCACAAAGAAATAATATAAATATAAAACTTATAAATCTTAAAGTAACTTACAGATTCAATTTTGTAACTTCTTCCTAAGAACTTCTTGCTTCAAATTCCACACTTACTGGTGTTTTACTCATAAAATTAATTTCATCTGGAAATATGATTTGATTATCATCTAATGAATAAAACAGAGTACTTGTAATTAGTATAATTCCTTCCTATTCCAAATTTCTTCTGTGACCTTCAGGACATCAACTAATCTCTGTGGCTCAACTGAAACATTTTAATTAATATATCGGTAAACTACTAGACCAAGTCTTTGATTTTTTTTTTTTTGGAGGACAATTGGGGTTAAGCAACTTGCCCAAGGTCACATGGCAAGTAAATGTTAAGTGTCTGAAGATTTGAACTCAGGTCCTCCTGACTCTAAGACTAGTGCTCTATTCCCCATGCCACATAGATATCCCTATCTTTGACTTTTTTAATTCAATATTTAGTAGCCTTTTGATGACATCATAGCTATGAAATATTACTTTTTTCACTAGATGGCAGTGTGACTTTCTTTAAAAATCCATTTTATACTATTACTTCCTCAGTGTAGAATCATAGATGTTAAAATAGAAAATACCTTGAAGGACTGAAAGACCTAATGTCTTTCATTAGTCTTCAGACTAAGACTAGGAAGGCAAAATGAATTAGGAATTTGAAACAATTATCCAACATTCAGAATATGTCTTGAACATAGTAGGTGTACACATACACATACATGAACACACTCATGAAGATATTGATTTGGCATAGTAAATTGACCACTCTTTTTTGAGTCAGGAATATCAACTCAATCCCATTTTAGACACTTAAAAGCTTGGCGATACTAGATAAGTCACAGAACCTCTCTTATCCTCAGTTTTCTCATTTGTTAAAAAGAGGAGAGTGATATCATAGATCTCTCATGATTTTTGTGAGGATAAAATAATTTATATTATAGTGCTTTCAGATACCTTGAAATATTATCTGAAATGGCATTCCCATACATGAACAAATTAGTTGATACTTCATTGATTAAATGAAGTCAGACAAGGAAACTTATTAGTACAAAATAATTCATCATTCTCAAGTGCAACAACATTTTAAGCCAGAAAAATTGATCAGTTAATTTGTTTTATATTTTCTATGCTTTTGTCCAGTTAGATATAAACTTTGGGAAATGAGTCAGATTTTAGAGCTTCAGGGCAAAACACTGTTTTGTTTGTTGAGTTGTATTTGTACAATCTCTGTCCTCAGTTTATCTGTATACCATTTAGCTAGAGAGCTAAAAGATACAAAATAAAACTAAGAATAAAAGATGAAAAAATGTAAAATTAGTTTTTTATAAATATATATATATGTACACATATATGTATGCGCACAAATGCACATATTTTATGTAATAATAACAATTCTAATAAAAGCTTCAAAAAAAGTGGAGATAAAGGAGAAATCTCTTTGACTTAGTTGAATGGGAATTGCTCTGTTTTGTGGTCTCTTAGATGGTCACCTTTATTTCTGTGTAATTCTTCATTGGCAAAATCACAATCTACTAATAGCAGGATGTACCACCATCACCCCAATCCCCTTTGGGTGAACTTCGACTTTTTAATTTTTGGAATATATTATATTCAATTATTTGTAACCATACGGTATCTCTGAGAGAATATTCATGTTTAAAAGACCAGCTTTCATTTAAAGGTGAACATTAGGATCATGAAAAGTACTAGAAATTTCCCTGTGGCAATGCAGTTTCATTTCCTTTTCCTCTCTGGCTGCTACTGTACATAAGATAAAGCCATTTCTTCTTTTGTAAAGTGTGGTACATGTGATTTTATAAATATAATAATTGAGACACAGAAAAGGATTGGGAGAACAATGACTTGTATTCACCAGGTAAGTCAGTAGCAAATCAAGATGCTTGAGCTCCAAGACAAATTCTCTTTCTACCACCCTCTGCAGCCATTAACAAATTTATTGTCTCTTTATCATTACCTTGTAGATTTAGAGTTGGAAGGATATGTTGAGATCACCTAGTCAAATCTCCTCATTTTATAAATTATAAAAGTGAATGTTGAATTTTAGTAACTCTCTAAAGGTCATATGTAGTGGCTGAGATGGGTTTTAAACATGGGTTTCATGATCAGATCTTGCTTTGTTTTGATGCTCCAAATATACATCAACTGAAAGAGAATTAAAAATGAATAGATGGAATAGACTGGAAGAGATGTCTCCTTTTAAGATGACTGAACAAATAACTCATCTAGTGGCTGGTTTTATTAGCCGGGAATGGAACTGATTCCTTTATAAGAATGTGACATTGCAGGCCCCTCAACTACATTTTCAATAGTGAATTTAGTCTTAAAGAACAGAACATTCTTTTGCTATAAAAAGAGTATAATATCCTTGAAGCACTGCTAGGACATACACACACACATGAAACAAGATGTGGATAGGAATTATTACATTTCAGAGGAACAAGAAATGGTGTGTAGTGATTACTGCTTGTGACTGGAAAGAAGGGTATGAAAGAAATATAATAGCCTGTGACACTGCAACTTGAGGTAGGTACACACAAAAATTTTGTTCTTTATAGGCTTTAGCATCTTTTATACAGACCAAATTATACCAGGTTTTCTACAGTTCTTCCAAAGTTGCTGCTGATCATGACCAAAAGAAAGCACTTAGAATTTACCAGTCATTATAAATGAGTAGGATGTCAAAATAGATGAGATAATGTAGGATCCTCTACAAGATAAAGTAAAAGAAGGAAACATCCATGGGATTGAGAAAAAAAGATGGTTTTTCTTTAATAAAAAAAGAGAAACATGGAAGAGGCTGACATGAAGGAAACATTATCTCTTGTCAAGTCCAGTTTAATTTTATGAGTAAAGGCAGTAAGTTTTCTTGTTACTAAGACTTTTATAGAGAGGCATATTGGAAGGAGATGGCCTGGGGGGTCACAAAGACCTGGGTTCAAATGCTGCCTCTGGTACTAATAACTGTATGATCCTGGGAAAGTCACAACCTCTCAGAGCCCAAGGCAAATTTCTGAGAGTATAAAGTTTCAAAACTATTGCTAGTTTGAATGGGTAGAGGGAGCTTCCTTCCTGGGATTTCCTTACACTGATGAAACTACAAGTCTAATTTCCTTCCTAATATAACTAAAAATCACTTCTCCAGATATATCTTCTTGGTATTCATATACCCAAACTTGAGACAAAATGACATCTCTGTGAGAAATGTTTATTTCTCTCTGGTATTAATAACTAATTATTATATTAGGAATAAAATCCCCCCCACCCTTTTGTCTTTCCTCACCCAGAAATCAATCAGTGTGGGAAATCTTAGGCAGAGATTTACCCAGGCCAAGATCTAATCAAACAGTAAAATCTGTTCTAAGTTTGGGCTAATGGGTGCATTCCTGCTCATTGTGTCTGTTCAGATAGATCTGGGGATGTGTTGATTCTCCCTTTTGTGAGACAGGTGATACCAAAATTGATAAGTCTCTTTGACCAAGATTTGAGTGACCCAAATCGTACCCCAAGGCCCTCATTGTAATATAACTCACTCTCTCATTGTAATATTCATTTTCTCATTAGTTTTTAACTAATCAGAGTTCATTGCCATCCTCGGGAACACTTACTCTTCAAAGGGCACGTAAACTATGAACCTATCTCCATGAGGATCTTCAGTCTAAGAGAGGTGGCCGAATTACCATACTTTTATTAATAAATGTGCTGGCCTCTTTAATTTAATGACTAAATTACCCAGAAATTATGTCTCTCAAAACTTTTTAAATGCCATACCTCCTAGAATATTTTTAAGTAATATGATTAGGGAAATATTCAACATGATATTTTTATGAAAGTACTTGAGGAATTTAGAGAAAGATTCAGTCTTTAATGGACAAACTATACCTTTCCAAAAGTGAGATGGGTCACCTCACATGGTAACAAGTTACATCTCTGGAAATCCTTAAGAGGAAGCTGAAGAAACATTTGCTTACAGTGTTAGAGAGTTGACCCCTTTTCAGGTGTGGGTTGGGCTAGAATGAAACCTAAGATCACCTTTTACCCTTGCCATTAAAAAGGACAAAATAAAAACAAAACCCTTGCAACAAATAAACACACACACACACACACACACACACACACACACACACACACACATGAAAGCAAAACAAATTCTCTCATTTTTCTTCACTGTAAATGAATGTTTCATTCACCACTTTGTGTCTATCATACTCCGTCAGGAGGTGGGTAAGACACTTCATTATGTATCCTTTAGAATTCGTTTTATTTCATTAATTAAAAATCTCATGTCTATAGAAGTTTTTCCTCTTTGAAATGTTTTTGTTTGTATGCCTCTTCTTCAGTTTAAGCAATTCTCAGAGATCTGTTTGGTTTATTCCACATGAGTTCATGTAAATATTTTCTGATGTATCTGAAGTTGTCATTTTAATTATTACTTAAGGCTCATTAACATTCACATTTTGTTTAGCCAGCCTCCATTGATAAAAACTTCCTCAATTTCTAGTTCTTTGGCACTTCAAAATATATGTATGTGTGTCCTTGTACCTTGTGTCATTTTTATCATCTTTCTCCTATAGACTTAAGAGTAATCTCTGACTCAAAAGTTGTGCATATGTTGGACATAGTTCTGAATTGCTTTTCAGAACTACTAGACTGATCCATACATTATCTTGAACAAAAATGTTTCTGTGTCTGTCTTTCTTCAGCCCCTACAGCAAATCAAATGTTTCATTTTTGTTATATTTTCCAAAATAACGGATACAAGGTGTAACCTGAGGATTGTTTTAATTTGCACTTCTGTGATTATTAGTGATTTGAAGCATTTCATACACTTACTAATGGCTTGGACTTCTTCCTTTGAGAATTGCTTGCTCATAAACTTTGCCTATTTGTCTTCCAGGGAATGCCACTTGTTCTCATATATTTGAATCAGTTTCCTATAAATCTTTGATATTAAGATAATTTTCCTATTCATTTTAACTAGGGATTTTGTCAATAAGTCTATTTAATTCAATGTAAATTTGTCCCATTTTTTTCTATTCTCATTGTATTTATCCTTTCTTAGGTCATGAACTCTTCCTATTCATAGTCACAAAAGATATTTCCTTCCATGATCCATTATATTTTTATATAGGTTATATGTTTTAGTCATGCAAACCACATTTGCATATTATACATGTTGTGAAAGAAAACACAGATCAAGAAGAAAAATAAAATAATATATCCTTTGACCCAGCAATACCACTTCTGAGCTGTACCCTAAAGAGATCGTAAAAATGGGAAAAGGTCCCACATGTACAAAAAAAATTTATAGTAACTCTTTTTGTGGTGACCAACAACTGAATATAGAGGGGATGGCCATCAATTGGGGAATGGTTAAACCAAGTGTGGTATATGAATGTAATGAAATACTATTGTGCTATAAGAAATGATGAAAATGTAAACTTCAGAGAAACCTGGAAAGACTTATATAATTGAGGCTGAGTGAAATGATCAGAACCAGGAGAGCATTGTACATAGTAATAGCGACAGGACGGGAAGGACTGATTTTGATAGACTTAGCCCTTCTCAGTAATGCAAGGACCTAAAGCAATTCCAAAGAACACATGACAGAAAATGTCAGTCATATCCAGAGAAAGAACTATGGAGTCAGAATGCAGAATGAAGCAGAGGATTTTCTTTTTTGTTTTCCCTTATTTTGTTTTTTTGTTTTTCTTTTGCATAGTTTTTTTTCCCCCCATTCATTGTTACTCTTCTATTCAATGTGACTAATGTGAAAATGTATTTAATAGGAATGTATGTGTAGAGCTCATGTCAGATAGCAAGTCATTGGAGGGAGAGGGGAAGGAAGGGGAGAAAAATTTAAACTTCTGGAAGTAAGTGTTGAAAACTAAAAATAAATATTTTAATTTTAAAAATTCAGTTAAGTCCTAAATTTGCACAAGACCTTTCCTGATTGCCTGTGCCCACCTGCTTTGTCTTCCAAAATTACTTTCCATGTATTTAATATCTCTGTATATTTGTAAATGTAATTTTCTCCCAGTAAGATATGAGTTACCTAAAGGCAGGGACTATTTCATTTTGTATGTGCATCGTCAGTGCCTAACATACTGCTTGGTATAGTAATAATGTCTATGTTGGTGAATGAATTAATTGTGGTATCTCACAATTGGCAGGAATAGAACACCAATGAAATTTTTAAAAATAAAATAAAGTAAGTTTTGATCTACATTCAAACACCGTCAGTTCTTTCACTGGAAGTTGATGATATTTTTTATCTTGAGTCATTTGGAATTGTCTTAGATCACTTGTGTGCTGATAATCATTGTGCCATCGGCAAATGATTCACCACACAATATTAATGCTGCTATGTAGAGAATTTTTCTAGTTCTGCTCACTTCACTTGGCATTAATTTGTGTAAGTCCAGGTTTTTCCTGAAGTCATCTTGCTCATCATTTTGTTTGGCACAGAATCTTTTTAATTTAACTTAATCAAAATTATCCATTTTATATCCTGCAATGCTCTTTATCTCTTGTTTGGTAATAAATTCTTCCCTTATCCATAGATCTGACAAATAAACTATTCCTTGCTCCCTTAATTTCCATATAGTGACACCCTTTATGTCTAAATCGTGTACCTATTTTGACCATATCATGGTATAAGGAATGAGACCTTGGTCAATACAGTTTCTGCCAAACTGTTTTCCAGTTTTCCAAGCAATATTTCTTTTGTCAAATACTGAGTTTTTGTGTGAGAATCTGGGGTCTTTGGATTTATCAAACAATAAATCACTATGGCCATTTAGTGCTATGTATTGTGTACCACATGTGGCCTCCAAGTCACAAGTTGCCCATCCCTGAAACCTATTAGTCAGTACCAGATAGTTTGGGGGATTGCTGCTTTATAACACAGTTTGAGATCTTATATAGCTAAGCCATTTTTCTTCACATTTTTCCCCATTAATTCCCTTATAAATATGACCTTTTGTCCTTCCAGATAAATTTTGTAATAAATTTTCATAGATATGTGAAATTATTTTGGTAGCCTGGTTGGTATGTCACTAAATAAGAAAATTAATTACTCATTGAAAATTAAGCAATTAATATTTTTCCACTTGGTTAGAACTGACTTTGTGAGAAAAAGTATTTTATAATTCTATTCAAATAGTTCTTTTGTTTGTCTTGGCAGGTAGCAAACTCCAAAATGTTTTACATTTTCTGCAGTTATTTTATTTATTTTATTATTATTAACTTTTGTTTATTTTTAGTATACATCATTAATTTCCATGAGATTTTGAGTTACACATTTTCTCCCCATCTTTCCCCTACCCTCAACTCCACAATAGCAATCCCACTGTATATCCCCTCCCCCAATCAGCTCTCTCCTATATCCTCCCCCATCACCCTTCTGACTTTCCGGTAGGGCAAGATAGATCTCCCTTCCCTAGTGGCTGCATATCTTATAACCCAGTAGCATGTAAATAATAATAATAATAAGTTTATATATATATACACACACACACACACACATATATATAAACACACACATATATACATACACATATACAAATATATATGTATATAAACACACACACACACATATATATGTGTATATATATATATATGTGTGCGTGTGTGTGTGTGTGTGTATATATATATATATATATAAACATTTGATTTTGGAACTTTAAGTTCTAAGTTCTTTCCCTTCCTCCCTCCTCACACACCCACATTGGAAAGACAAGCAATTTTATACAAGTCAAGCATGTGTAGTTACAGAGAACATCTCCACAATGGACATATTGTGAAAGACTGACTAGATTTCCCTCCTTCCTATCCCACCCCCTGCTTGTTCTAAACTCTACTTTGTCCCGTTCCCTTTCCAAAAGTGTGTGCTTCTAACAACCCTCACCCCCAACCTGTCCTCCCTTCCATTATCCCCCCTTTCATCCCCTTTCCCCCTACTCTCCTGTAGGGCAAGATACCCAATTTAGAGTGTATGTCATTCCTTCCCTAAGCCACATTCAATGAGAGTAAGATTGGCCCATTCCCTATTGTCTTCCTATTCTTCCCCTCCATTGTAACAGTTATCCCTTGCCTCTTCTATATGAGATGATTAACCCCATCCTGTCTCTCCCTGTCTTTTCTCATTCTATTCCTCTCCCACCTCTCAATTTCACCCTTTAAAATATCATTCCTTCCTATTCAATTGATCCTGTGCCCTCTGTCTATGTACACATATATAAACACACTCACATATGCATTTCTATACATATATACCTTCCTATACAGACATATGTGTATTTATACATACATACATACTTACATCCAAATACACACACACACACACACACACACACACACATTTATATTCCCTTCATCCAACCTCATGCTGAGAAAAGTTTCATAAGTTACAATTATCATTTTTCCATGTTGGCATGTAAATAGTTCAACTTTGATAAGTTTCTTATGAATTCTTTTCCATGTGTACCTTCTCATGCTTCTTGTATTTGAATGTCAAATTTTCTATTCAGTTCTGGTTTTTTTCTCTAAGAATGCTTGAAAGTCCTCCACCTCATTGAATGACCATATTTTCCCCTGGAACATTATTCTCAATTTTGCTGGGTAGGTGATTCTTGGTTTTAATTCTACCTCCCTTGACCTCTGGAATATCATATTCCATGCCCTTCGATACCTTAATGTAGAAGCAGATAGTTCCTGAGTTATCCTGATTGTGTTTCCACAGTATTAAAATTGTTTCTTCTTGGCAGCTTGTAATATTTTCTCCTTCATCTGGGAACTCCAGAACCTGGCTATAACATTCCTAGCAGTTTTCTTTTTGCAATCTTTTTCAAGAGATGGATAATAAATTCTTCAAAGTTCTATTTTGCCCTCTGGTTCTAAAATGTCAGGGCAATTTTCCTTGAGACTTTCTTGAAGGATGCTTTCTCAGTTCTTTTTTTGATCATGGCTTTCAGGTAGTCCAATAATTTTTAAATTTTCTCCACTGAATCTATTTTCCAGGTCAGTGTTTTTTTCAATGAGTAATTTCACATTGCCTTCTATTTTTTCATTTATTTGGATCTATTTAGTATTATCTTAATTTCTCATAAAGTCATTTGCTTCCATTTGTTCCACTCTAATTCTGAAGGAATTATTCTCTTCAGGAAACATTTGAGATTCTTTTTCCATCTGGCAAATTTGAATTTTTAAGGCATTCTTCTCCTCTTTGGCTTTTTGGGTCTCTTTTGCCATTTGAGTTAATATATTTTTAAAGTGTTATTTTCTTCAGTCAGATTGTGAGGTTTGGAGAATATGTGCAAGATTGCAAGTGGTTGTGTAGAGGCACAGGGAGGTGTTTGAGGCCTGGGAATTAGTTTGGTCATGTGGAGATCAGAGCATATTGCACCGTCCCCGGCCAGGGGACACTGCATTGCTCAAGACTCTCTTGCGTGGGGTTACCTGAGATTCCTGATTGGTGTCTCCACACCCTGGGGCCTTCATACCCTTGTAATTGCACTCCCCCTCTCACAATTCTGTTCAGCTGGGCTCTGTCATGTGTGGTAGGTGGATCTGGGGGATATATAAGATCTAAGGCTTGGAGATATCTTTGAAGCCTGCCTTAAGATCTGGCTGTATGTAGAGGGAGAGGGACAGGGTGGAGAGTGGATGGGGGGGGCAGGATAGGAAGAAGGGACATTTAATCAGACTCTCACAGTGTGATCACTATGGAGAGGTTCTGCATAATTTCACATGTTCAGCCTGTATTTGATTGCTTGTCCTTCCAGTGGGGATGGGTGGTGAGGGAGGAGGAGAAAGAATCTGGAATCTGGAGTTCCATAATCACATGTTATGAATGTGTATCTGTCTATCTATCTATCTATCTATCTATCTATCTATGCA
>CM053584.1:224186316-224200263 GCA_028627135.1 Pseudochirops cupreus
CACAGGTACTGCAGTTGGGAGATCCATCCTGCCCTACCAAAAAGTGACATAGGAGAGAATAGACTGGGGGAGGCGGGACACACCAGGATGGCTGTTTTGGGGCAGTGGGTGGGGGAGGGATGGGGAGAAAATATGTAACTCAAAATCTTGTGGAAATAGATGATGCAAACTATAATAAAATTTTAAAAAAATTAAAAAAAAAGAAAAAGAGAAAAAAAAAAGATCCAGCTGTAAAGCTTCCCCATAGAGAGACCTTAATAAACCTTTTCTGTTTGGACCTCAGAGCCATGACTCTTCTGTTCTAAAAGGTATGCTAGCGTCAATTAATAGGGTGAGTAACTGGTTACCCTGCAGGTAAGTTGAGGTGCTCTGAAAGAGAACCCTGACAGTTGTTGACTCTCTTTTAATGATTTTCTTGCATCATTCTCATTTCTCTTCCCAATTTTTCCTCTACTTCTCTTATTTGCTTTTCAAAATCCTTCTTAAGCTCCTCTGTGGCTTGTAACAAGTTTAATTTTTCTTGGAAACTTTTGGTGTGGGAGTTCTGACTGTGTCATCTTCCTCTCATTCCATGCTTTGATCCTTTTGTCCCCAAAAAAGGAATCTAAAGTTGGATGGCTTTGCTTACTTTGCTTCCTTTGCCCGCTCATGTTGCAGGTCAATTACTTGACTTTTGCTCTCAGTAGAACTCTGCTTTCAGAGGGGAGAGCTTTGTCTGAAATCTCTCAGGTTTTCACAGCTGCTGAAGTTATTAGGGGGCCACCATCTCTTCAGCCCCCTCCAGCTTTGGCTCACTGGTCAAGCACCTCAGGGCCATCACCCAAGACCAAGATCCCAATCCAGACAGGTTAAGGTAAGAGCACTTAGTCTCTGAATGATCACTTGGCCCCCCTGAAGTCTGCAGGCTGCAAGCTCTGAAGCAGCCATGTGGAGGTGGCTGAAGGACCCCTGCTTCTCCTGCTTTCTTGCTCTCAGGGTAGATGGCTGGACCCTCTCCTTTCCCCCAAATTTAGCTGAATTCCACTGACCTTTCACTTTGTCCTTGGCTCTTATGAGTTGATAATTTTGGAAACTTCCACAGCTGCTAGTGATTCACTCTCCAGAGTGCTCCAGCTGTGGCTTGTTCCGGCTGCCCTGGAGCTAACCAGTTTTAGGCCAGGGTGGGATTGACTGCCAGCACACTGTGATGAGCCTTTCCCATTCACTTCCCAAGCTGCCTTCAGTCGGAGCTTGGTTTCTCTGGTATTTTGTGGGTGTTGGAGCTCTAAAATTTGTTTAGAGTCAAATTTTATAGGTATTTGAAGTGGTTATGAGGGGAGCTTGTGGAGTTCTCCTGCTTCTATGCAGCCATCTTGACTCCACCCTTGTCTGCCGTTATTTTAAATGGATTTTTTCTTTCTATCTCTTCCAACTGGACTCTGTTAATAATATAAAAAGAAGCTGATGATTGATAAGGATTTATTTTATAGTCTACAACTTGGCTAAGATTGTTAATTTTTTCAAATTCTGTTTTAGCTTACCCTCTAGGATTCTCCAAGTATACCATCACATCATCTTTAGAGAGTGATAGTTTTGTTTCCTCATTGCCTGCTCTAATTCTTTCAATTTCTTTTTCTTTTCTTATTGTGAGAGTTAAAATTTCTAGTAAAATATTGAATGACAATTGTGATAATGAGCATCCATTCTTCACACCTAATCTTAGTTTCTAGCCTATTCCCATTGCAAATAATGTTTACTGATAGTTTTAGATAGAAACAACTTACCAACTTAAGGGAAGTTCCATTGATTCTTATTCTTTTAAGTATCTTCAATAAGAATGAATGTTGCAACTTGTCAAAGCTTTTACTAAAAATATTAAGATAAACTTTTTTTTTTTGTTATTGCTACTGGTATGGTCAATTATGTTGATAGCTTCCCTAATATTTAATAAGTTCTATATCCATGATATAAATCCCACTTCATCATTGCATATTATCTTTATGGTGTATTGCTCTAATTTCCCTATTATTTTATTTGAAATTTTTCATCACTTCCTTACAAAATTTGGTTTTCTCAGTTTTCTTTCACTATTTTTGTTCTTCCTGCTTTAGGTGTTAGCACCATATTTGTGTCTTTGAAGTAATTTGTGAGGACTTCTTCTTTGCTTATTTCTACAAATAGTTTATATAATATTGAAATTAATTGTTCTTTAAATGATTGGGTAAAATTCATTGGTGAATTTATCAGTTCCTGGGGATTTTTTCTTAGAAAGTTCCTTGATAGTGTCTTCATTTTATCAAATACAGTTATTTAAATACTCTATTTCATCAACTATTGTGGTTTTTAATTTTTTTAATATAATTTATTTGTTTTTCATTTTCAACATTCATTTCCACAAGATTTGGAGTTACAATTTTTTCTCTCCCCATCTTTTCCCTACCTCCATCCCAAAATAGCAAGCCTACTGAATATCCTTTCCCACAATCTGTTCTCTCTTGTATCTTCTCCTTTCACCCCAGTAACATTCTAGTAGGGCAAGATGGGTTTCTATGCTCCAGTAACTGTATATCTTATTTCCCAGCTGCATGTAAAAAACAATTTTTAAACATTTGTTTTTAAAACTTTCACTTCCAGATATTTCTCTCATCTTCCCTCCTCATCAACACCCACTGGGAAGATAATCAATTCATTATAGATTGTAAATGTGTACTTACCCAGATCATTTCTATCATAGTTATATTGTGAAAGACTAACTATATTTTTCTCCATCCTATTCCACCTCCAACTTATTCTATTTTCTCCTTTGACTGTATCCATTTTCAAAAACATTTGCTTCTAACTACCTCTACCCCAATCTGCCCTCCCTTCTATCCTTCCTCTCTTATACCTTATCCCCTTGTTTTCCTGTAGAGTAAGATACCCAATTGGTGATCATGTTATTCCCTCCTTAGGCCAAATTTAATAAGAATCTGGTTATCCCATTCCCTTTCACCTTTCTGCTCTTCCCCTCCATTGTAAGTTTTCTCTTGCCTCTTTTATATGAGATAATTTACTCCAATCTATTGCTCCCTTTCTTCTTCTTCCAATGAATTCCTCTCACATCTGATTTTTAATTTTAGATATCATTCCTCCATATTCAACTCATCCTGTGCCCTCTGTCTATGTATACATGAACATGCAAATGTCCACACTCACATATATATTTATATACACATACAGTCTCTTATACACATATATACATGTATATGTGTATATATAGATACATATATACATATATATGGATACATACATACCTACATACATATATATGTGTATACACACACACACACACACACACATATTCCCTCCATCTATCTTCATACTGAGAAAAGTCTCATGAGTTACAATTATCATTTTTTCATGTGGAGATGTAAATAGTTCAACTTTAATAATTTACTTATGATTTCTTTTTCCTATTTACCATTTCATGCTTCTCTTGCTTCTTATATGGGAAAGTCAAATTCTCTGTTCAGCTCTGGTTTTTCCATCAAAAATGATGGAAAGTCCTCTATTTCATGGAATGACCATATTTTTCTCAGTAGCATTATACTCAGTTTTGCTGGTTAGGTGATTCTTATTTTTAGTCCTAGCTCCTTTGATCTTTGGAATATCATATTCCAAGCCCTTGGATCCCTTAATGTAGAATGTGCTAGATCTTGTGTTATCCTGATTGTGTTTCCACAGTACTCAAATTGTTTCTTCCTGACTGCTTGCAGTATTTTCTACTAGACCTAAGAACTCTGGAATTTGGTTATAATATCCCTAGGAGTTTTCTTTTTGGGATCTTTTTCATGAGGTAATCAGTGAATTCTTTCAATTTCTATCTTGCCCTCAGGATCTAGAATATCTGGGTAATTTTCCTAGATAATTTCTTGAAATATGGTGTCTAGAATATTTTTTTGATCATGGCATTTAGGTAGTCCAGTAGTTTTTTAAATGAACTCTCCTGGATCTGTTTTCCAGGTCAGTGGTTTTTTTCAATGAGATATTTCACATTGCCTTCTCTTTTTTCATTTGTTTGGATCTGTTTAATAGTATCTTGATTTCTCATAAAGTCATAAGCTTCCAGTTGTTCCAATCTAATTTTGAAGGAGTTTTTCTCTTTGGTGAGTTTTTGACATTCCTTTTCCATTTGGCAAATTAGGCTTTTTAAAGCATTCTTCACCATTTGAGTTAGTCTATTTTTAAGGTGTTATTTTATTCAATATTTTTTTGGGTCTCCTTTAGCAGGCTGTTGGCTTGCTTTTCATGATTTTCTTGCATCATTCTCATTTCTCTTCTGAATTTTTCCTCCACTAACCTTACTTGATTTTCAAAATCTTTCTTGAGCTGCTCCATGGCCAGTAATCAATTCATATTTTTCTTGGAGGCTTTTGATGCAGGGGTTCTGACTTTTATGTCTTCCTCCCACTCCATGCCTTGATCTTTTTTGTCCCCCCAAAAGGATGCTGTCATTTGTTTGTGATTTCATTGCTTGCTCATAATGGCAGCCAACTCCTTGAATTTTGAGCTCTTTGCCAAAGTAGAACTCTGCTTATAGAATGGAGACAGCTATGTCCCAAATTTTTGGGGGTTTTGCAGCTGCCAGAACTATTAGATGGGTGCCTTCTCTACAGCCCCCTCACACTTTGGCTCGCTGGTCACACACTGCAGGACCACAATTCAGGACCATGAACCAGATCAAAGTAGGTCAAAGCAGGAGTGATTACCCTTTGAATGGTCATGTGGCCCCCTGACAATCCAGGAGCTCTGGAAGCAGCCATGTGGCAGTGGCTGCAGTCATCATGCCTCCTCTGCTTCTTGCTCTAGGGGTAGCTACTGGACCATGATTCCCCTGTAACAACAAAGTTCCACAGTGACCTTTTACTTTGTCTTTGGTATTTGCGGATTGAGAAGTCTGAAAACTACTACAGCTGCTGGTGATTTGCTCTAGTGAAGTCTATTCCAGCCACTGCTAGTTTGGGGTTGCCCTGGGGCTAAAACTTTGGCTCGGTCTGAACTGTGTCTGGCTCCCAATGTGCTGCCAGCAGGAGAATTGTTTCTCTCTGTCACTTTGTGGGTTCTATAGCTCTAAAGTTTGTTTAGAGTTATTTTTTACATGTATTGGAGGAGGTGGAACCCAGAGCCACACACAAGTACTGTTTCTACTTCACCATCTTGGTTCTACTCCCTTAAATTTTTCATAAAATATTTCCTAATTTTATTTATTAGTTCATTGTCTTTTGTACTTTCAATTTTATTAATCTGTCCTTTAATTTTCAGTAATTCTGACAGGATGTTTAATTGGGGATTTCAAATTATTCCTCCTCTAGCTTTTTTTTTAAATTATTTTTTTATTTTTTTAGTGTTATGCCTAAGTCATTGATCTGCCATTGGCCTATGTTATCGATCTAAAGATTTAGAGATATAAATTTTCTGCTAATTACTGCTTTGGTTGAATGCTACAAATTTTTGCATGTTACATTGTCATTCTATTTAATAAAATTATTGTTTCTATGACATGTTCTTTGATACTCTCATTTTTACAAATAAGTTATTAAGTTATCAATTAATTTTTAATCTATGATTCCATGGCCCTTTATGTAATGTAATTTTTATTGTTTTCTGATCTGAAAAGCATGCATTTAATAGTTCTTTTTTTTGCATTTGGTTGTAAGGTTTTTATGCCCTATTATATAGTTGATTTTTGTGTAGGTGTCATGTACCACAGAGGAAAAGGCATATGCCTTTCTATTCTATTCAATTGTCTCCAGAGTTCTATCATATCTTAGCTTCTTTCTTGTCTATTTTTTTATTAGACTTATCAGGATATGAGAGGGGAAAATTGAGGTCATTCAACTTCTATATTGTTGCTATTTATTTCCTCCTGCAACTCTAACTTTTCCTGTACTAATTTGGTTATTATACCATTTGGTGTATATATGTTTAGTATTAAAATTATTTCAATATTAATGGCACATTTTAGCAAAATGTAATTTTCCTGCCTCTATTTTTATTAGGTTTATTTTTGCATTTGCTCTGAAATCATGGTTTCTACCTTAATTTTTTTTCAATTTCAGCTGATGAGTAATAGATTCTGCTTCAATCCCTTATTGTTACTCTGTTTTTCTCTAATTCAACTATATGCCTTCTGAACTCTGGATTTCATTGACTGACAAATAATACCTAACTCAAACCACTGTGGCTCATTATTGAGGTTTTGATCATTTAGAGTGAGTATAAATATTAATCATTTTCCATTTTAGCCAGAAACACTGAAGCTCTTCTGTCTGATTGATATCTTTATATAATGGTAACGATATAATGAGTCCTCTCTTTTATTTCAATTCTTACCTAGTCTTTTGTCATTGAATGGGTAGGTTTTCAGACAAATTGAAACCAGAGAAAGAGCTTAATTTAGATAGGTCAAGGTTACCCACTGCATCCTGGTCCATTGACAGATGCCCTGATTTTTGTCTTGGCACCAGACTTTGATGACACTAGAGGAAAGAATGCAGCTGATGACTTTATGGAGCTCTGACTTGAATCCAATTCACATCATCCTTGTGATATTATTGGTCTTCTTCAAGAAAAAAAATGGCCAAGATGGAGGAGTAAAAGCAGGAACTTGCTTGAGCTCAGTGGCCTCAACCACCTCCAATGCCTGTAAAAAATTACTCTAAAAAATTTTAGATACAGAACCCACAAAATGACAGAGTGAAAAATCTCTAGCTGAAGCCAGTCTGGCAAGCTGAAATTAAGGATCTATCACACTGGGCTGGGAGCAGATCACAGTACCACATAGACCATTTCAGCACAGACAATTTGCACAGATCAGCCAGAGCAGATGTCAGGGAACTGAATCACTGGAAGTTGTGGTGGTTTCCAGACTTCTTAACCCATAAATACCAAAGAGAAAGTAAAAGGTCAGTGGTGAAACTCTGTTGGACTTGTGTGAGAGAAGAGCATGGTCTTGTCACTGCCCCTAAGGCAACAGAGCCAGCTGTGGCAGTGGGATGGCTGATTCAGAAGCTCTAGACCTATATTTCAAAATTTGGAGGAGGGGGGGACCAAGTGACGTGTCAGAAGACAATGGCAGGAATCTCTTTGCTGGTGCTGAGACAGGATTCTCTTGCTTTTCTCCATTTGCATCTGAGTCACAGGTGGTGATCCTGGGCTGGGGAGGAGGGCAGGCATGGCAAAGCTTGTGACAACAATTGAAAGAGAATCCCTGTCACAGTTTTGAGGCAGTTTCCTTGAATTAACTCTGACAAGAGCTGTGTAAAATCCCAGAGATTTGGGGTGTAGCACTCACCACTCTGGAAACAGAGTTCTACTATGACAAAGAGTTCAAAAGTCAAGTAATTTGCTGGCAAAATAAGTGAACAGAGGAAGAGAAATCAAACTAAAGCATCATTCTTTGGTGACAAAGAATATCAAAACATAGAATCAGAAGAAAACAATGAAGTCAAAACTCCTGGATCAAAAGTATCAAAAAAAATATGAATTGGTCACAGGCCATGGAGAAGCTCAAGAAGGATTTTGAAAATCAAGCAAGAGAAATAGAGGAAAAATTGGGAAGAGAAATGAGAGTAATGCAAGAAAATCATGAAAAATGACTCAATAGTTTGTTAAAGGAGATCCAAAATATTGCCAAAAAAAACTAGTTTTTTAAAAAAATAAACTAAACTCAATTGTCAAAAGGGGTCCAAAAAGGCTAATGAGGAGAGTAATGCCTTAAAAAGCAAAATTGGCCAAATGGAAATGATGTTCAAAACCTCACTGAAGAAATTAATTCCTTCAGAGTTAAAAATGGAGCAAATGGAAGACAATGACTTGAAGAGAAATCAAGATACTATAAACAGATCCAAAAGAATGAATAAATAGAAAACAATGTAAAATATCTCATTGGAAAAAAACAACAGGAGAGACAATTTTAAAATTATCAGACTATCTCAAAGTCATAATCAAAGGAAATTATCAAGGAAAACTGCTCTGATATTCTATAAGCTGAGGTGAAAACAGTAATTGAAAAAACTCTACCAGTGACCTCTTGAAAAATATCCCAAAAAGAAAACTCCTGGGAATATTGTAATCAAATTCCAGAGTTTCCAGGTCAAGGAGAAAATATTACAAGCAGTTAGAAAGAAATAATTTGAGTATACTGGAAATACAACCAGGATAACACAAGATTTATGTATTGGTAATGAATTGTGGAGATGTCCCTGTATTGGCTTGGTTTTTGGGTTGAGCATTAAAACCCAGAGCTTGTGAATCCCCCTTGTGGGGTGGACTTGTTGAGGTGAAGAGAGAGGGCTGAACTGGGAGGAGCCATGAATTGGGAGAGAGGTCCAAGCCTAGAGAAGGCCAGAAGGCCTTGGGGAGAGCAGTATCCAGTATCATGGAGCCTGAGTTGCTGAGAGAAAGACTGCTGAGAGCCCATTGGAACTGCCCAGGACTTTTGGGAACTGCCACCTGGAACTGCCAAGAACTGAGGAGGCATGGCTGTGATGCTGGTGTTTTGTCTGTCTGTTTTGATGTTGTTTTGCCAGATTCACATGCGGGTGAAGGACAGTGCTGCTGTTGTAGAGGTCCTGGAACCTGGCTGTTGGTTCAGAAGCCCTGAAAGAGGATTTTATTGTGGCACCTGAACAGAAATCCTGGAAGAGGGCCTTGCTGATGTTTTCAGGGATTCTGGGACTGTTCTACAGGCAGAGAGCGACTTGATGAGGATTCTGGCTATGACTTTGTTGAGCCTTGTCTTCCCAGGAACTGAGATTGCTGAGGTCTTGCCTCTAGTGAAGATGAAAGAAGGCCCTTTCCTTGGGTATTCAATGCTGAGCCTAACTTTGTTGTAACTTAAGAGTGGATGGCCTTTTGTGTTCTCCTGCCTCTTTCGGGATTCAGGGGTGCGAAGACTTTGAGATTTTTGTGCTCTGAGATTTACCAAATGAATGTACTTTGTTTATGGTTGGAGACTAATCTCCATTTGAGAAGAAACTTTTGACTGACTAAATGAATGTATTGTCTAGGGGTGGAGAAGTACCTGGATTAAATTGAGAACTTACTTGCTAAAGGAACAAGTTACACTTTATTTTGACTTTTTCTGTTCTGTGAATGTTTGCTGAATAAATGGGGTTTACTATGCTGGTAATCTGAACTTTGGAAGTTGCCTTTTCTTGGCATTACAATCTAGCAGCTTTTACATTAAGGGATTAAAGACATTGGAATGCAATATTGTGGAGGTCAGGGGAGCTAGGATTAAAACCAGGAATTACCAACCCAGCAAAACTGAGTATAATGCTTCAGGGGAAAATATGGCTTTTCAATGAAATAGAGGACTTTTAAGCATTCTTGATGAAAAAATCAGGGATGAAGAGAAAATCTGACTTTTAAATACAAGAATCAAGAGAAGCCTGAAAAGGTAAACCAGACAGAGAAATCATAGGAAATTTGTCTTTGTATACATAGACAGAGGGCACAGGGTGAGTTGAATATGAAGGAATGATGTCTAAAAAATCAAATCAAGAGGTGAGAGACCAATATATTGGGAGAAGGAGAAAGGGAAATGTAGAATAGGGTAAATTATCTCTCTTAAAAGAAGCAAGAGAAAACTGTTACAGTAGAGGGGAAGAGCAGGGAGATGAAAGGGAATGAGTCAACTTAACACTCATTGGATTTGGTTTAAGGAGAGAATGACATATGCACTCAATTGGATATCTTTCCTTACAGGAAAGTGGTGGGGGGAATGGGGGGGAGGGAATGTTAGGTAGAGAGGGGAATGATAGAAAGGAAAGAAGATTGGGGGAGGTGATAGTCAGAAATGAGCACTTTAAAAAGGGATGAGGTCAAAGGAGAAATTATAATAAATGGGGTGGGTGGCATAGAATGAAGGAAAATATAGTCTTTTGCAATATGATTACTATGGAAGTGATATCTACACATGTATAACCTACATTTAATTGTTCATCTTCTCTATGGGGGTGCATGAGGGGGGAAGAAGGGAGAGAATCTGGAACTCAATGTCTTAAAAACAAATGTTAAAAAATTGTTTCTACATGCAACCGAGAAATAAAATATACAGGAAATGGGGTACAGAAATCCATTTTTGCCCTACAAGGAAGTAAGGGCAAAAGGGCAAGGGAGGAATGAGGAGGGGATAGAAGAAGGGGAAGACTTGTGGAAGGGGTAATTAGTATTCTTGCCATCTTGGGGTAGGTGCGGGGAAAAGATGGGGAGAAAACTTGGAACTCAAAATCTTGTGGAAATGAATATTGAAAACTAAAATAAATGAATACAATATTTAAAAGTATTGATAACCATGTTTATGAGAGCCAAGATTCAAATTTGATTTTTATAATTAGGTCATGATATAGGTAGCCTAAGAGAATTTTAAAATTTATAATGTTTTTATTCCAATGTTATGGAAACTGGACATGCTTAAGGGAGACTTGCTTGAATGCTTGAAAACAAATTCATGTTCTTGAACAGATGAATTCACTTATCAAGAATTCACTCATGAGATGCAGCATTGTAAATTAAATGTAAAGAAACATGAAAAAAAGAAAAAAGGATGAACAACAAAAGCAAAAACAATGTTAGCACTTGGTTTTAGACTGACACTAATATAATAGGGAAAGATTCATTTATTCTTATTTTGAAAATTTATAATAAAATGTTTATTGTATTTAGGCAAGTGCAATCTCATTACTTCTGACAGGACATTAGATATTAATCTATAAGATGTTCACATACTTAGCCTCCTCTACTCTGTCAAAAATATTTGGGGTTAATTTTCCCTAAAAGACAAATTATACAATTTCCCAAACTTCTCACCTTCCCTCCCACAGTTTTCCTACTCTCCCTTTACCTCATGGGTTGTATGTCCTAAAGGTGACAAATGTACCCCTAGAATCTGATTGGTGAGGGAGGAGCCAAGATGACAGAGTAAAAGCAGGAACTTCCTTAAGCTCCCACACCAAACACCTCCAATACCTGTAAAATATGACTCCAACCTATTGTAGAGCTTGAGAACACAAAGTGACAGAGAGAAACAAATCTCCAGCTGAAAGCAACCTGGTAGGCCAACAAGAAGGAACTATCGTACCAGTCTGGGGCTGAGCAGTCCCACATGAGCCATTCTAGCCAAGACCCAGGGTGGCCCTGACCAGTGCCACAGACTGGCTGGAGCAGACTTCAGGAGACTGAATCAGCAGCAGCTGTGGTGGTTTCCAGAAATGGCAAAGAGAAAGTAAAAAATTAGTAGGGAACTCCGTTGGAACTGGGTGACAGAAGAGTGTGGTCCAGCCCCTGCCCCTGGGGTGAGAGTTGGCAGAGGCTTGGTGGCTACAGCTGCTGTCACATGGGTACCTCTGGAGCTCCTAGCCTGCAAATGGTAGGGTGACCAAGTGACCATTCAGACAGTAGTTGTTTTTGATCTGACCTGCTTGGATCTGGGTCACAGTCTTGGGTGGTGGTCTTGAGGTGTATGGCCAATGTTCTAGAGCTTGTGGTGGCAGTATAGAGGGTGCCCTTCTCCTACCTATGAAAACACTTGCAAAAACCCCAGCAATTTGGGACACATCTCTCTACTCTGGAAGCAAAGTTCTACCATGGCAAAGGGCTCAAAAATCGAGTAATTGACTAGCAAGATGAGCAAGCAGAGGAATTGCAATCAGACCATAGAATCCTTTTTTGGAGACAAAAAGGATCAAAAGAAGACAAAACTCCTGCATCAAAAACTTCCAAATAATTATGAACTGGTTATAGGCCATGGAAGATCTCAAAAAGGATTTTGAAAATTAAGTAAGAGAAGTGGAGAAAAAACTGGGAAGAGAAATTAGAATGAAGCAAGAAAATCACAAAAAGCAAGTCAACAGCCTGCTAAAGGAGATCCAAAAATACACTGAGGAAAATAACATTTTAAAAAATAGACTAAGTCAAACAGCAAATGAGGCCCAAAAACACAATGAGCAGAAGAATGCTTTAGAAAGATGAATAGGTCAGATGGAAAAGGAATTTTAAAAACTCACTGAAGAGAATAATTACTTCAAAATTAGATTGAAACAAATGGAAGCTAATGACTTTTTGAGAAATTGAAATACTATAAAATAGATCCAAACAAATGAAAAAATAGAAGGCAATGTGAACTATCTCGTTGGAAAAATCACTGATCTGGGAAATAGATCCAGGAGAGATAATTTTAAAATTATGGGGGTATCTGAAAGCCATGATCAAAAAAACTGCCAAGAAATTCTCAAGGAAAATTGCACTGATATTCTAGAACCAGTAGGCAAAATAGAAATTGAAAGAATTCACCATTTGCCTCTTGGAAAAGATCCAAAAAAGAAAATTTCTGGGAATATCATAGCCAAAATCCAGAGTTCCCACATCAAGGAGAAAATATTACAGGCTGTCAGAAAGAAACAATTTGAGTATGGAGGAAACACAATCACGATAACACAAGATCTAGCAACTTCTACATTGAGGGACCAAAGGGCTTGGAATATAATATTCAGCAGTTCAAAGGGGCTAAGATGAAAACCAGCAATCATCTACCCAGCAAAACTGAGTATAATGCTTCAGGGGAAAATATGGTTATTCAATTAAGTAGAGCACTTTCAGGTATTCTTTTTTTTATAAGATAATTACTCTAATGAATAACATCCCTTCTGTAGAATGAATAAATAATACTTCATACACTTATATGTGTAACAACTTTTCAAATGTTATGTAGATGTAAGTATGATTAATAAAAGGATTAAAAATAATACTGAATTCACGGTAGTTTTTGACATTATGACTTTTCTTATTCAATAGATACTATTCTATTCTTAGTGTTGGTGACATTATGGAGAAAAACATGATAAAACTGTAAAGAATCATTGAAATTGAGGAAAATATCCTATCTCTCTTTGTAAAGGGGTATAATGAGAGAGATTCCCACCTCAACAAAATTCTCAGAAATGAGGAATAATCAAAGATTGAGACCTTGAAGAAAACTCTAAGGAAATCTAACAAATCCTGCTCATTATACAGATGAATGAACTGAGGCCCTGTGTTCCTGTTGTCTCTTCTCCCTGTCTTACAGGGCTGTGGATGGGAGAATACTTTTCAGTCTTTTTAAAAATTAAATTTATTTATTTAGTTTTGAGCATTCATTTCCACAAAATTCTGAATTAAATTTTCTCCCCAACTTTCCCCTACCCCCCCACCACAAAAAGAGCAAGCCTACTGAATATCCCTTCCCCAATCTGTTCTCTCTGATATCCTCCCACATCCTCTCTGCTAACTTTCTATAAAGGCAAGATGGATTTCTATATCCCAGTGCCTGTATATCTTATTTCCCAGTTGCATGTAAAATCCATGCCCACAGGGAAAATAAGTAATTAAATATAGGTTGTAAATGTGTAGTTACCCAAATTATTTCCATAATTCTTATATTGTGAAAGACTAACTGTATTTCCCTCCATCCTGTCCTACTCCCCACTTATTCTATTTTTTCCTTTGACCCTATCCCTTTTCAAAAATGTTTGCTTCTAACTACTTTCTACCCCAATCTACCCTCCCTTCTATCATCCCCCCTCTTATCCCCTACCCCTGTATTCTTCTGTAGGGTAAGATATCCAGTTGGGTGTGTATGTTATTCCCTCCTTAAGCCAAATTCAATGAGAGTAAGGTTGTTGAATTCCGTTTCACCTTCCTGCTCTTTTCCTCCATTGAAATAGTTTTCTCTTGCCTCTATTTTCATGTATTTTTGATGAAAAAACCAGAGCTGAATAGAAAATTTGACTTTCAAATACAAGAAATGGGAGAAGCATGAGAAGGTAAAGAGGAAAAATATATCATAAGGAACTTATTAAAGTTGAACTATTTACATACATACATGGAAAAAAAATAATCATTGTAATTGATGAAACTTCTCTGTATGAGGGTAATTGAAGGGAATAT
>CM053584.1:224203263-224233385 GCA_028627135.1 Pseudochirops cupreus
CACACCTCCAGGATTTTGTTGTAACAAATTATAGGCCTTATAACTGTATGTAGAGGAATGGTTGCCACTAAATTTCCAACTCTACAAGTGTAGAGGTTTGTGCCTAGAACATCTACCCTCACATCTCCTGTTGTTAATGTTTCACTTGTTTTTCAGTTTTATGCCCAACCCTTCATGATTCCATTTTGGTTTTCCTGGCAAAGATACTGGAGTAGTTTGCTATTTCCTTCTCCAGCTCATTTTTACAAATAAGGAAACAGAGACAAACAGGGTTGAGGGACTTGTCCAGGGTCACACAACTAGTAAGTGTCTGAGGCCAGATTTCAATTCAGGAAGAGGAGTCTTCTGGACTCCAGGTCTGATGCTCTGTCTACTGTGTTGTCTAGCTGCCCTATCCCACTTTTCCTATGTTCCTGAAAATATTGCAAACACTGACTGAGGGCAGCCAGAGATTTAAATAATGGCAATAATTAGGGTAGGACCTAGTATGCAGCCCTACCCAGTTGATGAAAAAAAAGAGGGCTAAAACTCAGCTTGGCACAGTTCTGTACTCTTGTGAATACTTTATGGCAGACTCAGTGGCCATTCACTGAAAGGCAAATTCCCCCAATGTGGGAGTGCACTGAAGCAACTGTGAGGACCAGGTTGAGTGTAAGCCTGTAATTAAAGGACAAAGCAGTAAGTGAAGAAATAGTGAATAATAGGGGAAAAACTAATACAAACGATCTAAGTAGGAAGAAAATCCACTTAAAAATTAGAAGATAAGGGGTTAGGTAGGTGGTAAAGTGGATTGGAGCACTGGTCCTAGAATCAGGAGGACCTAAGTTCAAATTTGACCCCAGATAATTGACACAAACTAGTTGAGTGACCCTGGACAAGTCACTTAATTCCGATTCACATGCGTGCACGCATACACACACACACACACACACACGCACGGAGTATAAGGAGATCAAACAACACAGGATATACAGGCATATCTTGCTTTGTTGTGCTTCATTTTATCGCACTTCATACAAATTATATTTTTTTACAAATTGAATGTAAAAACCCTGTGTCAAGCAAGTCTATGGGTGCCATTTTTAGACAATATGTGCTCAAATTGTGTCTCTTTGTCTCATTTTGGTCATTCTCACAATATTTCAAACTTTTTTCATCATCATCATCATCAATAATCATTATTATTATTATTACATGCTATGGTGACCTGTGATTAGTGATTTTTGATGTTGCTACTGTAATTGTTTTGGAGGTGTCATGAACTGCATTCATATAAAATGGCAAATGTAATTGATAAATGCTGTGTGACCAGCCATTCTCCATTTCTCTTTCTCTCCTCAGGCCTCACTATTCCCTTAGACACAACAATATTGAAACCAGGGCAATTAATAATGACAGTATGATAATATCATACCATAGTAATGATTAATAATGATATCATGACCTCTAAGTGTTCAAGTGAAAGCTAGAATTAATCTATGTGGCAATTTTCATTGTCATATTTTAAGAAAAGGCTATAGTTACCCCCCAGATCAGTCAGCAACCATCAACACCCAGGAAAACATCACCAGCAAAAGATTAAGATTCACTGATGGCTCAGATGAGGGATAGTATTTTTTTAGCAATAAAGTTTTTAATTAAGGCATGTATACTGTTTTTAGACACAATTTTTGTGTTAATAGGATACAGTATTGTGTAAATATAGCTTTTACATGCATTGGAAAACAAAAAAAAATCATGTGACTTGCTTTCTTGCAGTACTCTGAAACCATACACATGTCAGTAAGGCATGCTTATGTAAAATTAAAAGGAACAATATTAGCATGACATATGATATTACAAATTTCTTGAAATAAACATGGATTATAATATGAATCAAAACCTAAGGAAATATAAAAGCCTATGGTTTGATGCCTAAGAGAGCATGGCAGCAGAGTAAGATGTTCCAGAATATTTAAAGTCCTCTCTTTAAGTTCTCTTTAGAATTGTAAGAGAAGATAGATGGGAACAAATACAAGAATATAAGGCCTTACTTACAACAAATACTTAGTCAAATGTGAAAACTGGAATCCACAGTGGTGAGTCTCTCCAAATCCACACAAAAAAAATTCCGCTAAAGTATAAAAATAATTTCTGATAAATATTTTAAAAATTTATAAATTAAAATAATAATTTAGAAATTTATATCTATCATAAGAATTTTAGAATCATTATACACTCAATTTGAAAGAGGATATGCAAAAAACAATAATGTTATATGATACACAATCTGTATATAAGCAAAACGCATTGATATTACAGACAAGAAACATAAAGAAAAGTGAAAGATCACATCTCCCCCAGGCAAACTTGAAGAGCCAAAGAACCTGGATATTTCAATTTAAAAATAATATAAGAAAACTGCCCAGAAATTTTGAATCCTGAAAACAAAGCATGAATCCAAAGAATCCACAGGGGTTGGTCTAAAGCCTATTCTATCAACTCTAAGACAAACAGTAATTTAATTTAATAATTTGAATGACAAATAATACACTCAGCAAGGGATCAGGATTAAGATTTTTAAACCACAAGGGATAGGAAATCTGAAAATAGTTTGCACATAGCAGAAGCCACAGAAAGGACTGAAAGCCATATAGAATTTATAATAATGTAAGAATATATTCCAAAATATCTAACTTCAAAATGCAAATCAAAATGAAATATTCTATAAACCTGAGTATAATTATCAATGAATAAGTGATATATGTTCAATTAAAGACAAATATTTTAAGTATCCCCTTCTAAAAAATAACTCATCTCCTGAGCAAATTACTAGGATTAGAAACAACCTAAATAACAGAAATTTAAGGTAAAAAATAAATACAACAACCAAAGAAAGCAAAACGTATCAAATGAATCAGGTAATCTCTAGAAATCATATTTTTAAAACCTCTAAAGAGAAATATATTCATCAAGTTAAAAAACAGAAGTCATCATTAAGAGATCCCCCCCCTCAAATTACATGAGAATAAACTTTAAAATGAAATTTGAATAATTTGAATAAAATTGAAGAAACAGATATGAAGGAACAGATTTCATACAACTCAAAGCCCCGCAATAATTACTATAATTGAATCAATGTACTTCATGTAAGTAAATTATGGAATGAGAGGATGCATAAAAAATAAAGTGAAGTGGTGTACATAATAGATGGGAATGTGTCATGTACCTTAATCAAGTTCCTGGGTTAACATCAAAGTGAAGATAACTCTTGCTGCCTTCTGGTAAGAAGAGGTATTACAGGATAGGGAGAGATTCAAATTAGGGGGGCAAAGAGGATATGACAGCTCAGTGGGGTTGGGGAGGTCCCACTTAGACGCATTCTCATGTAGGGGAGGGATATATTATGCAATGGGAATTTGTGTCTTCATTGACATGTTAACATCCTGCCTCGGAAAAAAGTGGAGTTCCTTAGGCAATCAGTATCCAGAAGAGTTGTAGTGCATGGAACCAGAGAGGATATTATGTGGCTGAGTGGAAAGGAAATTATCATGGTGAAAGCAAGAGTTAGTACTAAACCAACTTGATTAAAGCTAATTGTGGGGGAACAGACAGTCACCTCTGAATTAACAGTTTGTTGGAGAGAGGAGAAATAGTGAGAGGAAAGATGGGAATAATTAGCTAAAGTAAAGGAAAAGTCAAATAAAATTTCACAACTAGTTTAAAGGCTGAAAAGGGGAGGGGTAAAACTGACAATGAAGGAAGAGAGTCTCTGAGAATAAGATTGCTAGGTGGTACAGTGGATAGTGGCAGGCCAGGTGTCGGGAAGACTCATCTCCCTGAGTTCACACCTGACCCCAGACACTTATTAGTTATGTGACCCTGCTTAAGTCATTTAACCCTATTTGTCTCAGTTCCTCATCTATAAAATGAGCTGGAGAAGGAAATGGCAAACTACTCCAGTATCTTTGCTAAGAAAAGCCCAAATAGGATCATAAAGAGTCAGATATGACTTAACCAACTGAACAACAATATGTAGATTGAGCAAAACTAAATATAAGAGTAAAGTAGTCGTTTGAAAGAGGAAGGGGAACAAAATCTTCTTGCAGGGGGAGAGAATACCAGAGACTAACAAAAAGGAAAATATAAACCTTATCATGATAATTACAAACATGAAGGAATTAAATGATCTAATTAAATTAAATAATGGCAGATGGAATTAAATCTGTTACTTACAAGAATTAAAATCTAATAATCCAGAGAGCTACCAATAATAAAAATGAGACACTAGAAAAAAATTACTATTCATCAACACAATAAAAGAGGTGTTCTAACCATGCTATCATGCCCAATGAATTAAAATTATACAAAGAGATTTTAAAAATCCCACATCATGTTGAAAGAAACCATAGCCAATATATTAAATTATCTATATTAGCATCAAAATTCATAAAGAAAATAATTAAATAAATTTTCAGATGACATAGAAAGTACCCAATAATTGTGAAAGACTTTTGTTTTCCTCTTTCAGAAATGAACAAATCAAACAAGAAAAAAAGATAAAAGGCAAAATTAGGTAGGATTTAGCAAATTTCTGAAGAAACTAAAACTAAAAAATTTGTCACCTACCAAAAGGGAACACTAAAAGACATACTTACTTTTTAATCAATACATTGCATCTTTAGAGAATTGATCATATGATAAGGCACAAAGAATTTGCAAAAAATGTAGAAAAACAAAAATATTAAATACATCCTTTATAAAGCATAATTCAAAGAGAACAAATAATAAAATTGTTACTATTATTATTGGCTACATCCAACTGGAACTTCACATTCACAGGCACTGTGGAAGGGAGATTCATCCTGCCCTGTCGGAAAGTTAGAGGAGTGATGGGTGAGGACATAGGAGATTAGATTGGGGGAGGGGTCATACAAGGGGATGGCTGTTTTGAGGGGGGGTAGGGGAAAGATGGGGAGAAAATTTGTAACTCAAAATTTCATGGAAATGAATGATGTAAACTAAAATAAATAAAATAAAATGAGAATAAATAATAAATCATTTTTTGAAGCAAGAAAAAAAGGCATGGACCTAAAGACAATTACTAAATATAAATATCAAGTGTATCAAAGAGCATTTTAGAAAAGTAATAACAAAAATTATAATACATTAAGAAACAACATATCAAATCAGTACTCAAAGGAAAAATTATATTCACAATGAATATATATTGGAAAAATCAAAAAGGGTAGGCTTCATTAATGCATATTTTAAATTACCAAGCCATCAAATAAAAAAAGTCTCAAAATTCACAAAAGAGGAAATTTTGAAAATTAGAGGAGAAATAGATACACTGGGAGAAAACACCAGAAATCATAAACAAAGTAAATATGGATAAATTGAAAACATTGACTAAATTGATATAGATTTAATGAAGCTCACAATAAAGAAGAGAACAAAAAGTCCAATCAACAAAATAATAATTAAACAAGGTGAAATTTAGGAAATCATAAGAAATAAAAGGAATGTTCAGGACTTATTATGCACATTTATATACAAATAAAGCAGAAAGCACAAAAGAAATAGGGGATTATTTTCAAAAATGTAAAAGAATTAATTAAAACCAAGTAGAAATTGTTAACAATTTAGAACAGAAATAGAGCTAGTTATAAAGGAACTAATAAAGGGGGAAAATGATCCTTAGAGATTTGCAGCTGTCAATCAAAACTTAAAAGAACACTTATACTAATCCTATGAATATCATTCTTTAATAAAGTGATAAAGAACTCCACTTATTTCTTTTTTTTAATATATAATATTGGGACAAATAGAGTCCCAATACCTAAAATAAGGAAAGAGAAAGCCAAGGAGAGGTAAAGACCAGTTTTAAGGGTTATTGATTCAGTTTTTTTCCAAAAAAAAAAACAACCCTGTCCAAAAACTACAGCAACTTATACAATAAGACATTCATTAGTATCATAACATTTATTCCAAGAATGAAAGGATGATATCATATTAAAACAATTAAAATAATTAAATATTTTAAAACAATTTCTATAAATACAGAAAAAGGGCTTTGAGAAAATATTCATTTATGCTCAAAACAACTCTACTAAGTACCAGCATAAGGGAACTTTTAAAAAAAATCTATGATAAAGGGTATATAAAATGAAAAGGAAGCAACATATGCAATAGGGATACATTAGAAGTTTTCACCATTGAGAAATTATGCTTTTTTTCTTGCTATTATTTGCCTATATTTTTAGAAATGCTGACAATAAAAAGAAGACATGAGAAAGAAACTAATAGTGTAATGTAGGCAAACGAAGGATAACAATATCCCAATTTTTGAAGACCTGAGAGTTCATTTAGAAAATTCTAGATAATTAGCAAAGAGACTAACAGAAATAAATAGCTTCAAAATTTTGCAACACCACCCCTTCAACCTAAAACGAATAGTATTCTTATAGCAATATATGAATCAAGAAATAATAGACAAATCATATTAAAAATAATACATAACACATAAAATGGGGGAGGAGAAAAAGTCAGTTTACTGACTATAGCCAATACTTACATAAATTCAAATATGAAATGTTCTTTTGAGAATTATTGGGTCTTTCAATGCCTATCACAACACCAACTAATTTGGTCACATTTATTTCCAAATGAAGAAAAAATTCCTGATTAAATTATTGATTGAAATAGGTGATCTTTGAGGTATCTTTCAATTATTAATATTCTAAGATTCTGTCATCAAATAGAAAGCAATTGCTTCCAACATGAGGGATTCCTTTTGATTCATATAAGTAAATATTCTTGCTTTTGTATTATTAGAAAACTTATAATAAAAAAACATTTCTTTTGATTTTTAAAACTTGATATAGGGTAATATAAAAATATAACCATAAATTCCTTAAATTTTGTCATTGACAATGACCTATGCATCTAATTTATAGGCTATCCATTGGGAAAGCCTAGGTCATTAGATATATGATACTTTGCCAATTCATAGCACCAGCAGATGGTTATAGAAAGCATCCAGTCTGTGTTTCCATCTTTAGATGATGCACCCAAAGCATTTAAAAACTGAAGCATTTACACATAGGCCTGAATGGTTTAAAAAAAAAAAGACTTAATTTTCTTAAAAAAGAAATCCTTTTTTAAACCTTAGTAAAGATAAAATGGTTTCCATATTAAAAGCTTAATTTGTGGAGAAAGCAAGTTGGATGCTGGTAACATTGTTTTAAGTATTGTTCCCTGAAAATTCTGAGAAAATACTTATAAAATGTGTAAGGCAGAAAATCAGAAAGGAAAGCAGTATGAATTCCACTCTGTAAAGGCATGACTGCAATTTAGAACAATATTGTAATTTTTTTTGGATTACTATCATTGTTAGTTTTATAATCAGATGTATGCATATGTGCATGAAAGAAATGAACCTGAGTCACTGTAGCAGTGAAAGGGAGGACAAACAAAACAGGAAAGCTATATTACAAAAGACAAGAATGGCTTTATGTACCTAATAGAGATAATGGATAAAAACGTCAAGAATACTAAGTCTGGACTTGACTCTTCTCAGCAACGCAAAGTTATAAGACAACTCCAAAAGACTCATGATAGATAGTGATGTCTACATTCAGAGAAAGATCTAGAAAGAATAGATTTTAAATGCAGACTGAAGTAAACTACCTGCTCTCTTTTTTTTTTCATGTTTGGTTTTGTTTCCTCTTTCCCATTGTCCGTTCCATTGGTTACAACCCTTCTTTACAACCAGACTAACGTCTAATGAGAAAGTATTTGCAGATCCTATACTTGATTGCATGCTGCCATGGGAGGTGGGAGAGGGAGGGGAGAAAATTTGAAAGTCAAGGGATTGTGGAACTGAATCTTGTAAACTAAAAGTAAACAAACAAATCAATAAAAAGATATTAAGAATACTATGTATGAGAGAATGACAAAGTATCTTTTAGTGGTGATTTACTTAAAAATAATAATAAATTTCCCTCAGATGCTAAGTAAATGTTAGTTTCAATGTGGTAACAATATATAAATGTTAACTACTTTTAAAATGACAGATTAACAGTATAGTGAGATAAAATGGCATATTAAGGAAAGGGGAGAATAGTTCATTATAAACAGGGAAAGGGGAAGATCAGAAAAGAAGCAAGGACGAGAAGTTCACATTATTATAGTGTTTCCTCAAATGTTTTTGTCTCAGGACTCCTTTATACTCTTAAAAACAATTGAAGAGTCCAAAGAGATTTTATTTGGGTTTTATCTATCTATGTTTTATCTTTCTATGGCTTTATCTATCTATTTATCTATGTTTACCATGTTAGAAATTATAATATCTTACTATTATTATGAGAAAAGTTTTAATGTCCCAGATCTACTCAAAGGGTCTCAGGTCTACTCTTTGAGAACTACTATTCTAATATAATAGCTCAGGGATCTGGACTGCCCACTGTTTGGCAGAAATGACACATTCATCAGTTTTGCAGACAACACAAAGATTTTATATATATACGTATATATATGTGTATATATATATATATGTAGCTAACACATAGGATGACAGATTTGTGGGATCCTAAATATTTTAATCAACTAGTACGTTTAATTGAATCTGAGATGAAAATTACTGTGTATAAAAATAGTCTTTAAATTTGGGTATTAAAAATAAGTTTATTAAGGTTAAAAAAATGGAGAGGAGGTAGCTAGAGGTTAATGGAGAGGAGGTTAATCTGGGAAAAAAAGATCTGAGGGATTAAGTTGCATCCCGTTCTCAGTAGAAATTAAAAGTGAATATATTGTAATAGCCCAAAATATTAACTTAGTCTTGGACTGTATTAAGAAAAATGTGTTTTTTCAGCACCAGAGAGTGGACAGAACTATCTCACTGTGCTGAACTGACTAAATCTAAAATATTGCATTCACCTCTGAATACCACATTTTAAGAATGAGATTTATTTTTTAAAGAGTTTCAAATATAGAGTGGTCAGGATGATACAAGGCCTTGAGATCATACCCTAAGAAAACCAATTGAAGGATCTGAGGGTGTTTAAGCCCAAGTAAATGATTTAGTTGTGGTCATCATGATAGCTGTCTTAAGGTATTTGAAGAATCATTGAGTAGAATGGACTTCTGCTTGGCCTCAGAGTCTACAAATAAGAAAAAATAGACTTCATTAAGACTATATTAAGATATAGAAACTTAATTCTTCATTAAGACTTCATTAAGATACAGAAATACTTTCAACCTGGAAGATCACAAAAGCCCCAGAATTTTACACTTCCATAGGACCTTATTATCTCTCATCTTTCTCCCTTTGAATAGATGTTTCCTTCTTATCCTTCCATTTATGACATCCAGGTCAGTCATCTCTTCAGATTTCTCATTAGTAATGTACCTTCTTGCCTGCTATCTTATTTTTGGCTTGAATTTGTATTCCCAGATCATAGCTTTAATAAATGATTATTAACTAACTGATAATGCAGAGACAAATTTCAGCTTGATTTAAGGAAGTATTTCCAAAGAACAATATATAAACAAAATTAGAATTCACTGTTGTGAGAGATTTCTTCCTCACTAGAAGTGTTTGAGAAAGTACTAGACGATCCCAGATGACTCAAGCAAACTGTAGAAGTTATCTTGCTAAACTTCACTTTAGAGATGAAAAAACTGATGACATGTAAATTAAGTGACTTGACAAAAATCATACAGGTTATATGTACCAGAGTTAGGATTTGAATTTAAGTCCTCTGACTCCAAGTCCAAAATTCATTCCATTATCCAATCTTGCTTCTCATTTGATATTCTGTAAAGAGGATTTTTTTCAAGGATGGATTACTGAAAGGATCCTTCTAACTCTGAGATTCTGGATTATATTAATGCAATATATGACTTTATTCCCAGTTCTAACATTTGCATAAACCACTGACTCATACAGACCAGAGGCCACTAACTAAGACATTGAGAGAACACTGGACATTAAAAAAAAAAACCCATAAAGAGACGAATATAAATCTAATGTCCACAAGACTAAGAAAAGAGTTTTCTTTACCTTGACCTTGCACTTCAGATAAAGTTGGAGGTAATGTCCATAAAACAATTGGGAATATCAATGGCATTATGAATATCAATGACATTATATGAATATGACCGCCTTTGAAATCCCCAGGCAATTCAGATTCTTCCTCCTTCTTTCATAAATTTAATCACTAATTTTCCTAAAAGTCTTTCTGAATTTATTCAGAGAGTTAGAATGCTACCTTTAGAGGTTCTCATACATCTTGAGAAGTATTTAATTTCAAAACCAGTGTATGTGATATCATTAATATTTTTCTTACTTTTAATGTTAAGGCTAGGGTACACTTCTTATCACCTTTATTTTATACTAGCATCTAATATTATGTGGTCATTTCTTAATTCTGAAAAGATTTATTAAATACCTATTGTGTGCAATATAGTATCTTATCCCTTCCAAATTAACAATCAATTCTTCCATTTTGGTCAAAATTCTACAAATTAGCAGTTGTCATTCTTTCTCTGTTTTTAAGAGATAAATTGGCCAACAACATACATCAAGAATCCATTGTGTGACCTACTGTTAGAAGAAAAAAAAACTTCTGGAAGAAATCTCTATAGTTGCTAGTAATGACTTTTATCATGCTTTGGTCATAACTATGGCACTGAATGTATGATTATTTTTCAATATTTTTTCATCAAGTATTTTTATTAAATGTAGAAGGGAATATGTTAGAGCCTTATCTGATAAGCAGTCAATTTCCATGCCTTTAATTAGGCCTACCCATAATGCTGAAACCAGGGGGGAAGTTTCCCAAGGTCAGAGATGTGAGGAGTAAAAGTAATAAGAAACATGGGCTAGGGCTCAACTTTCAAATAAATCAACAATTCAAAGCAACTTCTGTGTCAGGTACTGTGCTAGGCATACAAATACAAAGAATAAGAACTCTAATTTCAAGGAAATTACACATTAAAGTGTTACAGTGGTGGGTAGTATTTTAGAAGATATTCAATCCTCATCCCTTTTCGATGAGATGAAGTTGAACAAGCCCTTCTAGATCTTGCCAATCTCCTATCTGGGGAAAGAATATAGAATGAGCAATCATGAAAAGAGTGTACCTTTAATAATTTCTCTAAGTATTTGAAGAGTTGCTACTCATTATTCACATAACAAAGTTATAGTTCAGTCCATTTTTTAGTTTCTTCTTTAGATTATAGACCCTGTGCTGTTGCTTTTTAATTTAGGATTTACATGATTTGAATATGAGCATACAGCAATTATGTGCTAGGGAGGAGAATTCCAGCTAGGTTTTCTGAGACAAAGGAGCTCTTCCAAGGAAACAGTAAATCTGGTAGTTTTGATACCTTAGCAAAGATTACAAGAGGAGAATTTGTCCCATAAAATTATGAACATTCCTTAATTGTCATGGAGGGGTGGTTACTAGCCCTATGTTGGTGATAGCTTGCTTTCTTTGATATGACCAATCATGTTCCCCTCATCCCTATAATACTGTCTATCCTATAATGAATCACATTATCTTCCCCACCTATCCAACTCTGTACTTCCTCAAACTGTATGAAGACTAGCAATCATCCCCTTAGGGTCTTTGATTATGGAGAAACAATAGACCCAAAGTATTGTTTTCTTGTTGCCATGTCCAATTCTTCATTACCCCATTTGGGGTTTTCTTGGCAGAGATACAGAAGTGTTTGCCATTTCCTACTTCAGCTCATTTTACAGATGAGGACCAGAGGCAAACAAGGTTACATGAACTGTCCAGGGTCAACCAGCTAGTTAGGGTCTGAGGCCAGTTAGGAAGATGTCTTCCTGACTTTAGGGTAGCATTCTAACCACTTCACCATATAACTACCCAACTTTTTGGTTATTGCTCACCTAACTAATAAATTGATTGTGATTAGACCATTGTTTCTCAGTTTACCTTGATTTTCAGACATAACACTGATATGCACACTTCCTTTCTAAAAAGAAATTACATAGAAAACAAATAAACAAGTAATTTGGAGTGTGGACCCTGACCATTAGGGGATCAGGAAAGGCATTACGGAGGAGGTGGCTGTTAGTCTAAACTTTGAAGGGGGCTAGAAATTCTACGACAGATGTGAGGAAGGAATGATTCTAGCACAGAAGACCAACAGTCAGTGCAAAGATATTCAGACAGGGTGAAGAATATCACAGACCTGGATTGATACTTCTCTGAACTTCAGTTTTATTATCGTTACAATGAGGGGATTATACTAGATAACTTGGAATGTCTCTTGTAGCTCAAAAATCTATGATCCTTAGAAAATAGATTTTGGAATATTTGATTTAGTAGATTGTATGGTATTTGGTGCAAATGTTTACCTTTTTATCCTTTATTTGTGTGCTACTTTTCAATTTGCAGGTATTGTGGTGACTATAAAACTTTTAATTATGAATTTCAGCTTGAATTATATCTCCATATGATATATATATATATATATACAGATATATATATAGATAGATATAGATAGATAGATAGATAGATATACATACATTAAAAGTATACATAGAGAAACATCCATTGAGTATCACCCAGGAGGGCACTGAGGATCGTGTACTATTCTTCTGGCTCAGTAGGAGATGTTACAATCACTATGTAAAGATAAAGATCCCCCCTGAGCAGTATTTATGACTCTGAGGCTTTTGTGAAATAGTTTAGCATTTCATAAGCAACAGATCACCAGTCTGAAGAGTTCGTGTAAAAAAGTTCATTATGCTGAACAGGAGAAATGTGTATTATTCAGTCATTAAAACAAACTCACATACATTTGGATGAAGCAATATTTTTGTCAAAGACAGGTTTATTTTAGTTCTACTTTATAATGAGGCAGTATAGAGATTTACCAATTACCACAGCATGTGTTGGGCTGTATTTTATAATAAATGAGCATGTACTCAAGAGTGCTACTGTAAATTATTTCTCTATGTTTTCAAAGTGCAAACACTTAAATATAGTAGGATTCCGGAAAGAGTCCACCTGCAGGAGGCACATAATAATGAAAAAAATTCAGTTTCTCCTTCCAGTATTTCATAGTACAGCAGAATGTCATGAAAACCTTGTATAGCAAACTGGAGGGAAATGAATCCAGTAGAGCATTGACAAAGAAAGCTCAGGGAATGTCAGTGTAATTTACACAACATCAATATATGTTCTGTGTATGTATCATTTACTATGACCACCAATGAGGGACATTTCCCCACAAATCCCTGCAACCATCCATGGGCCATTTGATTATTTTCCTGAATTAATGTTGTTTTCTTCCCCTGACCCTAAAATGAGAAAAAATGAGATTCAAAAAATTAGTATAGTTCCTACCCACTGGGGCTAGGCTGCATATCCTAGAAGACTGTTATCTCATAGCAGATAAATCAGCTTGGGGAAATTGAATTAGATCAAGCAAAGCCATCTCTGGTCTCTTCTATTTTATATTTGTCTGCTGGGATGAAAAAGAGAGAGGACAAAATAGTGAAAAGAGAAGCCTAAGGAAATTTAGGCTGAACTGCATGTTTACTTAAAGCATACATCTCTAAATTTGGCTTTACATTATAATTGATCTTTCTTCACCTATTTTGATCTTTTAGGGTTAGTTCATTATGCGGTTAAAGATCAAGATCAAGAAAATTGCTGAATCTTTGCATATGCCTGGTTATAATCAGAAGATACCTTTTCTATTTTGCATCCTTTTTTAAAGTTCATGATTTTTAGAATATAGTTATTAATTGAAAAATAAGTTTACTTAAGTTTTGATTACATAGAGACTTGTCTTTTGTGTAATCTACAAATCTTTGTCCTTTTTCATTTTTTTTCTGAAAAATACTTTAACATATGTGTGTGGGGGGAGGGGAAGGGTTATGGTATTCCCGTCTTCGCCTTTTTGAGCCTTTGCATGGATTTTCTCTACCATGTTATTCTCAGCAACCAATGTTGAAGCATAAGGTGGTTTTACATGAAAATCTTGCATTTGCAATACAAAACAAAACAAAAACCCCTTATTAGTAGTACTGCCATACATGATAGCCAAGTTTTCCATGGATTAATTCTTCAATAGTTGAGCCATATCCTAAAATGTACTTAACTGTTTTTTCCCAGCCCCTGAAAGGGGCATTTTTGATTAATTTAGAGTCAGTATTTGTGGTACTATTTGTTACTCACACTGCCCATCATTTATTAATTTGTCTGACTCCTCTGGTTTTGTCTCAGCCCCAACCAAAATCCAACCCTTTCCAGAAAGCCATTTAGATACAACCTCTTCTTTTTTAAAATTAATTGATTTATTTTGAGTTTTCAACATTCATTTCAACAAGACTTTGAGGGCCAAATTTTCTCCCCATTTCTCCTTCTGATTATTCCTTCCCCCAGAGTCTGCTTTCCCTTTTATCACAACCCTCCCTCTTTGACTCTCCCCCCTTACTTTCTTGTAGGGCAAGATGAATTTATATACCCCAATGGCTATATATCTTATTACACCATTGCACGTAAAAGCAATTTTTTATATTTGTTTTTAAAAACTTTGAATTCCATATTCTCTCCCTTCATTCCTCTCCATCCCCCCCACCCCATTGAGAAGGCAAGCAATTCAATATAGGTTATACATATGTAGTTATGTAAAACATTTCTATAATAGTCATATAGTAAAAGATTAACTATATTTCCCTTCACCCTGTCCCACCCCACCCCCACTTAATCTCTTTTATACTTTGACCCTGTTGCTTTTACAAAGTGTTTGCTTCTGACTACCCCCTTCTACGATCTAACCTCCCTTCTATCATCTCCCCAATATCCCCTTTCCCCTACTTCCCTGTTGGGTAACACACCCAATTCAGCGTGTATGTCATTCCTTCCTAAAGCCAAATCCAATGAGAGTAAGGTTGACTCATTCCTTTTCACCTCCACGCTCTTCACCTCCATTGTAACAGTTTTTTCTTGCCTCTTTTATATGAGATAATTTACCATTTTCTAACTTTCCCTTTCTCCTTCTCCTAATATATTCCCCTCTCATCCCTTAATTTTATTTTTACATATAATCACTTCATATTCAACTCACCCTTTGCCCTCTGTCTATATACACATACACATATACGTGGTGTGTGTGTATGTATATCTATGCATGTATGTATATATGTGTGTGTGTGTGTCTGTATTCACTTCAATTAGCCTAATATTGAGAAAGGGCTAGAGTTACAAATATCATGTTTTCATATAAGAATGTAAACAGTTCAACTTTAAGAAGTCTCTTATGATTTCTCTTTGCTGTTTGCCCTTACATGCTTCTCTTGATTCATGTATTTGCAAATCACATTTTCTGTTCAGCTCTCATCTTCATCAAGAATGATTGAAAGCCCTCTCTATCATTTAATGTTCCTTTTCCCCCTGAAGTATTATACTTAGTTTTGCTGGGTAGGAGATTATTGGTTTTAATCCTAGATCTTCCCCTCCAGAATATCATATTCCAAGCCTTCTGATCCCTTAGTGTAGAAGCTGTTAGATCTTGTGTTATCCTAATTGCATTTCCACAATTATAGAATTATTTCTTTCTGGCTGCTTGCAATAATTTCTACTTGACATGGGAACTATGGAATGTGGTTACAATATTCCTAGGAGTTTAATTTTTGGGATCTTTTTCAGGAGGTGATTGGTGGATTCTCATATTTTTAATATACTATAAAGATTAATATCATTCAGGGCCTCCAGCACTGTTCACTCTTTGGTAAATACATAATGATCTTATAATTGGGGACCACCATTCAAAATAAAGTTTGTTAACAACATAAAATACTATGATTATTAGCACCCTCTAGCTCCTTCCCTACATTCTACAATCATCATTGCAAAAGCAAACATGCACCCAATGGTAATAGCACTCAGTGTTTAGTTAGGCTAGTTATCACAAAGCAGGATTTTTTCAGGACCAGTCTTACAGCCTTTCCTAAATGCTATAATCTGCCAGAACTCCTGATTTGATGGAAGAGCTTCGAAGAACCCAAGGTCACCTTCATTCCATGATGAAATGTTTTTTAGAACATTGAAAATGTTGTTCAGTTAATCAATCAATATTTTCTCAGCTTCCACTAGGTGGCATTATCAATCTGATGGAGGAGACAACATACAAACACACACACATACGTGTATGTATGCATGCATATAGATATAATGTGTACAATAAATAGGAAAGAATTAGAGAGAAGGTACTGGAATTAAGAGGGATTGATAAAGACTTCCTGAAGAAGATAGGATTTTATTTTGGAATTAAACAAAGCCAGGGATATCAGACAAATTAGCAAATTATGTTCAAGTAATGCCACAAATAATGAAACTAATTATATACTGGATGATTCCTCCCAGTACTTCCATTTAGAGAGAGAACCCACAATAGCTTTGTTTCATTCCTCCCCAGGTGGCATTCTGAACTTCCTATATCCAGTTGGATATCAGTCCAACTTCCCTTTTCAAACTTCCTTCTATGCTTTGTCTTCTCTGTTAAATGTAAGCTCTTTGACAAAAAGGTTTTTTTTTTCATTTTACATGTATTTCTAATAGTTGGCATGCTGCCTGGATGATGATAAATGCTTTTTTAACTTTATAACAAACAGTAGCAAAGAAAAGACTTATTGTTTACGTAGGGTACGTCTCTGGGTTATCTGTTCAGTCCAAACATTAACTCGCTGTAAATGAGATAACATATAATAAAAATAAAGAATAAGAAGAAAAATATGACATATAATTAAAATTTCTAAACCAGAAATTATTTGAATAGGTTATAAAGAATAAAAATGAGACATGGACAATAGAAATGATATCAACATCTATTATAATAATTTCATCCAGAACTTATGCCCGTATCAATTAATCAACATAAGAAAGCCAAAATACCTCCAGAAAGTACTTTAGTCAGCAAACATTTGACTTACATGCCAAATGGAGATATATGATTGTTGAAGATAATACCAAATTAAAATATAAACTTAATCTGTAAAATGTTAAGGAGAAGGATGATGCATCCAATTAGCAGCACTCTCTCATAAAGCAGATAGAGGTACTGTTTGAAAAAAAGAGTCAAAAAAGAAAAGTTTTACTAGATAACCCATTAAGCAAAGTAATCTCAAGTCCGTTCAAGGATGTAAATGAATATAAAACTATGTGTCAGTCACTGTGTTAAGTAATAGGGACACAAAGATGAAAGACAGTTCCTGTCCTTGAGGGGATCACAATGGAATGAGGAAGAAAACATGTAATAAAATATACAAAAAAGTTATAGTGTGGGGCAGCTACATGGTGCAGTGGATAGAGCATCAGCCCTCAAGTGAGGAGGACCTGAGTTCCAATCTGGCCTCAGACACAACACAAAAAACTAGCTGTGTGATCTTAGACAAGTCACTTAACAACAATTGCCCTACCATCCCTGTGCATAAAAACAAAAACCAAAACAAAGGCTATAGTAGCTGAGATTTATGTAGCTTGGCTATCGTAGCATGTTTATCACACACACACATACATACAAACATACATATATACATACTATATCTGTATATATATGAAAACAGGAAATAATCAAAAGAGAGAAAGCATTAGAATGCATTGAATTTGGGAAAGGCTTAATACTATAGATGTGATTTAAGCTGGAACTTGAAGGTAGCCTTGAGACAGAGTTGAGGAGAGAGAATATTCCAGGTGTGAAGGAAAACCAGTAAAAATGCCCAGTTAGTAGACTAAAAATCTAAATTCAACAACATGTTCCATTCAGGAAATAAAATGAAACTGACATATATACAAAAATACAAAATAAAGAGTTGGAGTAGAATTTATTATGTAAAAAAGCAGGGATAGTAAACATGATCTCAGTCAAAGTAAAAACTAAAATAGATTTAATTAAAAGAGAAAAATGGGGAATCTATATTATATGTCCCCAATGTATTCAATGTTGTTTTAGATCATTTAAAAATAACCAGACAGTACAAAATACCTGAGACTATACCTGCCAAAACAGACACAGGAACTACATTAACAAAAATATAAAATATTTTTATACAAATAAATTCAGATTTAAATAACTGGAGTAATATTTATTGTTCATGGGCAAGTAAAGACAATGTAGCTTTTGAAATGACAATTTTACCAAACTAAAATATTTATTCAATGTCATCACAATTAAATTACTAAAAAAAATTACTGAGTTAGAAAAATAATAACAAAGTTCATTAGGAAGAACAAAAGGTCAGGAAGTTCAAAGAACTTATGGGGCAAAGATGTAAAGGAAGGAGGTTCAGCAGCATCAGATCTTAAACTATATTAGAAGTTAAGAGAATTGTTGCAGTAAAAAGTAATAATTTCAATTATTTTAAATGAAAAATTTCTTCTATAAATAAACCAAATGCATCCAAGAATAGAAGGAATGAAGAAAACTGGGGGAAAACTACTTTCATAGGCAATCTCTCAGATAGGATGTGATTGTGTTGGAACATTGCTGTGGTGTAAGAAATGATAAGCTGATTGATTTAGAAAAACATGGAAAGACTTGGACCTATGAATAAAGATGCTATCCACCTTCAAAAAAAGATATAAGAAGTGGAAATATACGTGGTATAGTCTTACATATATGTGTATGAGTGTATATGTGTATGGTTATAAATATCTATCTATACACACATATTTCCATATTTAAATTTAGCCTTCTTTATGGCAGGGAGGGGGGAGAGAGAGAAATGAAACAAAGTAAAAAGCACACACCAGAGAACAAAAGAAAGCTTAGAAGGAAGCAAAGAAAAGCTGGATTGCTTTGAAAACAATGTGTAGCATTTACTATTTAGGTTTTCTTTTCTTTAAAAAAAAAACCTATTTATTCTCAGTTTTCAACATTCATATCCACAAAATTTTGAGTTACAAATTTTCCCCCTGTCTCTCCCCTACCCCCACCCCAAGATAGCAAGCCTACTGAATAACCCTTCCCCCAATCTGTTCTCTCTTATATCATCCACCATAGGCCCTCTGATGTTCTAGTAGGGCCAGATGGATTTCTGTATCCCAGTGCCTCCATATCTGATTTTCTAGTCTCATGTAAAAATCAATTTTTTCAACATTTGCTTTTAAAACTTTGCTTTTCAGACTCTTTCCTATCTTCCCTCCTCACCCAGCCCAAATGGGAAGACAAACGATTCAATATAGGTTGTACATGTATATTTACAAAAAACATTTACATAATAGTCATATTGTGAAAAACTAACTATATTTCCTTGCATCCTATCCTGCCCCCTACTTATTCTATTCTCACCTTTGACCTTGTCCCTTTTCAAAAGCATTTGCTTCAAGGAAGGGTAGGTAGCATAGTGAATAGAGCACCAGCCCTGGAGTCAGGAGGACCTGAGTTCACATTGGTCCTCTGACACTTAAAAAAAAAAAAAAACCTAGCTGGGTGACCTACCTTCCAATCTCCAAAAAAAAATTTTTAAGTGTTTGCTTCTACTACCCTCTCCCCCAATCTACCACCCCTTCTGTGATTCTCCCCTCTTATTCCCTTCCCCCCTACTTTCCTGTAGTATAAGATACCTAATTGAGTGTGTATGTTATTCCCTCCTTAAGACATATTCAGTGAGAGTAAAGTTGATGTTCACCTTCCTGCTATTCCCTTCCATGGTAACAGTTTTCGCTTGCCTCTTTTATGTAAGATAATTTATCCTATTCTATCTCTCACTTTCTCCTTCTGTCAACATATTCCTCTCATCTATTAATTTTATTTTTTATATATCATCCCTTCATATTCAACTCATTTTGTGCCATCTGTCTATGTATACATGTACATATACATACACACATAGATATTTACACACATGTACACCCTCCTATACATATATGTGTGTATACATATATACATGAATATTCCCAACTATCCTCATAGAGAGAAAAGTCTCGTGAATTACAATAACCATTTTTTCAAAGTAGGAATATAAATAGTTCAATATTAATAGGTTCTTTGTGATTTTTTTTGTCCTGTTTACTTTTTGTACTTCTCTTGCTTCTTGTATTTGAAAGTCAAATTTTCTGTTCAGCTCTGACTTTTCATCAAAAATGCTTGAAAGCCCTCTATTTCATTGATTATCCATATTTCCCCTAAAGCTTTATACTTAGTTTTTTCTGGGTAAGTGATTCTTGGTTTTAATCCTAGCTCTTTGACCTCCAGAATATCATATTCCAAGCCCTCTGAACCCTTAATGTAGAAGCTGCTAGATCTTGTGTTATCCTGATTGTGTTTCCACAGTACTCAAATTGTTTCTTCCTGACTGCTTGCAGTATTTTCTCCTTGACCTAGGAACTCTGGAATTTGGCTGTAATAGTCCTAGGAGTTTTATTTTTGGCATCTTTTCAAGAGGTGATTGGTAAATTCTTTCAGTTTCTATTTTGCCCTCTTGTTTGAGAATACCAGGGCAATTTTCATTGAGAATTTCTTGAAGGATGATTTCTAGGTGCTTTTTCTTTTTTTATCATGGCTTTCAGGTAGTCCAATCGTTTTTAACTTGTCTCTCCTAGATACATTTTGCAGGTTAGTGGTTTTTTCAATGCAATATTTCACATTTCCTTCTGTTTTTTTCATTGATTTGGATCTGTTTTTATAATATCTTGATTTCTCATAAAGTCATTAGCTTCCATTTCCTCCAGTTTAATTTTGAAGGAATTGTTATCTTTAGTGAGTTTTTGAAATTCTTTTTCCATCTGTCCCATTCAGCTTTTAACACATTCTTCTCCTCATGGACTTTTTGGGCCTCTTTTTGCCATTTGAGTTAGTCTATTTTTAAGGTGTTATTTTCTTCAGTATTTTTGAGAAGTCTCCTTTAGCAGTCTGTTGACTCACTTTTCACAATTTTCTTGCATCATTCTCATTTCTCTTCTCAATTTTTTCTCCACTTCTTTCACTTGATTTTCAAAATCCTTCTTGAGCTCCTCCTTGGCCTGTGGAAAGTTTATATTTTTCTTGGAGGCTTTTGTTGCTGGACTTTTGACTTTGTTATCTTCTTCTGGTTGCATGTTTTGAACCATCTTTGTCCCCCAAAAAAAGATTCTATGATCTCATTGTGTTCCCTCTGTTTACTTATCTTGCCAGCCAGTTCCTTGACTTTTGAGCTCTTTGCCATGCTAGAACTCTGCTTCCAGAGTAGAAAGAGCTGTGTCCCAGATTTCTGGGGTTTTGGGCAGCTATTGTCAGAGCTATGAAGAGGATGCCCTCTCTACAGCTACCACAAGCTCTGGCATGCCAGCATTCCTCACCCCAGGACCACCAACCAAGACTGTTACCCAAATCCAAGCAGGTTAAAGCAAGAGTGATTGCCCCCTGAATCCCCCTTTGATCTGCAGGCTAGGAGCTCCTGGAGTCAGCCACATGGCAGCAGCTGCAGCTGCTGTGCTGCTACCACCTCTGCCCCTCCTCCCCCTGGGTGCAGGGGCTGGACAATGCTCTTCTCTCATGCAGTTCTAACAGAGTTCCCTACTGACCTTTTACTTTCTCTTTGGCATTTATGGGTTGAGAAGTCTGGAAATAGCCACAACTGCAGATGAGTCACTCTCTTGAAGTCTGCTCTGGCCAGTCAGGCTACTAGTCTGGGCTGGCATGGTTCACGAGGGACTGTGCTTGACTCCCAGCTGGGTGTGATAGACCCTTCCTGGTGGTCTTTCAGGCTGCCTTCAGGGGAAGATTTGTTTCTCTCCATCACTTTGTAGCTCTAAAATTTGTTTAGACTCATTGTTTTACAGGTATTGGAGGTGGCTGGAGGAGGAGCTCAAGCAAGGTGCTGGTTTTACTCTGTCATCTTGGCTCTGCTCCCTATTTAGGTTTTCTTTAAAAGGACACTAATTTTTTTACATTGAATCTTCCTATGTTCTGTTATGTACATGACAATGTTTTTTACTTTGTATTTAAGCATGTAATGTATTTTAAAAATTTACCAAAAAAATGTCCAGAGTTAGAATATAGAGGATCTTGTGTAAGGAGACTAAAGATAATGAAATTGAGGAAAAAATAAACAGAGTGAATCAAATATTTATAGAGAAGGTTTTTGGTAATAATTAATAGGGAAGGGATTAGACAACTGATGTGAAATGTACCTGGAGTATGGGAGAATGCCAAATGTATGTCACAAATCTCAAAGCTTATCAAAATTGACAAAGTAATTGTGTGAGAGAGCATCAGTAAATAAATATTCACATGTCTACTATATTTATATAAAACATATTTATGAGACTCATTTATATAAAAACATAGAAATCTTTCATAAATTTAAATACAGGTTTTACCTTATACTACCATTAGGATTTTACAAATAATATTCAACAATGAAAGACAGCTTTACCTTCCCATAACTGAATAAAAAAGGTTTTAAATATAAGATCCCATGGTTCCTGTTGTTTGTTGATTATGAAAATGCATTGATTTAGTAGAATGCAATGCTGCAAATGTTTTTACAGGAAGACATCTCTCATCAAAGTATCAAGACCATTCAGGGTTCTTTAGCAGATAAAACAACAGAAATAACAGTATGCACTAACTCTCTGATAATAAATATCACGTTAGGGACAAATAATGAGATACATGCTTTTCAAAATCATTCTCAGATGTAATGGAGTTCTACCATAAAGTCTTGGTCAAAGAGGAAACCTCTGTTAAAAATTCCTCCAAATGTTCCTCTTTACAATTGATGCATCAATTAAGTCAAGCCCCAAGACATTATAAAAAGTTCTAGAAGATGTTTACAATCACTCAAAGGAGTCTGCCATGTCCATCCATACAAGAAAGACCAAATTGATGAAAAATAGTGATTTCATACATTGTAACTCACAACAGGACATATGTGTACTGGCATAGACAATATAGATGGGTAATAAGTGGGGCCCAGATTTAGGATGAACAGAATGGCCAAATTGCTATTGCAGAATTGTAATCATCTTTTACTGACCTCAGGTTTTCCATGAAAGCAAATGTTTGTCAATGGAAGTATTATCCTGATATTTCTATAAAGTCATGAGATCTAGAACAAAAATGATTCTGAAAATCTAATGTTCTATGACAAAAAGAACAATGGAGAAGTGCATGTTGAGTATGACCACAATACAAAATAAAGCCAGTGAAGTACTTTGAAGAACAGTATTAAAGTATGCCACCAACAACTGTAGGACAAGAAGCTGGACTAGTAACTTGGCAAGAGTGAGAGATGACAAATTTACAGTCATATGTAGCATCAATCTTGGCAGAACACCTGAAGACTGCTGCTATAAATAATTTCAAGGGTCTAATCGCATATAATGAGCTCCATTCACAATAACATAACAACTTATTACTAAGGTGGCCACTTAGTCTTAAACAAAACATATCATTCAGTATATCATAGAATTCCTCAGAATCCTCACACAGCATATATTATTGCATTCAGTAGCATTTCTCAAAATACTTGTTTACACAAGCTGGTGGTCCCAGGGAAGAGTCTTACCTAGCACAACGTATTATCCTTAAAGTGCAGCAGAAAATGCAAACACCATCCACCCCTTGATCACCATAAATCACAATCTCCTCAATCAATACACGGTGTCCAAGTAAAGTCCTCTCTCATCTTTACTCAAGGCTGACTTCCAAACCCCATGGTTCCCCCTCCAAGGGCTAACCACTCTTACTTCTTGCCTGGGTTCATATGCAAGGAGGTCTGTGCTTTTGCTCCTTGTCATGGTTCACAGGGATTGCTCCACTCCAAATTCTTCCTGCCTCTGCCTGATAGCAGGCTTCAGAGGATCCTGATCACAGCTTCTATTTCTAGGAAAATAAAACTTAACAGGGATAGCACAATATTTGTACACATTACCAGCATCATCATCTCAATTCACTTTAACAGTTCTTAAGAAGGGCTTAAGCTAAGTCTCCTTCCTGCAAGTGGATCTCCACCCTTCAGCTCTATTCACTCATAAAGATCAACAGGGTTTCTGTCTGAGAAATTAACACAGATCAACAGAGGAAGTGCCAACATCACAAGCATTCTTTCTGTTAGGCCTCCCCACAAGCAAGTTCCCCCAGCATTCTCACATTCACTTCTCTTTCTCAGCTCTGCTTCTCTCTACTCTCTCCCCCTCCTCCAAGCAGTACAATATAAAGTATTTCCTATAAAAGACTCTTGTTTCAATCAAAGATTCTTAATCAAAGACTCTTGATTCAATCAAAAGTAAGACTCACTCAAAGGCACTTGATTGGTTAAAACTCTATCCAGAAAAAGAACAAAAAGTCCTACTTTGCTTGCCATTACAGCATAGTGGTCCATTCTAACACTCAGGATATTGGAAGAAAATAAATAATTCCTCCATAAAATTGTTGGATCTTTGATGTTAGAAAAGCCAGTACACCTCTCTATGCTTTCATTTCTTCACCTGTAAAATGGTGATACGGCTTAACTACATGTTTGAAGGCTGTTCTTTCATTTTTAATATTCTAGATATTATGAATCATTGACATACAAAATAAATGATTTAATTAACATGATTCCCTAAAATCTTGCACCTCCTTCATGGTGATCTTAAAAGAAATATAAAGGAATCCTTCAGGATACCCAGGTAGGGGTGCATTCAAATTTGCTTTGCCATTGAAAGAAGTACTTTCATACATGAAATCACAGAGGACTATGGGTATTGAATCATAGTGGGTATATAAATTTTAATTCCTTCAGTTTCTTTTATGAATTAAAAGATCCTTAAAAATGAATATTTGATAAAAATTGACTTAGAAAAAATAAACAAAATGCCCTGACAGTATATTCTTTTTATAAATTAATTTATTTTTAGTTTTCAATATTACTTCCATAAGTTTTAAATTTTCTCCATCTCCCTCTCTTTCCCCTACTCAAGATAGCTGATACAGTCTCTACATACACATTCTTCTTCTTTTTTCATAATCCAAGATTTTTTTTTATTGTTCTTTTTTTACAGTTACTTATGCCATGAATTCATAGGGGATTAGTTCCAAGAGCTCAGTTTCCTTGCCATTGATTCCCACAAAGTGTGCTTCTCCTCGTGGAGCAAGCTGGCATTTCAGTTGAACCCAAGTGTCTTTGTTTTTGGCTTTCTTCTTCTGATCATTTTTCTTTATCCGCTTCAGGAAGCTATCTCTGCTCTTGGAATGCTTAATATGCTCAATACACACATTAATTCTCTTGGCTAGAATCTTGCCCCTTAACTGTTTGTTTACAACAATGCCTACAGCATGCTGAGTAACATTATAGACCCATCCAGTCTTGCCATGGTAATATTTGTGGGGCATTCCTTGCTGAACTGTGCTCATACCCTTGATATCTACAATATCACCTTTCTTATATATTTGCACATATGTAGCCAAAGGGACAACACCATGTTTTTGAGAGGGCCTAGAAAACATGTATCAGGTCTCTCTCCTTTTTCCTTTTGTGTTTGTCATATTGGCAACTCACTGGAATATGGCAGAGCTGGAGGAAAGGTACATATACATTCTTATTAAATATATTTTCACACTAATCATGTTGTAGAGAATAGTTAAAATGGATATGAGGAACCACAAGAAAAAAAAAAGAAAACAAAAGAAAAAAGAGAGCAAATAATATGTTTCTATCTGCATTCAGACTCCATATTTGTTCCTCTGGATGTGGATAGCATTTTTCATCATGAGTCTTTTGGAGTTGTCTTAGGTCCTTGCAATGCTGAGAAGAGCCAACATGGGTCCCATTCAGACCAAGACCATGAAGAAGGTGGCACGAGTCATTGAAAAGTACTACAGCCACCTGGGCAATGGCTTTCACACCAACAAGCACTTGTGCAAGGAGATTGCCATCATTCCCAGCAAGAAGCTCTGCAACAACGTCATCTGATGAAGCGGATCCAGAGAGACCCTGTGAGAGGTATCTCCATCAAACTGCAGGAAGAAGAAAGAGAAAGGAGAGATAAGTATGTCCCTGAGGTCTCTGCATTGGATCAGAAAATCATTAAAGTGGACCCTGATACCAAAGAAATGTTGAAACTCCTGGACTTTGGCAATTTGTCCAACCTGCAAATTATACAGCCCACAGTTGGGATGAATTTCAAAACATCAAGAGGAGCTGTTTAATAATAACTTTTGCCTTCTTTATAATAAACTTGGGAACTCCAAAAAAAAAAGAGAGAAGAAGAAGAAGAAGAAGAAGAAGAAGAAGAAGAAGAAGAAGAAGAAGAAGAAGAAGAAGAAGAAGAAGAAGAAGAAGAAAAATCACTTATTCCATCTGGGTTCTAGTTGTAAAACTCATTTGTAAAATGGTAGAATAAGATTGGATTGGATGATTTCTAAAGTTTTTTTCTCCAGTTCTTCAATTCAATGCTTTGTTGATTTATTGATATGAACAGGAATAATTTTATTAAATGCCTCATTATTTGGGACATTGTGGATATACTACTGTTTAATTTGGAGGAGAGGTTTTCATGAATCAGATTGAATGTCATAGATATTGCTCAATATATCCTTTTTAGGTTATGTTTTATATAATTCATCATGACCCTTTATTATGTCTTAAATTGATTGTCCATTAATCAAACAAATAAAAAGAAATATCTGAGAGTTTTTAGATGCCTTTCACCTCCAAAATTTTGTGATTTTACTAAATTGTTAAAGCATTTTAAAATTTTAATTGATTTATTTTTAGTTTTCAACATTCATTTCCATAAGATTTTGAGTTAAATTTTTTTCTCTTCCCATGTTTCCCCTACCCCGACCCCAAAATAGCAAGCCTAGTGAATACTCCTTCCTCTAATCTGTTCTCTCTTGTATCCTCCCACTTCACACCCCAACTTTCTAGTAGGGAAAGATGGGTTTCTATACCCCAGTACCTGTATATCTTATTTCCCAGTTGCATGTAAAACACACACACACACACACACACACACACACACACACACACACACACAATTTTAAATATTTGTTTTTAAAATTTTGAATTCCAGATTCTTATCCCATCCACCCTCCTCACCCACTCCCACTGAGAAGATAAGCAGTTCAATATAGATTGTACATGTGTAGTTACCGAAATCATTTCCATAGTAGTTATATTGTGAAAAACTTACTATATTTCCCTCCATCCTATCCCACCCCCCACTTGTCCATTTTCTCCTTTGATCCTGTCCCTTTTCAAAAATGCTTGTTTCTAACAACCCTCTCCCCCAATCTTCCATCCATTCTATCCTCCCCCCTCTTATCCCCTATACCCCTATCCAACTGAGTGCATGTAATTCCCTCCTGAAGACATATTCAATGAGGATCAGGTTATTCCATTCCATTTCACTTTCCTGCTCTTCCCCTCCATTGGGACAGTTTTCTCTTGCCTCTTTTACATGAGATAATTTACCCTAATCAATCGTTCCCTTTCTTCTTCTCCCAATAAATTCCTCTCCCACCTCTTAATTTGATTTTTTAGATATCATCCCTTCATATTCAACTCATCCTGTGCCCTCTGTCTATGTGTGCATGAACATACAAATGCCCACACACTCATATATATTTATATACACATACATCCTCCTATACATATGTATATATGTATGTATACATATATGTATATATAAAAATGTATGTGTGTATATATGTGTACGTATATATACATACATAGACATAGACATAGACATAGACATAGACATATACATATACATATACATATACATATACATATACACAAACATATACATATACATTCCCTTCCACTATCCTCATAGTGAGAAAAGTCCTATGAGTTATAATTATTGTTTTTCCATGTAGGAATGTAAAACAGTCAACTTTAACAATTTTCTTATGATTTCTTTTTCCTATTTACCTTCTCATGTTTCTCTTGCTTCTTGTATTAGAAAGTCAAATTTTCTGTTCAGCTCCTGATTTTCATCAAGAATGCTTGAACATTCTCTATTTCATTAAACGACCATATTTTTCCCTGTAGCATTATACTCAGTTTTGCCAGGTAAGTGATTCTTGGTTTTAGTCCTAGCTCCTTTGAACTCCAGAATATCATATTCCAAGTCCTTTAATCCCTTAAGGTAGATTCTTCTAGGTCTTGCGTTACCCTGATTGTGTTCCCACAATACTCAAGTTGTTTCTTTATAACCGCTTGCAGTATTTTCTCCTTGCCCTGGAAACTCTGGGATTTGGCTACAATATTCCTAGGAGTTTTCTTTTGGGGATTTTTTTTAAGAGGTGATTGGAGAATATTCTTTCAATTTCTATTTTGCCCTCTGGTTCTAGACTATCAGGGCAATTTTGCTTGATAATTTCTTGAAAGGTGGTCTCTAGACTCCTTTTTTTTTTTAATCATGGATTTCAGGTAGACCAATAATTTTTAAAATTCTCTCTCCTGGATCTATTTTCCAGGTCAATGGTTTTTCCAATGAGATATTTTTTTCATTTGTTTGGTCCTGTCCAATAGTATCTTGATTTCTCATAAAATCAGTAGCTTCTAATTGCTCCAATGTTATTCTGAAGGAGTTATTCTCTTCAGTGAATTTTTGAAATTCCTTTTCCATCTGGTAAATTAGGCTTTTTAAAGCATTCTTCTCCTCATTGGGTTTTGGGGCCTCTGTTGCCATTTGAGTTAGTCTGTTTTTGTCCCCAAAAAAGGATTCTAACATCTGTTTGTGCTTACATTGCTTGCTCATATTGGTAGCCAATTACTATACTTCTGAGCTCTTTGCCAAGCTAGAACTGTGCTTCCAGAATGGATTGAGCTATGTCCCAAATCACTGGGATTTTTGCAGCTGCCAGGGCTATTAGGAGGGTGCCCTCTCTACAGCCCCCACACATTTTGGATCACTGGTCACACACCCCAAGATCACCACCCAGGACCATGATCTGCATCCAAGCAGGTTAAAGCAAGAGCAACTACCCTCTGAATGGTCACTTGGTCTCCCTACAATCTGCTGGCCAGGAGCTCTGAACCAGCCATACAGCCATTGCACCTTCACTGCTTCTCACTCTGAGGATAGCAGCCGAACCACACTCCCCCTGTTCTAAAATCATTCCACACTAACTTTTTACTTTGTCTTTGGCTTTTATGCACTGAGAAGTCTTGAAATCACTACAGCTGCTGGTGATTTACTCTTGTGATGTCTGCTCTAGCCACTGCTGCTTTGGGGCTGGGCTGGGGCTAAAACCATTGCTCAGTCAGACTGCACTTGGCTCCCAGTGTGCTGGGATGGACCCTTCCTGCTAGCCTACCAGGCTTCCTTCAGTGGGACATTTGTTTTTCTCTGTTTGTGGGTTCTGTAGCTCTAAAGTTGGTTTAGAGTTGTTTTTTACATGTATTGGAGAAGGTGAAAGGTGGAGCCATGCGGAAGTTCTGTTTCTACTCGACCATCTTCAACTGATAAAGCATTTTAAAGGTTTCTTCTTTTGACTCAGAAGAAAATGTTGCTCACAAAAAGTAGGCTTTTTTTTTCTTAGAAATATTTGTCACAGTGAGCCAAGGTATATTTTCATTCTTTGTGACCTGTCAACAAATACTTTGCAGATTCTGGAATTTAGTAAATATCCTCAAAAGTTTTATGAGTTTTAGTAAAATATCTGTGGTCATGATTCTGGTATTGGTAGAAATTACTGGGAAACAAGTCTTATGTGAAAAAGGCATCAATACATCATTGAGTATTTGAGAATATTTACATTTCCTAATGTATTAGTTACCTTCCAATAAACTTTAATGTCTACTAGTACTTTCCTCACATAATAAAAACAATTAAAACAGAGGGGCGGAGCCAAGATGGCAGCGTAGCAGCAGCAACATATGGCAGCTCTCACATAGCCACCCCAAAATACCCATAAAATAGGACTCTAAACCAATCCTGGAACTCCAAAACGCACACAAAGATACTTCCCACTAAAGTCAGCTCGGCTACGAGGAACCATATCAGCACTGCGAACCAAAACCAGCCTGGCCTGAAGCTGCAGCTGTGCCCTGGGGGCAGCTGGATGGGAGGAGCTGAGGAGCCTCTCAGGTGAGCAGATTAGCAGCAGCTGCGAGTGGGAATTGTGAAAGGGGGAGATAAGCAGTCCGGCTCAAAGGCCTCCAGAGTGGAAAAGCA
>CM053584.1:224233885-224241385 GCA_028627135.1 Pseudochirops cupreus
AAAATCTCTGTGGGGCTCTGCTTCCAGAAGGGAAAGCTCTGTCCCAAATCGCTGGTGTCCTCCCGGCTCCCATAGCTCTCAGGAAGGTGCTGGGACCCTTCCTACTTACTTCCGGCTCAGTGGATAATGAAGACTCCAAGACCGAGGCCAAAGACTGCGATCCACATCCAGGCCACTCAACAGGAGAGCAATAGCCTCAGAACAATCACTTAGTCCCCCTGCTGTCTGAAGGCTGCGGGTGGGAAGCTGTAACGTGGAGGCGGGTGTAAAACCTCTGCCTTTCACTTTTCTGCTCTGGAGGCCTTTTGGCCGGACTGCTTTTCTCTCCTAATTTCGCAGGTTCCACTGACCTAGTTCTCAACACTGCTCACAGCTGCCACTAATCTGCTCACCGCTCCTCTTGTCTGGCCGCCCCCGGGACTCAGCAGTGGCTTCAGGCCAGGCTGGTTTTGGTTCGCAGTGCTAATATGGTTCCTCATAGCCCAATTGACTTTAGTGGGAAGTATCTTTGTGTGCGTTTTGGAGTTCTAGGATTGGTTTAGAGTCCTATTTTATGGGAATTTTGGGGTGGCTATGTGAGAGCTGCGATATATTGCTGCTGTTACGCTGCCATCTTGGCTCTGCCCCCCCATACTTTATCTTTTTAATGATGTCTTTTTGTTTATATCACATTTATTTCTATTCTGCTCCACTTCTTTTCTACTCAATAAGTCATTCATTTTTGCAAAGATTTTAAGAGGAAACAAAAGCTGCAAAACTAACATACTGACTCTACTTTACAGTGCATAAAGTATTCCTTGCTAATGGTGTACCAATGTAAGGAGCTGGATTTTGTCAATTCTGCTCCTGTGGTCATGTTTAGTCATTTTAATTACACAGCATTTAGATTTTTAAATTATTATGTGTAGTCCTTACATATTTTATTTCTCTGATTCTCCTTACATTCATGCATAAGTTGATTTACATCTTACCATATTTTGAATTGTTCATATTCATCCTTTCCTATGATATAGTGACATCCCTTTACTTTCATGTGCCACAATTTGTTTAGTCATTTTCTGTAGTCATATATTTACTTCATTTCCAGTTCTTTATTATCACAAAAAGTGCTGGATTAAGCATTTTGGTGTATTGTACATAGGAGTTTTCTCTCTTTGAGAGATCTACTTGAGGTATGTACATATAAGTGCAAATGATCCTATCATTTTAAAATCAGTAGCATTTTGAAAAATTTGAAAGATAATTACTTCTTCTGCATGTTGATAAAAATGTCTCTCATATACATTCTTATCTGTTAATGGAGACATCACAAAATTTAAAAAAGTAATGCTGTTGTTTCTAAAAATATGTATGTGTTCAGAATCACCTATGTATAATTTTTAGAGAAAATTGTCCTATTTAGTAAATCTTGCTCAATAATACCCAACTCATCCAAGGATAGATTTCCAATTTCAACTTCTAGGACATATCTAAAAATCAGAAATTGGAAGGAAAGAAAGAGATAGAAAGAAAGAAAGAAAAAAGAAAGAAAGAAAGAGAAAGAAAAGAAATCTGAATATTAAACAGCTGTCACAAAGTATTATCTTCAAGACAGAGAATATTTACTTAAAATTTTTCCTAAATAAAAGTTTTATACGTTTGGTAATCCAGTTTCTTCTTTTCTTCCTCCTAAGTAACATTTATCCACATGTGAGAAGCATAAGATTTGAAGGAAGGAGGTATTCCAGCTCAAAAATGACATTCAGAGAAATGACAGGTGACAGCTTAAGAAAAGAGAGCAGAATTGCCAGCAGCTGCCCAGGACCATTGAACGTAGAAGTAAACCATTCTTCACACCTCAATATGATCATGAGTCATCAAGAAAAGGTTAATTATTTTTCAGACTATTCTATTTAATAAGGTATATTACATTCTTTTAAAGTCCATTTAAATGCTTAATTTTCATAAGTATTTCTGCTGAAAGAAAAATGAGAAGACATGGCATTTTTCTACCCTAGGCATTGCTGGATAATTTTATCCTATGTACTTAAAAAATATGCTGCTGATATATTATTGTTCACCAGAGGTTTTGAGTACTCTCTGTAATATAGGTAACTTAAAGAATCTTACAAAGTTGAACTTGACTTGACCTTAGAGAACATCTAGTCCTAACCCCTTATTTTACACATAAGGAAAAAGAAGTCCAGAGATGATTTGAGTGGCATAATGGAAACAGTTAAGCGGAAGATTCAGGATTTTATCCCAGCTATTCAGATTCCCAGTCTAGTGGGCTTTTTTCTATATGTGACTCTACTGATTCCAAGAAAAAAAATACTTACAGAGCAAGAAAAGTCCCCTGTTATGGCATTAAAAATATGAGTATTTATTTAAAAAAATTAAACTATCTTCTGTTGTATCTTCCCATGTGCTGTGCCCTAGATAACTGCCTACCTTTCCTACCCCCTACTCATAGTGCTGCCTAAAGAAGCAAGTTAAAGTTGTCTAGAAAATCTACTTATGTAGAACACCTCATTCCCCAACAGTATCAGGTAAATATAATATTATAATTCATATAATAGAATGAGAATTACTTCAATTATTTGAATTTTTAATGCAAGCCAACTTTCCAAAAACACCTTTATGAATGGTAGGAGAACTAGGTTTTCCAATCCTAACCAAAAAGGGTGGGAGAAGATGGGAATAATTCATCTGCTCTTAAAGCAGAGCCAAAGACTTAGTGATTTAATTTGTTATGAGCTGTAAACAATTCAATTTTAATGTATGAATGTTTACTAATGTAGCAGCAAGCACCCTGGCATTCCCAGGATGGCTGTTAGCACAGGTTCTTTGATCTTCTTTTCTAAAGGTAAGCAGCTCCAAAAGGGGTTAACCATCTTACTTTAATCAAACATATTATTTATCTAGTTCAGGGGGGAAAGTCAGCACCCTGAGCTTCAGAGAAAATACAAACAGAAATTACAAGCAGGCAACAATACAGACAGAGGAACAGAATAATTGACAGGGCTTTTAGCTGTCTGACCATTACACCTATACCTACTCAGTTACCAGAGAGAGAAGCACCAACATGTGGGTTTTCAAAGGCTTAACAGCTGCCCAGAGTCTAATCTGGCCCAATAACACAACTCTTCCCATTAGTGAGCCCCAAAACAAAACCTCACATCAGGGTATATACAGCCTTCTCCAGGGTCAGAGAAGGTCACAACCATTGTGATGCACTGACCAATCACAAAGTAACAAGGAGAGGGCATTCCTGAAAAACAAGCCTCCCAACACAGGCTCCACATGACCACATTCAGCCTATTAGTGGGCAGAGTATATTTTGAAATCAGGGAAGGTCCTCAAATTCACTTAAGCCTATCAATGGGCTGGGAAGGTCTCCAAATTCCCATTACCATTACAAATAATTATATGGTGAGAATGATGTGATTCCTTTCTTGTCCATAGTATGATAAGACTCAGAACACTGTTGCTCAGTTGTTGTTATTGAGTAATTCAGTCATGTACATCTCTTCATGACCCTGTGGACCACATCATGCCAATATTGTCCATAGGGTTTTCTTGGCAAAAATACTGAAATAGTTTTCCATTTCCTTCTTTAGTGGATTAAGGCAAATAAAGGTTAAGTGACTTTCCCAGAGGCATATGATTAATATCTGAGGCCAGATTTTAACTTAGATTTTTCTGATTCTAGCCCCAGCATTCTATTCACTGAGATGCCTACCTGTCACAGAGCACTGAGTATGAGATAAAAGAGGTCATGAAAAAAAGTTTGTAACACTCCAAATGCAGTGAGTAGAATCTTAGTTAGCTTTAACTAATGATAAATATAATATAACACTATCAAAGGACAGAATATGAGCCTCTCCCTCTTGCCTCTTATTTTGGGGGAAAGAATACCCTTCTCTTATTATGCCACCACAGTCCTATTCATATACTTATCAAGTTGACAACTAGCTAATCTGTGACATAAAGGAATTACACCTAATAGACAGTTACAATAACCCATGCTCACAATCACCTGTCAATGAGGGCACTTGGCACAAGTTTCAGTCATTAATACAAGGCCTTCCAGGTATTCCCTGTCATCATAACTTGCATAATAATGCAACCTAGCATTTATAAAAAGAATTAAGACTCACAAAGATTTTCTTGTGTTTGTGTATGTGTGTGTGTGTGTGTGTGTGTGTGTGTGTATGCGTGACATCATCTCATTACATCTCAATAGCCCTCTGTGGTTCGTGCTGCTATTGTTACCACTTTACAGAGGAGGATACTGAAACTAAAAGCAAGTAAGTGATTTTCCTATAGCCACATATCTCTTGAGTGTCTGTGGCAGGATTATAAAACAGGTCTTTCTTATTATCAAGAACAGAAATATGCAACTAGAGTACATAAGAGATTGTAAAGCCAATCACGAGCAGCTCTCCTGAGGACTGCTACTGTGAATAACTTTGAGGATCTAATAGCATAATATATGAACTCTATTTATTCAACAATAAACAAAAGCAAAACATTCAAGAAACTAAAGCACAACATTCAAAACAATATAGCATAACAACTTATTACTAAGGTGGCCATATTGTCTTAAACAAAACGTATCATTCTGTAAGTCACAATTTTCTCAATCAATACACAGTATCCAAATAAAGTCCTCCTTTATCTTGACTCAAGGCTGGCTTCCAATCATCCTTAAGCCAATCATCCTTAAGGTTAGCAGAAAGTACAAACACCATCCATCCCTAGGTCACAGTATGTCACAATCTCATCAGTCAATACAGACTGTTCAAGTAAAATCCTCTTTCATCCTCACTTGAGGTTGACTTCCATGGCTCCTCTTCCATGGGCTGAGTGCTCCCAGCTCTTGCCTTGATTCACCTGTCTCTTGCCTGAATTCTCATATAGGCAGCTCTCCTAGCTCTTACCTGGATTCACATGTAGGCAGATCTCCACTCCTGTTCCATTTCTCAGCTCATGTGGACAGCTTCACTCCAAGCTCTTCACAGCTTCAGTTTCTAGGAAGACAAAGCTTAACAGAGCTATGACAATATTTATACACATTACTGGCACTCTCATCTCAATTTGCTTTCTGTCTGACAAAGTAACACAAATCAAAATACAAGGCTTCTGTCTGCAAAGTCCTCTTTCAGGACTTCTGTAGCAATAGTAAACTCCTTCTGTAGCAATAGTAAAGTCATTTTTCAACAGACAGCATGCTTGGTTCTGACAAAGTAACATCAACCCAGACAGAACAGACAGACTGATGACATCACAAACATTCTCTCTCTTAACTGTCCTTGATCCCAGCTCTTCTTGAGCTTTTCTCTGCTCTGCTCCTTCCTGTTCCACCCTTCCTGTTCCACTCTTTTGGCTAGCTCCTCCCACCATGGGCTCCACATGATTATATTAGGCCAATTAAGGGAAGGTCTTCAAACTCCCTTAGACCTGTTAAGGGCAACACAAGGTATACTGTTTCCAACAAAGACTCTTGATACAATCAAAGGTGAGGCTCACAGGTGCTTGAATAGCTGAAATAAGCAGCAAAGTACCTGCTTGCCATTAGAGAGTTTAAGTGCCAAACAGACATTTTTATGCATAGAGATGATAATTATATCAATAGCTTAGGAGGGAGAGAGCATATAACTAAAAGAAAGATGAGCTTAGGATAGCATCTAGGGCTGGTGTTGGAATAGGAATGATCAGCCAGTAAGGAAGAATGAAATGTTCAGAGAAATAAGAGAAACAAGAAAGAATTAAGCTATGTAAGTCAAGTATGAAAAGAGTATCCAAGAGAAGGGGATGTAGTTCACATTATAAAAGACCACATGAAATTATTTATTAAGAAGGATTCATTTTCAATTAATTCTCTCAAAAAACTCTACATTTAGAAAAAATGGTTAAGTATTTATTACTTTCATTCATTATATATATTCTTTTGAAATGTAATCTCAAGGGGTAGCTAGGTGGCACAGTGAATAGAGCACTGGCCCTGGAGTCAGGAGGACCTGAGTTCAAATCCTGGCCTCAGACACTTAACACAAAAACTATTTGCGTGATCTTGGGCAAGTTACTTAACCCCAATTGCTCTCCAAAAAGCAAAAAAAAAAAGTATTGTCAACCTTAGTGACACAATTTGTGACAAAATAATTAGAAAACAAAACATTTGGTCAATCTACATTAAGGAGAAATAACTAGAAAATTATACTGTTTAAAAAAAATTTAAATATTCATTTCACTAACCTGAATGTGTAACACCTTGAGATTAGAGTGATGCCATAATGATAACAAAACACCCAAAATAATATTTACATGTATATAATATTTTAAGTTTGGCAAAACTCATTATTTAAAATATCTCACTTGATCTTAATAATACTGTGAAGAAGATATATCACATTATAATCCCTATTTTATGGATAAGGAAACTGAGTCTCAGAGACTTACACAGTAAGTTGTGACAGAATGAGAATTTCAGCTCAGAAACCAGCTCTCCCTTGATTCTAGATCTTGAAATCTCTCTTCTTATTCCACCCTTCCCTGTGGAGGCATGTGTCTAAAATAGCAACATGCAAAAGAAGGAGAGCTGAATGTTTAATGAACACAATATTTGCCTAACATGTATATTAATATAGACAGTATATTTTTTCCAGAAGATCAGTTAAATGATAAAAGTGTTCCCCCAGGTCTTTGCTATAAACAGCTTGTGGTGGCCCTTTGATCTCCTAGTTACTAGTAATGTTTTGATTAAAGCAACTTTATATGTTAGGCCCTCCACTCTATTTCTTACAAAGTAAACATATCTGTTTAGAGCCTAAATCAAATTTTGAATGGGAAAAGGATGGGAGAGAAGGGGAAAAGAGAAAAAAGGGGGAAAAAGGGAGAAAAAAGAGAGAAAAAAGAGAGAAAAAATGTATAAAGCCAAGCACAAACAGTTCTCCTGAGGACTGCTGCTGTGAATAACTTTAAGGATCTGATCACATAGTATAGTGAACTCTCTATTTATTTAGCAATAAACTAAAGGAAAACATTCCAGAAACCAAAGTACAGCATTCACAACAATATAACATAACAACTTATTACTAAGGTGGCCACATAATCTTAAACAAAGAATATCATTCAATAAGTCACAATCTCCTCAATCAATTTAGTGTACCCAGGTGAAATCTTCTTTCATCTTAACTCAGAAGGTAGCTTGGAATCATCCTTAAGCTAATCATCCTTAAGGGGTAGTAGAAAGTACAAACGTCACCCACCCCTAGGTCACAATTAAGTTACAAATGATCAATCACTACTAAGTATCCTCTTAACAGATAGTAGACAGAACAAAGGTCCTCCACTCCTAGGTCACAAATAAGTCACAAATCTCATCAGTCAGCACTGAGTACCCAAGTAAAGGTCCTTTCATCTTTATTTGAGGCTGACTTTCAAACTCCACAGCTCCTCTTCCATAAGCTGGCCACTCCTAGCTCTTATCTGGATTCACCTGACTGTTGCCTGGATTCA
>CM053584.1:224246385-224256196 GCA_028627135.1 Pseudochirops cupreus
TCACCTAAAATCTCATGCCGATTAACTCAGCTTTTAACATTTAGCACCTTCTCAACTCCCTCAGCTGTGTCTCCCTTCAGATTGAAGAGCTGGAGGGAAGAGCAATAAATTCCTCCCAAAGTCTCCTTTTATAGGGGGTTCAAAACTTTGCAGTTATTGCTCCATTTTCCAATAGCAGATACACTTGGTTGTAACTCCATAGAACATCATATTCTCTATTTCCACTTCATCATATCCACTATTTCAGTTTCCTTTTGAGTACTGACTTTTTCCATTAGATAAGCTTTTTGAGGGCAAAGACTTTTTAAATTTGTTTCCCTAGAGTTTAGCAGAGTGTCTGGCATGTAGTAGCTACTCAATAAATGCTTATTGAATCAAAATGAAAAATTACCTCAATATGACTTACTTTCTAATGATTGTCAGTCAACAAACCAGCAGATATTTGTTAAAGACCTACTATACAACATGCACAGCATTAGATGCAGGTAGATAAAAATGCAAATGAAAGTGTACATTTGCATTCTTTTCTTTGGTGGCCTTGTCAACTGTCCTAGCTTCAAATGTCATCTTGACAGGGATGGATGGCTTAAAGACCAACTTTTCTAAATATAGCATAATAGAACTTGAGAGCCAGAAGATCTTTGGAATAATAATAATAATTTTAGTAATACAACAATAACGATGGCAACAATAATAATAATTTATATCGCCTCGACCATTGGCCAGGCACTGTGTTAAATGCTTTTATAAATATCTCATTTGATCCTCACAACAAGAACCTACCTACCCCTATCATATATCAATAATTGAGTAAATTGAGGCAAATGGAAGTTAAATGACTTGCCTAGGATTACACAGCTAGGCAGTGTCTTAGGCTGGATTTGAATTCAGGTCTTCCTTACTCCTGGTTCAGAACTCTGTTCATTGTACTACCTCACTGAGTGTAGGAAAAACTATACTCATGGATCACGGTTAGATAATCCTTTGACTTCATTTCTGTCTTTTTCCTCTCTAAGCTTTCTGACTTATCCAATCTATATGAATGCTGTGAATTACCACAATACTAGTATTCACTCTGGGGGTCCTAGAAGTAATTTTGTTGAATGAGTGGTAAAGTATTTCAAATCACTGTAATTCCTGAACCCTCACCAGTGTTATTCCTATTTAAGAAATCAGCCAACATAACACAATTAACATGTACTAAAAACATTTACTACACAGAAGGAAAAGCAAGAATCCCCATTTCCTAATATTACACTCAAAACCTGGCACACAGTCTCTGACCAACGTACACAATAGCATTGGTAGAAAGTACACAAAATTATAGAATAATATAGCAAAGTGGAATTTGAGTGAGAAATGCACATCCCCAGGTCAACTTGAAACTCTGAACCACAGGACTTGATGTTCTCTTCTAGGACATTTTACAAAATTATTCACTGGTGAGCGGATCTCCTTCTCTGCTGGCTTCCATATTTCTAGGCCTATGCTGCTCTACTTCTGGACTTCTTCTAGGCTGCCAAAGCAGCGTTAAATTCAGCAGACAAGAAGCTCTAAACTTGGGAATGGCTGAACTTTTTCAGCTTTTCTTCTGGAGTGATTGACTAAGGTATTAAGGATTTCAACTTTTAAGACAATTAGTAGCAGTGCAGGAAAAAGCAAAGGAAAACTCTTGTACTCTTCCAGTCCACCAAAAATCAGATGGCAATACGATATCTTTCCTTATCAAGTTCAGTCTTCCAAGCAGCAGATGTTACTGCAAGCTATGAGGTCTGCGCACTTACTTTATCAGAGGTTGTCTCTGTCTCAGCTCTGAGGTCTCTTGGGCTTGGAGATCTGGTCTAGACCAACTCTCCTTCTTCAACATAGGGTCCCTTGTATGAAATTACTTATTTCTAATTCATGAAAACCCCAAATTAATATTTATGTCAACCAAATTGAAACTAAACAATATATATTTGTTCTGTGTGTCTACGTAGGACAGTTATCCCTTCCATATTGCTGGGGTTAAGGGTGTGGCGCCCCCTGAGATCTGGAAAATCCACTTAAAAATTTTTGGCCTTCACTTCATACCAGAGAACTCTGATTTTTTTTTTCTTTCTCCATTTATGGGGAGTTTACAGTATTAAAAGATTGAAACATATTCATATTATATAGTACTCTACATATATCTTATGCATTCCTATTGTTGTTACTGTTGTTGCTTTCAATTCACTCTATTCTCTTGCTAATTCCCCCTTTTTCTGTAGAAACCTATTTTATTACATCTTCTCTCCTTTATAGTTATATTTATTTACCTCTATTGTGTTTCTGCTCTTTAGAGTGTTCATAATGATACCAATCTACTTGCATTCATCAGTTTTTAAAATTTTAAGTAATATGACAAATGTTTCTCTTTTATTAAATTTCCATCTTTTTGAATCTTCAGCTCCTTCACTCTTCAAAACCTAGTATTCCATTTCTTTCTGTGATTTCTGCTGAGTGAAGAATAATCTTGTGTTATTCAAATTTCCTTTCCTTTATATTTGAAAGTATTTTTCCTAGTTACTTGAAGAAATTTTTAGTCATCAGAATTGTTAAATTGAAGCATTATTTGTCGTTGGGTCTCCCACAGACATCCCATTGGAGGTGGTCTGTGAATTATGTTAATTGATATTTTGTTTTCTGTATTCAGAAATGCAAGGAAGTTCTCTTGTTTATTACTTGCATTATTTGTGTTAGGGTTTTTGTTTTGCTTTGCTGTGTTTTTATTTTTTATATATGCCTACACAATCTGTTTTAAAAATCAGCATATTTTGCTTGTATAGAGATCGTGCATTCTTTTAATATTATTCCTATTCCCTTCCTTTTCTTTCCATGTTGTCTTATTTTTCTTTATATTTCTATTACTATTCAGTTCTCTTCTATCTCAGTTCTTTAAAGAGACTCACATTTTTATATTCTGTCAATTATTTCTTCCTTCATAAATCTCATTTTTCTCTTAAACCTCTCAGGAATATCTTGCTCTGCTTCTATATTTACTTGGAAATCTTCAGGGTCCTGTACCTCAGGAGATATTGGTTTGTTTGTTTTTTTTTCCTTTACCTTACTGAACATATATACATTCATGCCCACATGTGTATGCTAACCACGTGCCTATGTATGTTTTATTTTTCAAAGATTTAGAGAGTATAATGGCAAGCAAAGTAGTATTTTTCTGCTTGTTTCAGCTATTTGAGTGCCTTTGAGCCTCACCTTTGATTGTCTCAAGAGTCTCTATTGGAAACAGTATCTGTGTTTCCCTTAAGAGGCCGAAGGGAATTTGGAGATCTCTCCTGCCTTTAATAGGCTTAATGTCATCACATGGAGCCCACAGAGGGAGGAGCTTGCCAAAAGAGCAGAACAGAAAGCACAAAATAAGAGGGGTGAAACAGGAAGAAGCAGAGTAGAGAAAAACTTGAGCACGAGCTGGGACCAAGCAGAACTGAGAGAGAGAATGCTTGTGATGTTGGCACTCTGTCTGTTGTTCTATCTGTTGTTCTGTGTTGATGTTACTTTGTCAGACAGAAGCACTCTGTGTTGATTTGTGTTACTTTGTCAGACAGAAGCACCCTGCCTGTTGTTCTTAGACAGAAGTCCTGAAAGAGGGCTTTACTGCTGTTTACAGAAACCCTGGGACTTTACTATGGATTTGTGTTTGATTTCTCAAACAGAAGCTTTGTCTGTTGGTTTATGTTACTTTGTTAGACCAAAAGTGAATTGAGATAGTAGTGCCAGCTAAGTGTGTAAATATTGTAGTTGTTAAACTTTGTCTTCCTAGAATCAGAAATTGCAAAGGCCTTGGAGTGGAGCAGTTCATATGAAACAGGACCAGAGAGCTGCCCACCTGTGAATCCAGGCAAGAGCTGGGAACAATTAGCCCATGGAGGAGCTATGGGGTTTGGAAGCCAGCCTCCACTCAAGATGAAAAAGAACTCTACTTGGGTACTCTGTACTGATGAGATTGTGACTTAGTGTGACCTAGGGGTGGATGGCCTTTGTACGTACTTTCCCCTGCCCCTTAAGGATGATTGGCTTAAGGATGATTGGAAGTCAACCTGGAGTCAAGATTAAAAAAGACTTGACTTGAGCACTGTATTTTGATTGAGGAGATTGTGATTACTGTGATTACAGTAATGATACATCATTACTGAATGATATGTTTTGTCTAAGACTATGTGGCCACCTTAGTAATAGGTTGTTATGTTACATTGTTGTGAATGTTGTGCTCTAGTTTCTTGAATGTTGTGCTTTAGTTCATGGCAGTATAAATAGAGAGTTCAGTATACTATGCAATTAGATCCTTAAAGTTATTCACAGCAGCACTCCTCAGGAGGGCTGTTTGTGATTGGTTTGACAGAGAGTTTCAGACTTATTTGGATATCCTATAGGATAGCTTTCCTTAAGTTTCAATGTCTTTTCCATTGATTTGTGTTTGTGCTCAAAGTTTTTGACTGACTTTTCTCCCTCCTGATATCTTAGATATTTCCAGTCTTTTTTTCCCCTTTTAATCTCCTGTTGCTAAGTACATAATTCTTTCCCCTTTAATGACATACCATGACTACCACCACAAGAACTGAAACTCAAAACTGTCTTAGCTTCCTCCCATGTTGGGAAATTTATTTTTCACTGGCTTCAGTCCTTGTTCCAAATGACTTATTGGGGAGAGGGAAGAGAACTGACCTCAGCTGGATGCTAGTCCATTTTCTTCTGGTATGAATTAACTCCAAACTTGGTGCTCTGGCACAATTTTTTCTGTTCCTCAATTCTCTAGTTAAGTACTACTATAGCACACTGTCACCCAAGAAGAATCATGTAAATAATTTCTGTATTTTTCTTCCCAGGTTGAAGGCTGCTGGTGAGAGTTGAGGGTTTTTTTGCTTGCTTTCACAAAATGGTAGATGAGATGAGGCCAAGGGAAGGGTAAATTATCAGAGACTACAGTGGCAGCAAGAAAATTCCTGAGTGGTTCACAAAGCAGCTCTTGGATCTGATTGTACAGCACTGCCAAAACATACGGACTGGTTGGGGCAGGGGTGCTGAGTAAGCAGGTAAGGAATTAGAAATTACCTTTTTCTGCTTTTAATTTTTCAAGCATTTACCTCACTAGATTACTTAGTGCCTTGACCTGTTACAACACATGCAATTCCTTTAGCTCTTGAACATAATTCTTATTTTAAGGGGTTTTTGAGATTCTGTGATGATTGGAGAATGTATCTAGTCATTCATCTTATAGGTCATATGACTACTTCAGAACCATCTTCAATTTCTCCCTCTCCTTTACTTCCTTACATCTAATCAGGTGGTAAGTTCTATTTTGCTTCTGCAATATTGCTTTAGTTGATTCCCCCACCCCACCCCTCTCATTCCCCTTCCATTTCTACTGTCATCATTTTCACTAAGGTACTCATATCTTACTTGAACTACTGTAACACCTTTCTAATAAATCTGTCTACCTCCCATCTCTGATTAGTCTGATACTTCCTGTGTCCTGTCACTAGATTAATTTTTCTAAAGCACATTTCTGATGTCTCATCAAAAAAACTCCAGTGGTTCTCCACTGCTCACTTTAAAAAGTTCCAAGTCCTTAGTTAAAATATTAAGGGATATCCATGTTCTTATTTCTGTCATATCTAAAGACTTTCAGTTTTCTTTGGTTGTTCTCCAAACATATCTAGTGATTTGCTGTCATGATCCCTTTTCTCAAAGAGTTCCATTCGGGTTTAATGAACTTATCTTAATCTTGACTTACTGAAGCTCCATCCATTCTTTGAAGTTTAGCTCAAGTGCCACTTTATCCATAATGCTTTTCTTAACCAGAGGAATGTGTCCCTTCTCTGAACTCTGAAAACATTTCTTTCTCACCCCTCTAGTAGTAATTTGTAGTTCAGTTTACATATCTATGCATATTACATCTCCCTAGTTATACTGCAGCAGCTAGGTAGCAGAGTTGATGGAATACAGGGCCTGGGGTCAGGCAGATTTGTTTTTATGTTCAAACCTGCCCTTAGACACTTACTAACTATGTGATCCTGAGCAAGTCACTTAACCCTATTTGTCTCAGCTCCTCTCCTGTAAAATAAACTGGAGAAGAAAATAGCAAACAACTCCAATATCTTTGCAAAGAAAACTCCAAATGGGGTCATGAAGAGTCAGAAATGACTGAATAGCAACAAAGCTGCACTACAAGCTTCATAGGAAAGAAATGTTCTTGTTTGCTTACACATTCCTTATACAAAGCAATAATTATATGCAGTGCTTTGCACATAGTAGGTACACAATAGTTATTGAATGAGTTAAGTAAGATGAAGCATGTATTTTATAATAGTATAAAACAGTGAAATGCTTTTGAAACTTTTCAATGTTTTATTATCATGCTTCACTTTATTTCTCTTCTCAGGAGCCCAGTTCCTTGCCACTGCCAAGAGGATCTGAGGTGCCAAAAGCATAGAACCTCAGTAGGAATAATCAGCCTTGCAAGTGGCTGGATCAAGGCCACACTCATCCATCAGATATAGTCAACAGACCTAAATTGGCACAACTTGCCTGGCTTCAGGGAATCAATAATATAAGGAATTGTCTCATAAAAGGTCCAATTGGAAGCACTTCTTTTTCACCAGCTGCCAGTCTCATAGTCAGCCTGTAGTTTTTATCAACCAGTGCTGGGATTTATCCAATGCCAGTGATCTAATTGACTCTTTTCCTATCCTGCTGGGGGAGGTTATTTCAAAAAGGCAACCCATCTCTTGGGTATGAAAGTAGGAATTTTGGTCTTTAACTGTTCTATGCATACGATGTCTGAATTTATTTACAATGACTGGCCCTTTGTGTGATTATAACCCTCTCTATATTATTTTGTTTTTTAGTAAGAGAATGCTGAAGAGGAGAGGTAGGAGAGGTATGAGTCTCTGTCCATTTGATTAAAAGATGATATGAGTCTGTCAAGTTGTTAGTGTTCTCAGATGCTGTAGAAAATTTGCCTTTCCAAAGAGGATGCCATATGCTTTGCAACTCCCTCAACTGATGGTCATCAATTTTGTGATTCCTCCAAACTCATAGGACAACATAGAACATTTCTCTTCCAGTATTCCTCAAAATCATTACACTTTCAAAATCCAAGGAATCTTTTCCCACATATTTTTTTTAGCTATGTACTAGTGTCCAGGTCCCTCTCCTGCCTTTTCTGGATGAATTCAGTATTTGACTCATGTAATGGTAATGTAAGTTGAATTTGAAGATCCCTTTGTGTTAGCAAGGGTAACAGGTACTTAGCACTTAGTAATTAATCAAGCCTCTGTCAAAGAAACAGAAGGTATGAACTCCTGTTGCTGATGTAACAGGAAGGGGTTGGCTGAAATAGGAAGGAGCTAATGGTGTGTGTATATAAGGAGAAGCCCCTGCTGGGTCAGACTGATCTCCTTGGAGCAAGCTTCACGAAGGCAGAAGCTGCTGCCCCCAGAGAGGCTGAAGAGGAAAGGCTCCCCAGGCTGGAGAGAATGATTTTTATTTGGAGAACCTGGATCAAGTGATTTTGATTCTGGGAACCAGCTGAAACTTCTGCTGAGTCTGAGTGACAGCTGGAGCTGCTGAGGATTTCTGAGGCCCAGCTGAAACCACCAAAGACTGAGGAAGCATGACTGTGAAGCTGGTACTTTGTATGAACCTGTTGGTAGCTTTGTTAAGCCTTGTCTTCCCAGGAACAAAGACTGTAAAGGATTTGAGATGGACTGGACACTGTGAGCTCCAATGTGCAGCAGGAACTGCACAAAGAGCTGGGCAAGGACCTGGGAGCTGTCTACCTTTGAACCCAGATGATAGTTTGGTGAATCCAGGTAGGAGCTGGGACCATGGATTGAGGGAATCTGAGAGTCCACACCAAGTCAAGGCGAAAGAAGATTTTACTTGGATACTGTGTACTGAGTGAAAAATTGTAATTTACTAGTGAACTGGGGGAGAGGGTCTGTATATTTTCTGAAAATTGAATAGTGAATGATGAAGGATGATTGAATGATTGAGATGATTGAATGATTTAGTTACTAAATGACTGTTCTTTGTTCAAAACTTTGTGACCACTGTAGTGGAAACTACGTGGCCATTTTCTTTGATAAGTTGTTGCGAATGCTATATTTTGATTTTCCATAATAAGTTGTAACATTTTGAATACTGTACCTTGATTTTCTGTGAATGTGTTGCTCTGATTTGTTATGGAATGGATGGAGTGTTCACTATACTATGTAATTAGAACCTTAACAGCTGTTCACAGTAGCACTCTTCTGGAAAGCTTCTTGTATGTGGCATTACAACTCAAACTGCAGCTTTTTACATCTATTTTTATCAAACTATTGGGGTGCTGATAAAAATGTTGACAATAACTAATGCTCAGACAATAAATCTTCAAAATTTTTAAACCCCAAATGATTTCCAATTCATACTACAGGTGTAATACACTAGCATGGTAAAGCATCAGACCTCAAATATTGCAAATACATCCTATTTCAAAATTTCTACCATTAAAATTTTTTCTTCTCCAAACACATTGTCTTAATTACTATGAATGTAAGGAGCTCTGGATTTGGAGTAAGAGATCTGGGTTTTAAATTCTAGGTCAGTCATTACTATTATCTGCACATCTTTGGTCAATCACTAAAGTGAAAAATCACTCTTGGACCTCAACCTCTTCAACTGTAAAATCAGGAGATTCAGCTTCAATTTAGTTCTATGATCCAAATTCATATCCCTCATATGCCCCACATTTCATCTTGTTCCCATCACAAATTTTAGAACCTTGATTCCCTCCTATTCTCAAAAATAGAGAGTTCCAAAATTTGAAGAGATCTCAAGCACATTCTAGGATAATTTTGAGCTCAAAAAAAGAACAGGGGGGGCGGAGCCAAGATGGCGGTGTAGCAGCAGCAACACATTGCAGCTCTCATATAGCCACCCCAAAATACCCATAAAATAGGACTCTAAACCAATTCTAGAACTCCAAAACGCACACAAAGATACTTCCGACTAAATTCAGCTCAGCTACGAGGAACTATGTCAGCACTGTGAACCGAAACCAGACTGGCCTGAAGCCGCAGCTGTGCCCCAGGGGCGGCTGGACGGGAGAAGCTGAGGAGCTTCAGGTGAGCGGATTAGCGGCAGCTGTGAATGGGAATTGTGAAAGGGGGAGATAAGCAGTCTGGCCAGAAGGCCTCCAGAGCAGAAAAATGCAAAGGCAGAGGTTTTGCACCCACCCTGGCATTGCAGCTTCCCGCCCGCGGCCTGCAGGCAGCAGGTGGACTGAGCTACTGTTCTCAGGCCAGAGCTCTCCGTTGAGCGGTCTGGACGGATCGCCATCTTCGGCCTCGGTCTCGGAGTCCTCGCTATCCAATCAGCCAGAAGTATATATGAAGAGTTCCCAGCCTCTCCCTAAGAGCTATGGCAGCCGGGAGGACGCCAGCGATTTGGGACAGAGCTTTCCTGTCTGGAAGCAGAGCCCCACAGAGATTTAAAAAAAAAAATCACAGTCTGAAGAACCATGAGTAAGAATAAGCATAAGAAGCAAAGTAAGAACAGCTCCCAAACCCTTGATTCCTTCTTTGGGGAAAAGAAAGATCATGGGAGACAGAGGGAGGAGGAGAGCACACCCAGAGCACCCCCACCAGGGGCCTCCAATAAACATGAAGAATGCCTTAAAGCTAGAGATGAGCTGAAGAAAGGTTTTCAAAACCAAATAAGGGAAGTGGAAGAAAAATTGGGAAGAGAAATAAGGGAAGTGGAAGAAAAATTGGGAAGAGAAATAAGAACA
>CM053584.1:224256696-224276008 GCA_028627135.1 Pseudochirops cupreus
ACAGAAGTTACAAACAGAAAAACAGATCAGCAGACGGCTTCCAGCGCCTGACCATTACATCAGTTACCTAGTCAGTTACCAGAGAGGGAAGCACCAACATCTGGGCTTTTCACAGCCGGGGGGCTCAACGGCTGCCCAGAGTCTCGTCTGGCCAAATCACACAACTCTTCTCAAAGTGAGCCCCAAAGCAAAACCTCACATCAGGGCGTATATATAGCCTTCTCCTGGCTTGGAGAATGTCACAGCCCTCTAGACCCACTGCCCAATCATAAAGCTACAAGGCACGGGCATTCCTGGAAAACAAGCCTGGCGCCACAGGCTCCATGTGATCACATTCAGCCTATTAGGGAACAGAGTATACTTTCAACTATCCAGGGGTCCTCAGAGTCACGTAGCCACTTTAGCAAAGGGCCTAGGAGCAGGGAAGATCTTCAAATTCCCATAACATCTTCCCATACTTTCCCATATTCTTCTTATTTACCATGTCTCGTAGCACATAGTATGACTAACTTATGTTTGTATGCAACGCTTTGTTTAGTCATTCTCAAATCAATAAGTAGCTACTTTTTGTACTTCTTTACTATTATAGGAAGTAATCATAAGAATTTTCTCATAGATTAGTGGTTCTCAACCTTCCTAATGCCGTGACCCTTTAATACAGTTCCTCATGTTGTGGTGACCCCCAACCATAAAATTATTTTTGTTGCTACTTCATAACTGCAATTTTGCTACCATTATGAATCATAATGTAAATATCTGATATGCAGGATATATTTTCATTGTTAGAAATTGAACATAACCCACAGGTTGAGAACTGCTGTCATAGATGGAATCACTTTTTTTATAATTTTGGCCACCTTGTGTTATATGCTTAATATTGGTATCTGTAGGTTAAAAGATGTCGATATTGCTAAGTTAATTTTGAATTATCACCTAGAATGATTAGAACAATTCAGAAGTCCAATGACAATGCATATGTGTTTTGTTTTTCTACTCCTTCCCCAGTATTGACTTCATACATCTTATTTATATGACAGGAAGTGAAATCTCAGATGTGTTTAATTTGTCTTTTTTTTATAATGAATAACTTGGATTAATCTTTCATATGGCCATTAGTAACCTGTAATTCATCTTTTGAAAATAATTTGCAAATATTTTGACAACTTATCAGTCGAGATGTGAATCTTGAAATTTCTTATGCTAGTTCCATATGCATACACAATAAATATGTATATATATGTAAATATACACATATGAATGCATGTACATGTATATATGTATTTATGTATATGTATATACCCTTATCCAAAATTTTGCATGCATAATTTTACCCTATTTGACCATTTTCCTTTTTTGCCAAGTTATGCTGATTTGGTTCATCACACTCAGAGGCTACTAGGTAGCTAACTGGATAGAGCACTAGATCTGGAATCAAGAAAAACTAAGTTCAAATCCACCAACTCAGATACTTACTTGTTATGTGACATTGAGCAAGTCCCTGAACCCATTTTCTTCAGTTTCTTTATATTATATTGGGGAGATATAGATATAGATATAGATATAGATATAGATATAGATCTGTGTGTGTGTGTATATATATATATATACACACACACATATGTGTGTGTATGTATGTGTGTGTGTGTGTATATATATATATATATATATATATATATATATGTATGTATGTATGTATATATATATATATATAATGGGTATGATAACAGCACTTCTCTCCCCCCACCCAGGGCTTTTTGTGCTAAATGACATAATATTTTTAAAGTGCTTAATACAGTATCTGGCACATAGTGGGTACTATATAAATGTAAGTTATCATTGTCTTTTTTACAAAAATCTAAATTTTATGATTCATTGACTTCTAATTCTTTAGGCAACATTCCTCTATTTTTTTTTTTTACTTCTCCACTTTTTTTCAGTTTGTGTCTTAAGAATTACAGTCTTTAGGACTTCCCATCTTGTCTGAGCATTTTAGGACACAGTGTCCTTTAACTCCATAAAATCTGCTCAGTCAAAATTTAGTGGAATTTTGATCCTCTTAAGCAAAAAGATAAATAATGAAAATGCTGATAACATTATAGTATAATTAATATAATATATGACTTGGAATTTTCAAATATTCCTATGACACTCATCCACTGATTGAGATTTGAAATTGGGGGATGGCATAAAGTAGCTAAGAACAAATTGGACATTAGTGAAGCACAGTTTTCAATTTTAAAACTTCTTCGGATAGAAGTTTTATACTTTATTTATACTTTTTTTTATAAATATATTTATATTTATATATATATATATATATTTATAAATATATATATTTATTCTCACCAAAAATTGAGTATACTGTTGTCTTGGTTTCAGACAATATATATCTTTTGCCTGTGAAAATTCCTATGTTTCACAATAAGTGCTAAGATATCTCAAAAATCTAATAATGATCTTTACCTTTTCTCTGCTGAATGCACTTAAGAAATCCTGTGGCTTCTGTTAGCATTTATGCTTTGCTCATAGGTCAATATACTCAAATCTAAGTGTCAAATATATGATAGAATAGAAGCAGGTTAGCTGATGGACAGACAGGTTCAGGCTCTTCTGGATAATACTAGCCACTTATGGGGAGGTAGCTTTGAAAGGTAGAATTTCAAAATGATCTATCCCTATGTATCAGATTCTAAAAACCTCTCTATATTCAGGCTGACTCTAGAGGAATACAAAAATCTAAAAGGGCAGTGAGGGGGAAAAAGGCCTAAAGCAAAGATTTCAGAGTCCCAAATGCTGATCATTTTTAAAAACTTATTTCATGTTGTCTTCTGTTAAATCTGCCTTCTATGCTATGGCACCTCCTAACTATGACTATCCTGTGTCCTCCCCCTTTAAATGGATCAGGGGAATGGAAGTGGGGAGGGTATGAAGACATCTCTTTTCTTAGAGGTCATGGGTATTAAAAAGTATTGGGAAGAAAATTATATCAACAACTGAAGGGTCAATGTGATCATGTCTTTAGAAGTGAAAGGCTAATACTATTTTCATGTGATCACTCACTTTCTCAGTACATGTCTTCTAAGCCTATCACATTCATAAAAATATGTGATAGGATACTTTTTATAGGCCATTGTTCCACAGATGGAATCTATAGCTGCTTTAAAAACAAACAGAATCGCCACTACCTTTTCCCTTCTTGATTTGATAGAGCTCTCGAAAGGAATAAGAACCTGTTTAATAACAATGATCTGTGTAGTATTCTACTAAACAATGCTAAAGGGCTTCCAAGTATATTCTTGTTAAATCATCCAAAGAAGCCTGCATAGAAGCATATTAGAAATGCAAAATGTTGCAGCCTGACAATAATAATCATTTTCTTGTTCTCTGCAAGGCATGTTTACCTCCATTGCAAAAATGGTTTCATGTATTATAAATCCCTTCCTGCATTACTTGAGTTACTCTATCATCATCTGTACTTTTATCTGATTACCTAAATGTATAAGAGGGACATCAGTCAATACTGCTGGAAAAATGCAATGCCTAGTGGGCTTTATGATTTTAGAAACAAGATAAAAGCCTTATGACTCAAAGAAAGCAATCAAATGCATTTCTGTAGCCACAAGCGTCGTATTTACTTAAAGGATTGTGACTATAAAAGCAAATATCTCTTACAGGAAGCCAGGACAAAAGCTGTCAGAGTACAGAGTAGTAAATAGCTTTGAAATTGTTTTCTCTGCTTCATTTCAAAAGCTTAAGGCTAAGAATGTTTGACCTTTTCCAGATGGAATGGTTTCCTGCAGGTCAGGGTGCTGCATTGAATGCTGATGGGGTGCAGCTTGATGCAGTCATCAGCAATGGTAAATACTCTCATCACTGGTGCATTCTCCTGCAACAGGAACATTTCTAAACCAGTGACATTTCCTGGTTTCTTCGATGAAAAGGCAGAGTGCCTTTCATTTGCTCTCCTATAGTATTCTGCTTCCAATGTCTCTTAATCAGAAAGGGAAAGGAACAGTGTGAAATTTTCAAAATGACCCCATATACTTGAATGGGATAAAAAAAAAAATCAGGTTCAACACCTTTGGAATCAAGTGGATGTCTTCCTAATTAAACTTTCCCGATAGCTGCAAAAGGTATTCTGTTCTATTTTTAAACGTATCATTCTTTGAGCTCTGTTAAAGACTGCCTGTTAACATGAAGCCAATTTCTTGCCAAAATTCATCTTTTAAATGCTGGAATGGTCACTACTGTGTTGAAACTAAAATTCAATGGAGCCATACAACAGTTTTCATTCCCACATAGCCTTAAAAGAGAATTCTATGGGTGTTAATCACTAACCCTCCTCACTCCTTTGGAGGCGCACAAAGGTGAACTGACTTCATTCAAACGTAATCTCTATGGTGAAAAGTGTTCCCTCTCCCAAAGTGGCTAGAGAATTTTATCTAATTTATTTTTTATTTTTTATTTTTGGAATTTTTTATTCGTTTATTTTCTTGTTTACATCATTCATTTTCACGAGATTTTGAGTTACAAATTTTCTCCCACCTTTCCCTCACGCACCACCCCAAAACAGCCATCCCACTGTATAACTCCTCCCCTAATCTGCTCTCTCCTCCTATGTCCTCCCATATCACCCCCTCTGACTTTCTGGTAGGGCAACATGGATCTCCCTACCCCAGTGCCTGTATATCTTAATTCTCAGTTGCATGTAGTTAATAATGACTATATATATCTTTAAATTCTAGATTATTTCCCTTCCTCCCTCATCACCCACCCCCACTGGAAAGACAAGCAATTCAACAAAGGCTGTACATGTGTAGTTACACAGAACATCACCACAATGGACATATTGTGAGAGACTGATTATATGTCCCTCCTTCCTATCCCACTCCTTCCTTGTTCTATTCTCTACCCTCTCCCTGTCTCCGACCCTTTACAGAAGTGTGTGCTTCCAGCAACCCTCCCTCCCACTCTGCCTTCTCTTCCATCATTCTAACTCTCATCCCCATTCCTGCTACTCTCTTGTGTGCCAAGATACACAGTTTAGAGTTTATGTCATTCCTTCCCTAAGCCAAATTCAATGAGAGTAGGGTTGACCTTTCGCTTGATCCACTTGATCACTTGATCCACTCTCCTGAAGGCTCCAGCTGCAGCTTGTCCTGTTGGCTCCAGGGCCAAGAGGAGGTTTCAGGCTGGGCTGTTTTCAGCTTGCTGCAATGAGCTCTTCCTATCCCACCTGCCGAGCTGCTTTCAGCAGAAGATGTGTTTTTCTGTAATTTTATGAGTTCTGGAGCCCTACGATTTGTTTAGAGTCATATTTTATGGGTATTTGAGGTGGTTATGTGGGAGCTGCAGAATTTTTCCTGCTTCTTAATTTCTTTTATTAGCTCTCCTCATTCTCTACCTTGTATCATACTAATCTATATATGTGGTTTGTATAGAAAGAGATGTCCCCTACATGTAGCATCAGGTATCATTGTGTAGTTTGAAGTGAGGCAGAACAGATATCTCTAGCTTCCTCTCCCCACCATTCTCAAAGGAATACTCTAATTCCTTTCAGGACTGGAAGTAGGAGGTTAGGTCCAAAAGCTTTGCCACTCTGTTCTCCTCAGAAAGAACCAGTCTAGAACTATATTTATCTATTCCCTAAAATATTGTTAGCCTAAGACATGTGGTTTATGTCTTTCATCTAAACTTCTGGTTACTCTTCATTTATGGAAGAAGGACACCAAACTTTACATCCAAGGTATGATTCCCTGCTTACCAAAAACCAGTTCCAAAATGAATATATATGGCAAGTAGCAGAGAAACCCACATATCTCAGTTAAGAGTAAAAAAAGAAAATCAGAGAAAGTACACACAGGAAAATATATGCCAGATAACACAAAGTGAAGAAGACCTTCTAGGAGGAATGAGGTAACTCAGCTTAACTTGCAAAGTTCTACATCTCATCCAAGAGGAAACTCCTCAAAGTTTTTAGTATAGCATGATGGGAATAGTAACATGATGGAGACTGACAGCTCCTTTCATGTTGGCATCTTCCCAGAGATGTTTTTCCTTCAGCATCTTGAAGTGAGGTTGGCATCTTCCATCTTCTCTCTTGAAACTAGAAAGCCAAAGCACCTGAAGTGACTGTGGAATATGAAGAGACTGAAAGAGAGTCTTACTTCAAAGGCCCTCAAAGAACAGTATCTTTCTGTCTCCAACTTTTGCTGATTTCACCCTGCCCCTCACACCAGTGGAGGACATTTATCTCTACCAATGAGGAGAGTGTCCTATAATTTGGCTTTGGTACTTAGGTTACATTCATCTTGTGATGCCCCACCTCAGTAAAATGATAGTTCTTTGAGGGAAGAAACTATGTAGTGTTTTTTTTTTTCTCTTTTAAAACCTTGTTTCTACTGTAGGAGTATTCTGCACAGAGTAGGTCCATATTTTTGTTGAACTGTAGTAAAATTATTACAATGAAATCATAGAGTACTATTAAATGAGACATGAAATTCTTATACTTACCTAAATAGCTAGCTTTTTGCTTATTAACTAGTCAATAAGGAAATGTTTATAACAACTTTTAAAGATTATTTAGTAATCAATTCTTTAATATTTTACTTTGTTTTTTGATTTGCAATCTTCCTCAAAGTTTACCAGGATTAACTATACATATTGATTCTTTACTCACAAATGGTAAGGAAGAGTGAAAAAAAATGACTTTTTTTGGTCTTTCTTTTCTCCTTTGCCTTATTTTTCCTTGCTTATTTCCCTTTATTTTTATCTTCCTCAAACTATACATATAACATAGGATTAGAGCTAGAAAAGATATGTAATTGAGGACAAAATTAATTGGCAGAGTGAGAATTCAAATCCTGGTCATTTGACTGCAAATTCAACCTTCTTTCCACTTTGCCATTGATCATATTGATGTACAGTTTCCTTTTTCCTCTACCTTATTGATCTTTTCAATCCCCAAAGGTCTGCTTGCCAATATTTGGAATCTCTTCTGCTAGTTAGTGTAAGACTAGGGGCTTGACTCAATTTTCTGGAGGGACCAGAATTTTGCATTCTTTCATATTCCTCAGAAGTCAAATCTAATTCAGAGTTAAGTAAGGGCCCTAAAAATCTGAAAAGCCTGGCCAGGCACTTTAAAATGGTTTATATGCGTTATCTCATTTGATCTTTAGGATAATCCTGGGTAATAGAAGCTTTTATTATCCCCATTTTACACATTTGTTAAAGAGTACTGACCTACAGATTTGACTCAAATAGATTTTGTTTTCTCTAGTTAAAGAAAAGAAGAAATAAAGAAATAAAAAACGAAAAAAATTTAACAAAACTTTTATCCAATTTATACCGTAAATAGGTAGAGGTGTAGGGAATAAGCCTGTGAATTTTATTGGTATAGGGAACATCCAAATGATGAAACTCTGTCTAATAATACAGATGGCATCTGTGACTTACCATTTTAGAGGATTGCCTAGAACAGAGGTGTCAGACTTAAATAGAAATGGGAGCCACTGAACTATACATGAAGATCCCTGCTGGCTGTGTATTGAATAAAAAAACCACATATTAATATTATCTGGGTCATACTGTATTTTTATTTATTTTGTTATATGTTTCTCAGCTACATTTTACTCTTTAGGAAGCACTCTAGAGAACTGTGGGCTGAACATCACCCTGAGCATTAGGTTTGACACATCTGGCCTAGAGCATTGAGGGGTTGGAACTGGCCAAGCCTCGTAGCATGCCAGTGTGTCTAAGAAGAAAACCCAGGTCTTCCTGAATTGGGAGGCTGGCATACTACATATTAGGCATACTGCATATTATGCCATGTTGTTTCCCAATATTCTTTAATTAATTACTTATAAAATAATTACTGTTGTAGATTTCTATTGGGTCTGAGCTCAAGAGTTTCAATTAACAGAACACAGTCCTTCATTATGCTCTTTAAAATTTCTGGACTCAAATAGTACTCTCATACTAAAGACAACTGTTTGGTAATGTCCTATTACCTGACTCTATAATGATTCAGTAAATCCAACTCACAACTGTTTCTTCTTTAGTGTGTAACTCCTCATTAGATGAACTTGTGACACTGAGTGTCTCAACACAACCGTCTACGATTCATGCTAGATCCATGTTTCAAAAGTACACACAGACACAACTTAAATAGTAATATCCCAAGGCAATCCCCTTTAAAATAGATTCTTGATGTGAGCTTATGTAATTAGTTGAGAAAAAGCATTATATCATTTTCCGATTTTCACATAACATGATTCTGTGGAATTGTTTATGTTCCTATGCATATGCTCAGATCATATGGATTTCCTTGGTAGATCAACACAGCAGTATTTTTTGTTTTGTTTTGGTTATCACCATCATGGTAGTTATGAAAGAAGAAAACGTATGCCTACAAAAAGGTGTTTGTTGATATGTCCTGGAAAAAAAAGAGAGTTCCCCGTGCTCCTTCTTGTTAAAAACAAACAAACAAACAAACAAAGTATTGATTATATCAAACTCTACAATACATAACCTCCTAAAAATACGTTGACCATTTAGATGAGATCAACCTAACAATCCATGTAGGAAAAAATAAATGGATGAAACATATCTATTGTTCATATTATAACATTCAGTAATATGTGCAGTCAGTTGATTGACTTAGACCCTTCTATCTGTCTATCTATCTATCTATCTATCTATCGATCAATCTATCATGATGAAGATGGATAAGACCTGAAATGGATAGTAGTAAGGTAGAAGGTTGGGTATCCCTTAAAATAAATGGTATAATACTTTCACAGGGTCCAAAGTGTTTCCAGTTACAAAAATTTATCATTCGGCAATAATATCCTCCCTATTTTTTAATATGGCTGCAAATAAAGTGACAGCACAGATTCTAAAAATTCAAACCATTGAGGACTAAAAAGTCAATGGTGTCAATGGAGGCACCAGAATTATTTTTGATTCTTTCAGATTTATCAAAATATTTCCTTAACAAAATACGGGGAGAAAACTGGTGGACATAAATATTACATAAATAGGCTGCCCTGAGTAGTAACACATGTGTATTATCAGCAATGCAAGAACTGGCCTGAATATCATCCAGGAAATCTCTGATTGTAGAATGAGATAGAAAAATTATGTGGCAAAGATTAAGGATAAATGACAGACCTTAGAAGGGCAGCATTGATGTGTTAAAATCATAGAGGGCTGGCTACAGTGTGTTAATTTGATTGTCTGTGAAGTATTTATCAGAGGAGAAAGGAGAGAATTCTACAGGCTAAGAAGACATGGATGCATAAAGATCTTCACTGTGGAAGTAGTACTAACATGAAAGAGCTCATGGATGCAGAGAAATATTGAAGTATAATATTAATGTATTAAGGTATCCATCCATACAAAGGTATCAAAACTGCTTTGACAGGCTTTTTAAATGAAAAGCAGCTTAAACTGCAGGGATTCACTATAAAATAATGCAGACATAACACCCACACTCCAGCTCTAAGATAATACAGCTTTGCCTTGGTAAAATTGCTCTAGGCACTTTAATTCAACCTTAGAAAATAGTGGCAGAAGGCTCAGGGACAACTTCATCCTGTGTTATGTGCAGCAAATAAAAAAAATATCAAGATGTCATTTGATAAATAACTTTTCTTAAACTTTTAATTGAATAGTTAAGCATTTAAGAAAAATATTGCTTGTAAATTCAACTGAGAATACATGTTCAACCGAAGGGGGAAAGGCAACCCCACTTTCCTTTTTTACTTGTTTATATATAAAATAACATGAAAACTAAATAGAAATATTGGCATTGTGTAAATGTAATCTCATTATTGGACCTAATGAATATAGATCTAGAACTAGAAAGGAGGCACTTGAGTGTTCATTTAATCTAGTAACCTAATTTTAAAGATGGCAAGGATGAGACTCAAGGAGGCTGTGACCTCCCCAAGGTATTGTGCATAAGAGCAGCATGTGAAGCTAGATACTTTCACTCTAGGTTCAGTGTTCTGTTAACTATAACACATTTGCATTGCACATTTGCATTCTAAAGGACTAGACTAAGAGATCAAAGTGATAAGAAATGTGAGATGAGTGAAAATTTTGCTTCATTTTGACATAGGGAGGCCAATTTTTTCGCAAACAATCAATAGTACTAACAGATATAAGTTGAGATAGTGTTGTACCCAAACCCAAACCTCAGGTCACTGCATACCACCTACTTTTATATATTTTTTATTTTATATTTCTATTCTACATTTTGTCATAGCTTGAAAACTGCTTAAGGCATGTCTGGTCATATTGCTCAAGGCATAGTTCCCTGACCCTTTCTTCCCTAATCAGTATTTTATATATTCTCCTTGAATTATTATAGTGTATAAGATTCATTATGGTACAAGGATCTTATCTAGGGACCACCCTGTCCTGTCCCACTGAGCAAGCACGGCCCCCACCGTCTGCTCAGAACATGACCCTAGCCTGTTCTGGGGAATTCCAGCATGACCCTCCACCCTGCTCTGGAAAGCGCTGACTATGGCCCTCCACCCTGTGCCCTCCACCCTGTTCTAGGAGAGATCCCCATGTCACAGGAAGGTTGTATCCTTGTACCCTTGCACCATATTCCCAAATTAGCCCTGAGCTATAGATCTAGCCAATGGCTGTTCTTTTCTTCTGTACATCATGGCTTCTGCTAGCTCCCCTCCTTGATTGTAGTTTTTGTGGTTTTAGCCTATATAATCAAAAGATTACTACTCATTTGAGTGACTACACTCAGGTAGTCACACTCTTAATTAATAAATTCACACCTAAATTCATCTTGAACCCAAGTTTTGGCTCACTCTTATTCTCTGCACAACAGCAGCAATTTGACAGTTTTGACTTGAGTTGCTCTAGCTCGTTCATTGTGCAAAAATGTGTGGAGAATGTGAAAAAATGACCAGTTTGTTAAGTTGCTCTGTTAAATCAAGCCACTAGATAGTGATCAAAGTTTGAACAAGACCATCTCTTTATGCATACATGCACTAACAGTTTTTGCCAGCTTTGACTTATTTCCAGACTTTCTTGGATTCTCTATCTACACATATAAATAACTTTTAAAAAGTAAAATATTTCATGGGTGGGTTTTTATGCCATTAAAATTCTAATTTCTTTCTCAATTTCATGTGACACTGAGATGACTAATCATTTACATATACAGTAAGTTCATTAAGACACATCAAATTCACAAAGTATGCTTGAGGGAGGGGTGGAGCAAAGATGGCAGAGTAAAAGCAGGAACTTAATTGGCTCTTGCTCCAACCACCTCTAATACCTGTAAAAAAAAATGACTCTATACAAATTATAGAGCTAGAAAACACAAAGTGAGAGAGAAAAACAAATTTCCTTCTGAAGGCAGCCTGGTAGGTCAACAGGAAGGGTCTATTGTATCAAGTCAGGGGCCAAACACAGCCCTGCATGAGTTGTGCCAGCCCAGACCCAGGGTGGCACAGACCCACAGCACAGACCCATCAGAGCAGATTTCAGGAGAAGGAATCATTGGCAGCTGTGGCAGTTTTCAGACTTCTCAACACAGAAATGTAAAAGAGAAAGTAAAAGGTCAGTAGGGAACTCTGTTGGAATTGGATGAGAGAAGAGAGCAGTCTGGCTCCCGCCTTTGTGGTGGTGGAGGTGGCAACAGCTGCAGGTACTGCCACATGGCTGATTCCTGACATCCAGGCCTACAGATCATAAGGAGACCAAACAACCATTCAAAGGGTAATCACTCTTGCTTTCACCTGTCTGGATCTGAGTCACAGTCTTGGGTGGTGGTCCTGGGGCAAGGAATGCTAGTGTGCCAGAGCTTGTGGTGGCTATAGAGAGAGTATCCTCCTCATAGGTCTGACAACATTTGCAAAAAGACAGAAATTTGGGACACAGATCTCCCCACTCCGGAAGCAGAGTTCTACCATAGCAAAGAGCTCAAAAGTCAAGTAATTGACTAGACATATGAGGAAGCAGATTGGAAGCACAATCAGACCATAGAATCCTTTATTGGGGACAAAAAAGATCAAAACATAGAAACAGAAGAAGACAACAAAGTAAAAACTCCTGCATCAAAAGCTTCCAAGAAAAATATGAACTGGTTTCAGGCCATGGAGGAGTTCAAGAAGGATTTTGAAAATCAAGTAAGAAAAGTACAGGAAAAATGGGAAGAGAAATGAGAATGGTGGAAGAAAAACGTGAAAAGTGAGTTAATGACCTGACTGAAGAAAACAACACCTTAAAAATGGCAAAAGAGGCCCAAAAAAGCCAATGAGGGGAAGAATGCCTTAAAAAACTGAATTTGGCAATGGAAAGGAATTTCAAAAACTCACTGAAGAGAATAATTCCTTCAGAACTGGATTGGAATAAATGTAAGCTAGAGACTTTATGAAAAATCAAGATACTATAAAACAGATCCAAACATATGAAAAAAAAGAAGGCAAAGTGAAATATCTCATTGGAAAAATCACTGACCTGGAAAATAGAACCAGGAGAGAAAATTTAAAAATTATTGGACTACCTGAAAGCCATGATCAAAAAAAGAGCCAATAAATCATCCTTCAAGAAATTCTCTGGGGTGGAGGCAAGACGGCAGCGTAGAAGTAGGAAAACTCTGCAGGCTCCCCCCATAACCACCTCTAATACCTATAAAATATGACTCTAAATGAATTTTAGAGCTACAGAAACCACAAAGTGACAGAGAAACAAAGCTCCCACTGAAGATAGATGGCAGGCTGACAGGAAGGGTCCAGGGCAACGTGCTGGCAGCCCAGCCCAACCCTGCATGAGTTTGGAGTTTTAGCCCCAGGACAGCCCTGACCAGCAGCTGCAGAGGACTTCAAGAGAGTGGATCACTAGCAGCTGTGCTGGTTTCCATAATTATCAACCCATAAATGGCAAAGACAAAGTAAAAGGTCAGTGGAACTCTGCTGGACATGGCAGGGATACAGAGGTGCAGTCTGACTTCTGCTCCCACAGTGAAAAGCAGTGGAAACAGTGGCCCTGCAACTGCCTCCACATAGCTGCTTCAGAGCTCCCAGCTTGCAGATTGTAGGGGAGCCAGGCGACCATTCAGAAGCTAAGTGCTCTTTCCTTAACCTGCCTGGATCTGGATCATGGTCTTGCATGGTGGTCCTGAGGTGTATAACCAGTGAGCCAAAGCTGGTGGGGGTTGCAGAGATGGTGCCCTCCTAATAGTTCTAGCAGCTGCAAAAACCCCAGCAATTTGGGACAAAGCTCTCACCACTGGAAGCAGAGTTCTGCTGTGGCAAAGAGCTCAAAAGTCATATAATTGACTGGCAACATGAGCAAGCAAAGAAAGAAAAGCAAGCAAAACCATCTAACTTAAGATTCCTTTTCTAGGGACAAAAAGGATCAAAGCACAGAGTGGGAGGAAGACAACACAGTCAGAACTCCTGCACCAAAAGCTTCCTGCAAAAATATGAACTGGTTACAGGCTATGGAGGAGTTCAGGAAGGGTTTTGAAAATCAAGTAAGAGGAGTAGAGGAAAAATTGGGAAGAGAAATGATAATGATGCAAGAAAATCATGAAAAGTGAGTCAACAACCTGACTGAAGAAAATAACATCTTACAAAATAGACTAACTCAAATGGCAAAAGAGGCCCAAAGAGTCAATGAGGAGAAGAATGCCTTAAAAAGCTGAATTTGCTGGATGGAAAAAGAATTTCAAAATCTCACTGAAGAGAATTCCTTCAGAATTAGATTGGAGCAAAGGGAAGGAAGCTAATGATTTTATGAGAAATCAAGAAACTATTAAACAGATCCAAATAAATGAAAAAATGGAAGGCCATGTGAAATATCTCATTGGAAAAACCACTGAACTGTAAAAAAGAACCAGGAGAGACAATTTAAAAATTATTGGGTTACCTGAAAGTCATGATCAAAAAAAGAATCTAGGTCAAGATGGTGGCATAGAGGCAGGAGAACTCTGCAGCTCTCACCATAACCACCTTAAATATCTATAAAATATGACTGTAAACAAATTTTAGAGCTCCAGAACCCCAAAAATTGCCGAAAAACACATCTCCTGCTGGAGGCAGCCCAGCAGGTGGACAGGAAGGGTTCATCACAGAGTGCTGGGAGCCTACCCCAGCCAGTCTGAAACTGTGGCTTAGCCCCAGGGTGGTCAGAACAAGCTGTGGCTGGAGCACTCTGGAGAGTGGATCACCGGCAGCTGTGGCAGTTTCCAGAATTATCAACCCATAAGAAGAAAGTACAAAGAGAAAGGTCAGTGGAACACAGCTAAATTTGGGGGAGAAAAGTGGGTCTAGCCAACTGCCCCCAGGGCAAGAAAGCAGCAAAGCCTCCACAGGGCTGCTTCAGAGCTCTCAGCCTGCAGATTGCAGGGGGGCCAAGGGATCATTTGGAGGCTAAGTGCTCTTAACTTAAGCTTCCTGGATCATGATCATGATCTTGGGTGGTAACCCTGAGGTGTGTGACCAGTGAGCCAACGCTGGTGGGGGCTGCCGAGATAGCAGCCTCCTAATAGCTCCAGCAGCTGTGAAAATCCCAGCAATTTGGGACAAAGCTATCCCCTCTGAAAGCAAAGTTCTACTGTGGCTCAAAAATCAAATTGATTGACTGGCAACATGAGCAGGAAAGGAAGCAAACTAGCTCAATAATCCAACTTTAGATTCCTTTTTTGGCGACAAAAAGGATCAAAGCATGGAAAAGGAGGAAGACAACAGAGTCAGAACTCCTGCACCAAAAGCTTCCAAGAAAAAGGTAAACTTATTACAAGCCATAGAGCAGCTTAAGAAGGATTTTGAAAACCAAATAAGAGAAGTGGAGGAAAAATTGGGAAGAGAAATGAGAATGATGCAAGAAAATCATGAAAAGAGAGTCAACAACATGACTGGAGAAAATAACATCTTAAAACATAGATTAATTCAAATGGCAAAAGAGGCCCAAAAAAATGCCAATGAGGAGTAAAATGACTTAAGAAGTGGAATTTGCCAGATGGAAAAAGAATTTCAAAAACTCACTGAGGAGAATAATTCCATCAGAATTAGAGTGGAGCAAATGGAAGCGAATGACTTTATGAGAAATCAAGATACTATTAAACAGATGCAAACAAATGAAAAAATAGTAGGCAATGTGAAATATCTCCTTGAAAAAAACCACTGACCTGGAAAATAGATCCAGGAGAGACAATTTAAAAATTATTGAACTACCTGAAAGCCATGATCGGAAAAAGGACCTAGAAATCATCCTTCAAGAAACTCTTAAGGAAAATTGCCCTGATATTTTAGAACCATAGGGCAAAATAGAACTTAAAAGAATTCATCAATTACCTCTTGGAAAAGATCTCAAAAAGAAAACTCCTAGAAATGTTATACCCAGGTTCCAGAGTTCTCAGATCAAGGAGAAAATATTATAATCCTCCAAGAAAAAATAAGTTGAATACTGTGGGAACACAATCAGGATAACCCAGGATCTAGCAGCTTCTACTTTCAGGGACTGAAGGGCCTGGAATATGATATTCCAGAGATCCAGGGAGCTAGGATTAAAATCAATAATCACCTACCCAGCAAAATTGAGTATAATGTTTCAGAGGAAAATATGGTCATTCAATGAGGTGGAGGACTTCCAAGTATTCTTGCTGAAAAAAACAGAACTGAATAGAAAATTTTACATTCAGATACAAGAAGCATGAGAAGGTAAACATGGAAAAGAAATCATAAGGAATTTATCAAAGTTGAACTACTTACATGCCAACATCGAAAAATGATCATTTTAACTTACGAAACTTTTCTCAGTATGAGAATGGATGAAGGGAATATAAATGTATATATGTATACATACACATATGCCTATATTGGAGGGCATATATATGCATATGAATGCATATGTGAGTGTGTGTATATATGTGTACAGGTGTACATAAAAGGAACAGGACCAATTTAATAGGAAGGGATGATATTTAAAAGGTGAAATTGAGAGATGAGAGAGCAATATAATGAGAGCAGATGGGAAGAGACAGAATGGGGTAAATTACCTCATATAGAAGAGACAAGGGATAACTATTACAATGGAGGGGAAGAACAGGAAGGCAAAAAGGGAATGGTTAACCTTACTCTCATCGAATTTGGCTTAGGGAAGAAATGACATATACTCTAAATTGAGTATCTTGCCCTACAGGAAAGTAGGGGAGAAGGGGATGGGAGGGGAGATATGGAGGGGAGGGAAGGTTGAGGGGAAAGGTAGTTAGAAGCACACACTTTTGTAAAGAGGCAGGGACAAAGTAGAGAACAGAACAAATGGAGGTGGGATAGGATGGAGGGAAATATAGTCAGTCTTCCACAATATATCCACAAAGAAAATGTTTTGCGTAACTATACATTTACAACCTATATTGAATTGGTTGATGAGGGAGGAAGGGAAAGAATCTGGAATTTAAAGTTTTAAAGTTTTAAATTCAAATGATTAAAATTATTGCTGTTGTTGTTGTCGTTATTTACATGCAAATGGGAAATAAGATATACAGGCAATTGGGTAAGGAGATCCATCTTGCCCCATTGTAAAGTCAGAGGGGGATGGAAGAGGGTATAGAAGAGAGCAGATTGGGGAAGGTGGTATACAGTGGGATCGCTGTTTTGGGGCAGTGGGTAGGTGAAAGATGGGGAGAAAAATTGTAATTCAAAATCTTGTGGGGATGAATGATGTAAACTAAAAATAAACATAAATGTTAATTTAAAAAATAAATTTAATTTAATTAAAAAAAATAAATTTTCAAGGAAAATTCTCCAGATATTCTAGAACCAGAGAACAAAATAGATATTGAAAGAATTCACCAATCACATCTTGAAAAGAAAACTCCTAGCAATATTATAGCCAAATTCCAATGTTCCTATGTCACAGCGAAAATATTACAAGCAGTCAGGAAGAAGCAATTTGAGTATTGTGGAAATACAGTCAGGATAACACAAGATCTAGCAGATTCTACACTAAGAGATTGAAGGGCTTGGAATATGATATTCTGGAGGTCAAAGGAGCTAGGATTAAAACCAAGAATCACCTACTCACCAAAACTGAGTATAATGTTTCAGGAGAAAATATGGTTATTCAATGAAATAGAGGACTTTCAAGCATTCTTGATGAAAAAACCAGAGCTGTACAGAAAATTTTTACTTTCCAATACAAAAAGCAAGAGAAGCATGAGAAGGCAAACAGGAAAAAGAAATCATAAGGGACTAATAAGGGTGAGTTGAATGTGAAGGGATGATATCAAAAAATAAAATTAAGAGGTAAGAGAGGAATATATTGGGAAAATGAGAGAGACAGAATGGGATAGATCATCTCAAATAAAGGAGGCAGGAGAAAGCTGTAACAATGGAAGGGAAGAGCGGGAAGGTGTAAGGGACTGAGTCAACCCTACTCTCATTGGATTTGGCTTAAGGAAGGAATAACATACACAGTCAATTGCGTATTTACTCTACAGGAAAGTAAGGGGAGAGGGGATAAGATGGAAATGATAGAAGGAAGGGCAGATTAGGGGAGAGGATGGTTAGGAGAAAACACTTCTGAAAAGGGACAAAGGTCAAAGGAGAAAATAGAATAAATGGGGCAGCAGGATAGGATGGGGGAAATATAGTTGATCTTTCACAATATAACTACTATGGAAATGTAACTACACATGTATAAACTATGTTGAATTGCTTGTCTTCCCAGTGGGAGTGGGTGAAGAAGGAAGAAGAAAAAAGAATCTGGAAATCAAAGTTTTAAAAACAAATGTTAAAAGTTGTTTTTTACATGCAACCAGGAAACAAGATATTCAGGCTTTGGGGTATAGAAATCCATCTTACCCTACAAGAAAGTAAGGAAGGGCATTGGGGGAAACATAAGAGAATGCAGAGAAGAGATATTCAGTATGCTTGCCATTTTGAGGTGGGGAGTAAGGGAGATATGGGAATAAAATCTATAACTCAAAATCTTTTGGAAATGAAACTAAAAATAAATTTAAAAACATTAAAAATGACAAAGTATGCTTAAGAGTTCTAAAGCAGTTGGGTTGAGTTCTGAGAAGAGCCTGAAATTTCACTTCTGTCTTTTGGGTCTGATTTTCTCTAGGAAAAATGTAATATTTTATTGGTAAAGGACTGCTCACTAAGAACTTTGGCATCAAAATTTTATGGCCCAAGTTGGTTTCCCTCTTGATTTAGCCATTGACTATAAGCTTATATGAAAACCACCCCTTAATTTCTTTTATGGGGTCCTCAGGGTCCTTCCATGCACAAGCTTGGCAAAGTTGCTAAATGTCTTATGTTCTGTTCATCATGATACCCAAGTAAGGTAAAACTTATCATCCTAACTTATCATCTTCTCTTGTACTCATCTGGCAACTTTCTGGTGTCCTCATGAAGCACAGTGTTTTTCTTTTAAACACCTGACTGAGAGTAAGCAAAATAAAAGAAGATGTTTTTATTTAAATTTATAAACAATTAAAATATTTAATTAAATTCCTTCAAGTCAGAGCCATATAGTTAAGGGATAATCAGCATTTTATTAGATGCACCTATTATTATGACTTTTCATACTTAGTATTTTAAAAAGTTCACTGTCCAGTAAAAAGCCATATGCTCTATGTGTATGTTTGTTGATGTGCCTGATGTAACATAGAAATGGCGATTCATTCAATAGTACACTGAAATAGAGTATTGGTAATGGAATTTGGAGATGTCCCTGTATTGGCTTGGTTTTTGGGTTGAGTGTTAAAACCCAGAGCTTGTAAATCCCACTTGTGGGATGGACTTGTTGACATGAAGACAGAGGGCTGAACTGGGAGGAGTCGTGAATTGGGAGAGAGGCCCAACTCGAGAGAAGGCCAGAAGGACTTTGGGAGAGCAGTATCCAGTATTGTAGAGCCTGAGTTGCTGAGAGAAAGACTGCTAAGAGCCTATTGGAACTGCCACCTGGAACTGCCACCCAGAACTGTCAAGGACTAAGGAAGCATGGCTGTGATGTCGGTATTTTGTCTGTCTGTTTTGATGTTGTTTTGCCAGATTCACCTGATGATGAAGGACAGTGCTGCTGTTGTAGAGGTCCTGGAACCTGGCTGTTGGCTCAGAAGCCCTGAAGGAGGATTTTCTTGTGGTACCTGCACAGAAATCCTGGAAGAGGGCCTTGCTGATGTTTTCAGGGGTTCTGGGACTGTCCTACAGGCAGAGAGTAACTTGATGAGGACACTGGCTATGGCTTTGTTGAGCATTGTCTCCCCAGGAACTGAGATTGCTGAGGGCTTGCCTTGAGTGAAGATGAAAGAAGGCCCTTT
>CM053584.1:224276508-224322740 GCA_028627135.1 Pseudochirops cupreus
ATTTACTCAATGCCATACCAAAAAAACTAACTTAAGATTACTTTGTAAAACTAGAAAAAATAATGATGAAATTCACATGGAAAAAAATCAATACTCTTAAGAGGAACAATGAAAAGAAATGATAATGAAGAAGTCCCACCTGTGCCAGATATCAAACTATATTACAAAGCAGTTATTAAAAATAATATTTACTGGTTTAAAAAACAGATCTATCAATGGAACAAAATAGGTACAAGACATATGGAAAAAATATATATCTCATACCTTGATATTCAATATGCACAACGACCTCGGCAACTAGGATTAGAACTAACTGACCAAAAAAAAAAGCCAATTACTACTAAAACTGGACAATAGCATGGGAGTGATTAGATGTAGAAGTCTTTATACCTTATACAAAGACAAGCTCCAAATGAGCATTTAGCTTAGATGTAAAAATTTATGTCATAAACTCATTGACAAAACATTACCTATTAAACGTATAGTTAGGAGAAAACTTTATAACCAAATACAGAATATATCTTTTTTTAAAACTGATCTTACATATAGATCAGACTATGTCATCTCCCTATTAAACAGGGGTTTGGGGACATGTTATAAAGAGTTTTGAATACCAGAGCCATTTATATTTGATCTTGGAATGTTAGAAAACTACTTCCAGTTAATGAGTAGATCTGGAGGTGACATGGACAGACTTATGCTTTAGGAAGATTATTTTGGCAGCTGAATGGAGGATAGAAGAAATTTGGAAGAAATGTAACAGGGAGACCAAGCAGCAAACTCCTGTAATAATCCAGGAGTAAGGTGATCTAGGACAGAACACTGAGTGAATAGAGGATTGGTCCTGGAGTCATTGAGACCTGAGTTCAAATGCAACTTTAAACACTTACTAGCTATGTGACCCTGGGAAAGTCACTCTGTTTGCCTTAATCCACTGGAGAAAGAAATGGCAAATCACCCTAGTATCTTTGCTGAGAAAGTCACGAAGACTCAGAGATAGCTGGAAGACTGAACAATGAGGTGATCTTTTTATTTCTATTTCTATCTCTATCTTTAGCATACATTTATATCTATATATAATCTATATCATCATCCATATTATCTATGTGTGTATGTATGTTTGCATATTTATATGTAGATGGAATTATCTCATTTTTTGTGGTAGCTATGAGATATCATTGTTAAATAAGCTAGAATCAGACAGTGGAAACTGGTGAATACTTTGTTCATAGTTCATATGCCCTGTGAAATGTTTAAAATTATTATCAATGGCATTCATCACCATTGCTTCCTATTTTGCACAGAATCTAGGGTTTCTGTCATCTCCTTCAATGTAAAATGATTTTACTTATTATTTTGACAGAGAGACATCTTTCTGTTTTGTGCTTGATCAAATTTGTTGTTTTCTTGTATTAGACTTCTTTTTATCAAAAAGATAACCAGAAATTTCCACATCCTCCTTCAGCAGATGTTTTCTCTCTCATTTCTTTGCTTTTCAAATCTCTGTAGCCAAGTTTCTGTTTGATGTTGAATTATTTATTTTGTTCTTTAGATTGCTTTGATTTTTTCTATTACTTCAACTATTTGTTTATTGCTTTCATTAAATAATAGAAGGTATCTAGAATTTCTAATGCACTTTTGATTTCTGGGTTCCATTTTTGAGGGGAGAAAATTATAAACTTCCTATGATTTGTACATCTGAAGATGAACAATGACAGATTAATAAGAAATGATGTTGATTCATCAATGTAGAAACTGATTATATTATTTTCATTCATAGCACTTATTTTTGGGGGTGGGCTGCATAGGTCATAAAATCAGAGGTTTAGAGCCAGGAAAAAAAAAAAACTTATGGGTCACTGATTCCAGTGCCCTAATTTTTACAAATTGGGAAACTGAGACAACGAAGATGAAGTGACTTGACCAAGTTCACATAGAATCTATGTAGCAGAACTCTGTTTGAACTTAGATCCTCTCATTCTCAATTAAGTGCTCTATTCACTGTACCACAATTATATCCATGGTCACCATGAGATTGGTATAACCATTCACCCTAGAAAAACTTAATTGAGGGAATAAAAACATTGTTTAAGACTGTGACACACAGCTGGCTAGTCAGCTGATCAAATTACTCCAGCAAGATGTATATTTTGAATGGGCCTTGAAGTTTGAGGATGAATTGGAAACTAGGATAAAAAAAGAAGAAAAAGGAAGAAGAAGAAGAAGAAGAAGAAGAAGAAGAAGAAGAAGAAGAAGAAGAAACAAGAAAGAAGAAGAAACAAGAAAGAAGAGGAAGAGGAAGAAGAACAAGAAGAAGAAGAAGAAGAAGAAGAAGAAGAAGAAGAACAAGAACAAGAAGAAGAAGAAGAAGAAGAAGAAGAAGAAGAAGAAGTTTCAATTAGATATCACTTAGGAAATGTATAATGCTTTCAATGATGCCCAAATTCTCACTAATAAAAATGACCATTTCAACATCAGTGTTCTCCCATTGGTGCTATATGACTATTCATAGGGAATTTTCATGGTCTGAGAAGAATCAAAATTGCAAATAGTTAAGCTGAATGTTAATGGATAAATGCTTGATGAGTACGGCACCTAGAAGCGTTAAAAATTAGATGGAAAGATCATCTAGCATGGGGGAGTGACAATAGATTACAAATGTAGGTTCATTTATGTACCTCGGACACTAGTTTTTGTTTTGTATCATAGAGGAATGTCTCTAAAATGCTAGATAGATCCTCTATGAAACAAAGGAAATTTTCAAAGATCCAGACATTATGGATGAGTTTTGATCTGCATGAAAACCTGCCCCTTTCCTACTTTTCCAGAATTCACATATCTTATTTTCCTTCCATGTACTCTACAATCTGCCTACACCTGGTCTATTTGCTGTTCTTGATACACAACAGTTTCCTTATTCCATTCCTTCATATTAGGGGACCCATACATTTGGAAAAGACTTGCCATAAGTTTCTGAGAGCCATGAGAAAAGCACTGACTAACAAAGTATTTTGTCTGATAGGCAGCATGGATTAATGAGTAGAATACTGATCTTGGACCCAGGAAAATCTGGGTTCCAGTGCAAGACCTGACACAAAATGGCTATGACAAGTCATTTAATCTCCCACTGCTCAGGACACTCTTTAAGTTTATCACTTTCAGAGATCATGCCAAACTACATTGAGAGAGAGAGTTCCTTCTGTCAATGAAATTATATACAGTTTCTCATCCAAAGTTATATGCAATCATCAATTATATTTATTTATTAACATGTTCACTACAGTCTTCTTATTTCTCATAATGATGTATGTCTCATATTGGAATTGTATAGTCTATTTCACATTAGCACAAGCTGGAAAAGTCAATTAAGGTTGAAAACAGTGTTTAGGGGAACAGAAACTCAAGACAATAATCTATTGAGATATAAAGAATTTGTGATCAGCATTCATGGAGAAAATACCATAGATATTTAAATAAATGAAGTCCTGAGTTAATTACTAATACTGCTAGCTAATTAGAATATATTTTAAAGTTTATAAAACATTTTCAAGTATTAACTCATTTCATCCTCATAACGCTGAGAGGTAGATGCTATTATTATACCAATTTTACAGATGAGGAAACTAAGCAAACAGTAGATATGTGGCTACATTTGAACTAGGTCTATTCTGACCACAAGTCTAACAGTCTTACTCATTGTACCACTTAGGTGCCTCTAGTACTCCTCCCTGCCTCCTGCCCTCTCTCCCTTCCCCTCCTCTTCTTTCTCCTACAACTATCTACTACAACTATTCATATACTTCTCTATCTTGCCCATATATTGAGTGTGGATGCAATAAATAGCTATCTAATTATGCCCATCATTTTTATTGAGGCATGGGATAGGATTATATTTATTCCTTCACAGAGAAGGCTGGTATGAATGCTAGATCAGATTGTTATTTCCTTCAATTTATATTAATTTAGCTTTTAAATGGTGGTATCTTTTATCATAATGGTGTCTAAGATTTAGAGTTTTCAACTTTTAAGTTAAATGTCTCAGAATCTCAGAGTTGGGAAGTGAGTATGAAGATGAATTTACATTCATATAACCATTTTAATTATCTGTCTACTTAATTATGTGTGTATTTAATTATCTCTGTCTTTGCTAGCCATTATGTTTTTGTTAGCCAAAGATTTGACTAATGTAATTGATATTTTTAAATGGATAAAATAAGTTGCATAATTTTTTGTGGTTTTCTAAGTCAATATGTAGTCATTAGTCTATGGCAGTGGTTCTCAACCTTCCTAATGCCATGACCCTTTAATATAGTTTCTCATGTTGTGCTGACCCCCAACCATAAAATTATTTTTGTTGCTACTTCAGAAGTCTAATTTTGTACCTGTTATGAATCATAATGTTAATATCTGATATGCAGGATGTATTTTCATTGTTACAAATTGAACATAACCCACAGGTTGAGAACCGCTGATCTATATGTAGTCCATTTCTCCTTGAGTTTGATAATGCTGATCTACAATATTGGAGTGAACTCCAGAACTGATAATATCATAGATCCATTGAATATAAAAACAAAAATTCAATTTAATCCAATAAACATTTATTAACTGCCTAGTATTTGTCAGTCACAAAGGATACAAATAAGAAAAAGAAATGCAAGTCTGCCTTCAAAAGGCTTAAAATCTAAAAGAATGAAGAAAGAAATATATAAAAGGAAGCTGAAAGAGGAGGCTTAAAGGGGTACCTAGTAGAGAGACATGATATTTTGTAGAGTAGAAACCAAGAAGAGCTACTGAGGGATAATGGAGAGTTGCCTGCAAAGTTCTGAGCCATCTATAAAAAGAGGTATTAGGAAGAGTTAATTGTTTCCATGCTCTAGTCCTCCAATCTAAGGGAAGAGGCAACTGAGAGAATTGAGGCTTTGCTGAGGATCCAAAAACTGAGTCTTCTGCATAGTGATGGGATTTCAGGCAATCAGCTTTTCCTGGGGGATGCATGATATTCATGGAAATGGAGAGTACAAATATTTGAGCACCTGTCATGTACAAGGAACTGTACTAAGTTCTGGGGAGATTAAAAAAGAATAATTTCATATTCTCTGCTTTATGTCACTTTCACACTAGTAAGGGAAATAAAGAAATTCATATTCTGTAAGAAAAAATATAAAAGTTTAGTGAGAAAGATCCAAATTGAGTCATAACTAGAATGAATTAAAAAAAGTTGTCTTTCCTCCAGGGAGCTAATCTCTAGTGGGTGTATTATTTGTTAATTATGGATTGAGAATTGCATTTGATCACTGGAATTAGCATTTATGAATTAGGTTGATTTAAAAAATAGTTTGACTTCTTAACACTAAGGTCTATAAGATGGTTTGACTTTTTAATAAGAATAACTTCCCAATGCGGTGGGGTGGGAGGGCTATAACCCGGACTCTAAGTCAGCAGGGTCATAAGATATTCTGCCTGGTCATAAGCCTTGCACAGGATCACTTTGTCGTACATGGCCACTGACAGAGCACTTACAGTCTTAGAAATAGTTGCCTGGGCAAACTATTAGGGTAAATGACTCAGCTAAGTTCACATTCTAGTATATTTCAGGAAAAAAAAAAAGACTTGAATACAATCCTTCTGGACTCTATCAGCTCTACCTCACTGTCTCTGAATAACAATATGTAGTTATTTTCCTTATATAGTATTTCAAAAGATTTCAAAGCACTCTCTTCACAACAATTCTGCTTTATTAAGTGACATAGGATAAAAATGAAAATAATAAAAAAATATTAGGGATAAAAATCTTATTTGGTATCTTGTATACCTTTAGGATTCTTTGTGAATGAAATCATAGACCACTGAAAGTGGAGGAACAGAAAGCCTTAATGGTGCATAATTTTCGTAGCCACCAAGTAGCTTACCTCTTTAATCTTTCATTTTTTTTCTACCTGAAGAATTGTGAATTATGTAGGAATTATACATATCCTTATTGTCTTACTATATTACTGTTTTATCTTTGATTTTTGTACCCAGAAAACTTGATCTAACCTTCCTTGGGACTAAATTAAGTTTTAATAATACTCTTTTCTGCCAATCCTAAAGCTTATCTCCATTCTTTGGAGGAAGCATAAAATCATTAATTCATTTACTCAATTAGTCATCTAACAAATTTTTATTGAGTGCTAATATGTTTCAGGGTATTATGGTAAGTTTGAGGGAAGCTAGGTGGTGCAGTGTATAGCACCAGGACTGAAATCAAGGAGACCTAAATTCAAATGTGACCTCAGACACTTACTAGCTGCGGGACTCTGGGCAAATCACTTAACTCTGTTTGCCTCCATTTCCTTGTGTGTAAATTGAATTAGGGAAGGAAATGACAAACCACTCCAGTATCTTTGTAGAGAGAACTCCAAATAAGGTCAGGAAAAGTCAGACATGACTGAAATGACTGAATAATAGCACCAAAAATGGTAAGATCTAATGCATTGTAGGGTTGTATAAAGATATAAGAATTTTAAAAGTATTTAAAAGGGTAATAAATGGAGCACAATTTATGGCAAGGTATTTCCCAGATGGAAAGGTTTGGTTTGGAGTTATTTATAGACTGTAATTTATAGACAGTAATTTAAAGGCCAATTTAATTTAGTTCAGAGAACCTCATCACCAGAGATCTGGCTACTAAGCAAATTTGTTTGGAGGGGCTACAGGAATTCATGAAGATGATCTGTCTGCTAAGGCTTGGAGGAGTTGAGATCTCTATTGGTACAGTGAGTTTTCATGTGCTTAAAATTATGTAACTTTAAGGAAAATATTTCATATGGAATCTATGAGGGATCTGGAGGTAGGGGGAGTGCACAGGATATACCTGGAGTCAGGACGACCAGAAGTCAAAACTATCCTTAGATGTCACGTGACCCTGAGTGAACCCATTCGTCTCTAACTGGCTCAGTTTTCTCATCTGTATGTAAACTGGGGATAATAATAGCACCTACATCAAGGGGTTATTGTGAGGATAAAATATGATAAAATTTGAAAAGTCTTTCAGAAACCTTAAAGAGCTATATAAATGCTAATTATATCTAGAGTTGGACAAGATCTTAGAGTCCATGTAGTCCATTTTCCCCATTTTACAAAGAAAATGAAGCACAGCATGGTTAAGTACATTGACCAAGGTTAGAAAGTAACAAAATCTAGATTTAAACTTGATTTGCCCATCTTTGGATGTTTAACCTTTCTGTACTTAGCTAGGCAGTCCTTATTCAGCTTATAAAATCTTTCATTGTGACCATGCTTAAAACTTTCCTAAGAGCTTGTATTCCAATAGCACAATTTTTCAAAAATCCATGATCGCCTCCACAGGGATAGACAACCAAAGAGAATATATTTGGGGATGTAAAAAAAAAAAAAAAGAAAAAGAAACAACAAAAAACAAATTTATTAACTGTATATGAGAATGTCACAATAATCTCTGTGTGAGTTATTTCGCTATTTTTCTATTCCTTCCTAGACACTCTTAATTTTCAACAATGCCATCTTTTGGACAAAGAGAAACTGCATGAGAGAATATTGATGAAACAATATAATTCCATTGCCATTATGGGCTAGAAAAATAAGTTAGAATATAAGTCCTATAGGTGAGCATCTGGACATTTGAAGAAAAGACATACTAGCAAGAACTATACCTAGTAAATGCTAACGGAGCAGAATCCAAAGGAAATTCTGTATATCATGATACAGCTCCAGACCATTAAAACAAAGTCAGGAGGGGCACCTAAACTTCAGAAAAATAGGAACTCTGGAATGATAGTTGTTTGAAAAAAAATAATACCCCTTGATTCTTAGCAGCTCTGGGATCCCTGTTGCCAAATTCTACATTCATTTCTTCTAGCTCATTATAATAGCAAACAATCATGTGTAGCCTTTAATGAGCAAACAGAAGAACCTAGAAAATCACACCTCCTCTTGGGATGTCTTGGGATTTTCTCAATATTCAGAGAACATCAGCTACTCTTAAGCCTTACAGCAGCATAGTGCAATTAACTGAGAAAACCAGTTGGTGCTTGGAATGAGAAGCATAGAGGGACCTTGGTTGCTGCTATTGGCCTAGTTCCTTCCTCTAACAAGGAACAATCACTTCAACTTCACTGCATGGAACATTTCTAGAGTTCTCTTTCTCCAGCCTCTTTTCTGACCATTAGGTCACCAAAAAAAATTCATTACTCATGACTCTTTTCCCCCTCTCTTAGTCAAAACCAACACTATTAATACAACTGTGTTCTGTGTCCCAGTTGGAAAAAAATTCCAACTTCATAATCAGTTGTAGAGGATTTTTGAAGTTCTTTTTACTATATAAAGAGTTGTTTTCTAAGAAGAACAGTCCTACAAAGTTGAAGTAGTTTCTAAATTTTTTTTATAGTTCTATATTTTGCTAAATTTTAAGTTACAATATAAATGTTAGGTCTAAAAAGGGGAAATTTTGAAAGTTAAGAAGATTTTGCAACTTTATTGAAGTTTTAACTATAAATAAAATATTGTAAATTTAGATCTGGAATTGATTTTAGAGGCCATCTTGCTCAAGCCTTTCATTGTACATATGAGGAAAACGATGCCTAGGAAGACTGATTTACATAATAAGGATAATGATAATAATAACATTTATACATCATCAAGATTTGCAAAGTGCTTTCAAAACTAATTTCATTTTATTCACATGAAAACCCTGGAGGTATATGGTTTCATATTCTTCACTTTATAAATGAGGAAACAGAAGCAGATTGCTACATTCTGAGGTTAAGTGACTTGCCTAGTTCACATAGCTAGCAAGTTAAAAAGGTGAATTTAAACTCATTTCCCTACCCCAGGTCTGCCATTGTACTTTTTGTGCCAAGTCTATGACAGAGATAGGATTTGTCCCCTGGTCTTCTGACTCCAACTACAATGTTTCCTTGTTTTGTTTTGTTTTGTTTTTTTACTTTCTACTTATGTTATCATTACATAGCTAAGTGCTGCAATGGATAGAGTGCTGAGACTTGAGACAGGAAGACTCCACAATATTTACTACCTATGTAATCCTGTGCAAGACACTTAACCTCCGTTTGCCTCCGTTATCCCAACTGTAGAATGGATATGATGGTAGCACCTACCACCTTGAGTTGTTTTGAAGATCAGATGAGATAAATGTAAAGTGTTTACCACAGTATCTGTCACCTAGAAAGTACTATATAAATGTTAGCTATTATTATTATTAATTCTATCACACTAACTCTACTATACAAAATAGAGGCAATATGGTGTAACAAATAGAGTGTTGGATTTGGAGATCAGGAAGACTGTCATTAAAATTGCATCTCTGACACTTAAGACTGTGACACCTGGCAATTCAATTTATATGTTGAAAATCCTGAGGATTTATTTGCTCAATTATTCAGTGTTTTGTTGTTGTTTTGTTTTGTTTTGTTTTGTTTTTGTTTTATACTTGATAGAGGAAGTTCTGGAAGCCATACTCTACAAAACAAACCTTTCATCAGCCAACAATCCAAAAAACAGATAAATTTTTCTCTTCCTATATCATGTGATGCAAAAGATGGGATCATTATTGACACTCTAACCATTTGTGTTTCAGAAAGGTGGTTGCAGGGAGTATCATTAAAACAAATTAGGCAGGTATAATGTGGAAAGAGATTAAATACTCTGCACACTCAAATGATCAAGACTAGTGGCTCTAGTTACAAAATTGTGGGATAAGTATTTTTTTCCTCTTTTAGTTTATTTGCATCCAGAAAGTAATTTATAACTTTTTGATAACACAATCCTCCACCACAAAAAATACATTATATATCTATAAAAGTTCAATTAGGAAACATTGTGAACATGATAAAAAAGCAAAAAGCTATTAGAAACCTGTAATTTGTCATAACACTGAAACTTGTTATTCTCAGAGGGAATGCAACAGCAACAGAAAGAGTTATTGTTTGAAAGTTGTATAAAGGGCAAGTAAGATATATTACCCACCAGTAGTTGAAATTTATTACATATAAAAATACTTGACAAATGCAGATAAACAGCCATCTAGATTATGCACCAAATTATCCAAGAGAGTAATAAAGTTGATTTTTGAAGCTTTAATTCCAGATCGTGAGGTTTTCTAGCCAAGATTTAGTCATTTTCCATTTGACAGTGTCAGCTCCAGGTCCGGTATTTTATACATTGTTATTGAGGAAGAAAGACTAATCTTTAAATAAACATAGATTTTATTTTATTCATGGTCTCATTTCACCATCCTCCATTCATTTGCATTTTCCTTCAAAGCATCACATTCTTAAAATATGATTTTAAGATGGTACTCCCCATTAGCATATTGACCATTGGGTTTGAACACAGAACAGTGTCATAACAGATTGCTTTAGTTCTCGCATTTAAAATTTTAAGAAAATGATAACTGAAAATACTTTTATAAAAATGCCCCTTCCTCCTGAAGTCAATAAAGAGAGAGTGTGCATGAGCAAGGGTATTATTTCATTTTAGACAGCTTAAACTTAAAATCTGAAAGACCACAAGAAATGTCCTTAAGCTGCCTGTTCAGATAAATATTTTTTAGATTTTAAAATTCATTAACTTTGACTCATTTACTGAGTCAAATTTCTTCTCATTCTTGCTCTCTCATGTTGTTGTGGTAGTGGTGGTGGTTCAGTCATTTCAATCATTTCTGATTCTTTGTGACTTCATTTTTGGTTTCCTTGACAAAGATACAGGAGGGGTTTGACATTTTTTTTCTCCAGTTCACTTTACAGATAAGGAATTAGAGGACACAGTGTTAAGTGACTTGCCAAGGATCACACAATGAGTAAAGATCTGAAGCTAGATTTGAACTAAGGAAGATGATTCTTCCTGACTTCAGGTCCAGCTTTCTGTTCACCTTGCTCTCTAATAAGAATCAGAAAATAGGCAACAAGCATTTTAATCTCTTCAAGTAATTCTTGTTGGACTTGTATCCAATTCACATTTTTTCTCTGAGATTTTGTTGTGCCTGTTTTGATTTCTTCTGATTGTCTTCTGCTTGTCTGTCTTTTAATGTTGTTTAGTGGGAATGTTGGGAAAGCTCAGTTGAGTGCTTTCTCTATTCCACCTTCATGGCTCTGCCTCTGAAGGTCTAAGGTTTTAATTTTTGCTATGATTTGTTACCTGAGCAACCTTGGATAAGTGACCTAATCTCCTTGGGTCTCTGTTTCCTCATTTCCAAGATAAGGAGAATGGAACAGATTATCTTTTAAGACTCTTGCAGGTTTAAATCTTATGATCCTATATGTACCTTGTAGAAGGTAAAAAGTTATTTTTTTTTATTTATTATAAAACTTTCAGAGGTTAAATTGAAGGCAAAAGTCTGAAGGATTGTGGTCAAAAGACAAATAAGACTAATGAATTAAATCATTGGTTATAATACAACCATAATGCACAATATGTCAATATTATACTTGTTATCAGAGAAAAAACTGAAAAGAAAAAAAAAGTTGCCCAAAACAGCTTGAAGTTAGCATATACATTTGCATTTTATGATACTTGGAGATTTCTGCTTCTGTGGTGAAAGTAGAAAAGTGGTTGAAAAAGGACAGCAGGATGCTAAGAATTATACCATTTTAGATCCCCTATAATTATGAATGCAACTGTTGATATTTCAAAAGGGAACTCTTTCTTAAATAATCAACAAGTTGATTTTCTACTAGATGAACTGAACCTCATCAATATCAGTATTCTTGCTATAAAATAAATGAGGAGATATATAGAAAATACAAGGAAGATGGATCTAGATAGACAGAGTTCATAGGTTCTCTGCAAAGAGATAAATTGATGAATTAGAAGAGTTGGCATCATTGTGATATAAAAGAGACAAATACAAGAAACACAGGCCCAGAAAAGAAAGTAGACCAGTCATGTGACTTGAGTGAATTATAACAAATGCATAGCCTAAATGCTCTATTGATGTCCATGTAGCATAAAAAGTCCTAGAGAAAGCCCATTACTATAAAATGTAAATACTTTATGGGAAATATATGGGAAGATTTGGATAACAGTTACACAGTAGGATGAAAAGCAGCACTACACTTAATGAGTAGAAAGCCAGTCTCAGGATAAAGAAGGTGCAAGTTCAAATCCATCTTCTGAAAAATATTTCCTGCGTAAATGGGCAAACCACTTAAGTTCTCAGGGGCCCAGCTTAGTGTACATGAGTATAGGTTGCAGGACAAGTGCTAATTGGCATTACTAGATGGCAGCTTCTGACTAGAAGTTTTGTGCACCAAAGGAATCACAGATGGATTTATGTTTTTGTTCGCATTTGTCATGGACTCTACTAATACTTCTATTGGAGAAAAGATTTTAATGCTTTTTTAAAAATTTCCTTTCATAGTCAGATATGTATAGTGACATGCAGTTAAGAAGAAATCTCAGGGGTGGCTAGGTGGTGCAGTGAATAGAGCACTGGCCTTGGAGTCAGGAGGACCTGAGCTCTAATCCAGCCTCAGACACTTAACACATACTAGCCTTGTGACCTTGAGCAAGTCACTTAACCCCAATTGCTCTGCCTTCACCCTCCAAATAATAATAATAATAATATATTCTAGAATTTGGGGGTGGCTAGGTGGCGCAGTGAATAGAGCACCTGCCTTGGAGTCAGGAGAACCTGAGTTCAAATCCAGCCTCAGATACTTAACACAAAACTAGCCGTATGACCTTGTGCAAGTCACTTAACCCCAATTGCTCTGCCTCCCCCCTCCCCAAGAAGAAGAAGAAGAAGAAGAGGAAACCTCAATTACTTTATGCAGGACATATATGACCAGAAAACAGTGGTGGACCAGTCATACAGCAGAACTGTTGACTTACAGATGGGCAGCCTGAGTCATGAATAATTCTGGTCAGACAAAAAAAAAAAAAAACAATCACAACAAAACATTTAATCCAAAGAGCAAAAATAGAAGGAGTCTATCTTTTGACAATATAAAAGCCAGCATTGGCAAAAACAAACAAGAAGGGTTAAAAGGATCCATGTGCTTATCAGCTTCATTAGCAAATTGACTACTCACTCATTTTAGACTCTGAAAGATGACGTGGCACACATGACGGTTCCAGGAAACTAACACTGCCAGATACCAAAGCTGATTCTGAGGGATCCCAGAAACTTGGACTAGAGCTGCTTTGCACTAAGAAGAATAAAAGGGATCTAGGATCATATAGGGATTGGCAGATTTCTTTTGATATTTCTTGGAGAAAGTATAATGTATGTATTGTGAATGTAGTTACATATTTACTATGTATACATTTACACATATAAATAGCTACATAAACATGTTAGAGCATATATTAAATCATATTACATCTATATTGTAACTACACTAATTAGCCACTAACTATGCTAACGTTACAATGCTATACTATCTCATCACATCACAGTATAGTATTCTATAGCAGGGCTTCTCAAACTTTTTCTACTCATCATTCCTTTTCATATTTCTGCAGTTTGTTGGCATTGCAAGACCTGAGGGCATGTGCAGTGCAAAGTGCACATGTTTTGTGTTCAGGACCAAGGCTGTAGGGAAGTTGTATGATGAAACACAGGAAAGCACTGCCAGAAGTAGTTCAGAATCATTATGCATTTGATTTTTAATTAATTTTTTTATTGTTGCACACTCAGAAATCTTTTGCTATTACCAATTTTTTTTGAAGACCCCATAGTTAAGAAGTGCTGTTCTATAGAATTGTATCGTATCACATTGTATAATGTGTTCTATATATTGTACTATATCATCATATTGTATTTTATCATATCATACATAGTATCATATAAAAACAGATTATAGGATTTCACATTTTGTTTATGTTGTGTTTGTCATGTTATGTCATGTTATGCCTAGGTATGTTGTATCACAGCATCATAATTTTCCTATTCTATTATGTGTATTTTATTTATAATATTGTATCTATTATATTATCTTGTGCTACCATAGGAACAGAACAGAAACTTAAGCATCTTCTAGTCCAATGGTGTCAAACTCATATAGAAATGGGGGACACTAACCACACCTGAGTCCTTCAGGCCTCATATTGGCTTAAAGAAAAATGTTATAAAATATCTGTATTTTATTGCACTTTTTGTTACATATTAAACAATTGCACTTTAATCTAAGTCAGGTCACACTCACAAATATTGCCTTTCACATGTTTGACACCTCTGATCAAGTTCATCTTCCTCATTTTTATAGAGGAGGAAAATTAGATCTAGAATGGTCGAGTGGCTTCCTCATTTACACACTAGAGGTTCATCTCAAACCCAATAACATCCTACCAATATTCTTTCCATTGTAATATATTGCTTCCCATTGCCTATGTTGAATAAAATGTATACTAATGAAAAGTTAGTACCAATTTAGTTAATTCTCAGAAATAAATGTTGCTTGGGGCATATTAATAAATACCCTGGGAATTTGACCTAGAATTGCTGAGACAATGAATAATTTACGTCCCTCTCTCATCATCCCTGAATATTTGGAATATAGAATGGCCAAGGGCATTCTATAAAGGTAAAGAACTGAAGATGCATGACTAGGAAAGAGGAAGGCTTTTTTTTGGGGGGGGGGGTTGGGGGGTAGCACCTATATGAAACCTAGAAGTGGAAATTGTAGCCATTTGTATAAGCATCCTATTACTCATAAATAAAATGTTATATTGATTCTATGGTCAACCCATGCCAAGTTATATAACCCTGATAAGTCAGTGATGGTAGGGGATTGTCCATTAGAATTTAAGTTCTTTAAAATTGGGGACTCTTCTTATGAAAAAATGCTCTGAATCACTATTTTTTAGAGAAATGCAATTTTAAACAACTCAGAGTCACAACCTCACATCTATAAGATTGGCTAATATGACAAAATGGAAAATGATAAATATTGGAGAAGATGTGGGAAAATTAGGACACTACTTGTTGTGAAGTTGTGAACTGTTCCAATCATTCTGGAGAGTAATTATAAAACTGCCACATACCCTTTGATCCAGCAATACACTACTGGGTCTGTATAAACAAAAAAAAAAAAGAAAAGGACCCATGCATACAAAAATATTCATATAAGTTCCTTTTGTGTTGGGAAAGAATTGGAAATTGAGAGGATACCCATAAATTGGGCAATGGCTGAAAAAGAGCTGGTATGTGAATGTAATGGAACACTATTGTGTTATAAGAAATGGTGAGCAGGCAGATTTCAGAAAAACCTGGAAAGACTTACATGAACTGATGTTGAATGAAGTGAGCAGAACCAGGAGAGTATTGTACATAGTAACAGCAACATTGTGCACTGATCAACTATGATAAACTTAGTTTTTCTCAGCAACACATGGATCTAAGACAAATCCAAAAGATTTATGATGGAAAATGTTATCTACATTCTGAGAAAGAACTATGGAATCAGAATGCAGATCAAAGTATATTATTTCCTTCTTGTATTTTCTTTTCTAATGATTCTGATTTTTTTAAATTTTTTTTTATTCTGATTCTTCTTTCAAAACATGACTAATTTGGAAATATTTAATATGATTGAACATGCATAGTCTATATCAGATTGCTTGCTGTCTTGGGGAAGAGGAAGGAAAAGGAAGGAGAAAAAAATATTTGGAACTCAAAATCTTATAAAAGTGAATACTTAAAACTAAAAAAAGACAGGATATTAGAGATTTCAATGTATAAAGAAATGAGCAGCTTGTTTATGAGGAAAAGAGGTTTCTCCAATTGATTAAACAATATTTAGTAAGCTGAAGAAAAAATAAAAATATTTAAAATTTTTTTTGGCTTTTGCTTTTCGTGGCTTTTTTCCACTTATTCTGTCTCTTCTTTCACAATATAACTAATATGAAATATGTTTACACGACTGCATACATAGAACCTATATCAGATTGCCTGCCATCTTGGGTAAGTGAGATGGAAGGGAGGGAGAAAAAATTTGGAAGCCAAAATTTTATATGAAATTAATGTTGAAAACTATCATTACATGTAATTGGAAAAAAATAAAATGCTACTTTAAAAAATTAGGGACTATTTCTTTAGAAAAAATGATGATTACTAGAACAATGTCTGTCCCATAGTTGTTTAATAAATGCTTATTGAACTGAATGGAATTGAATTAAATTGAATTTTCTCCCCTACTTCATATGCATGCCATGCTATTATGAAAAAAAAAGTAAAGGGAATGCCGGAGCCTAGGGGATTCTTTTGGCATGCAGAACTGATGTTCTTACCTAAGTCTGTCTATAACAATAGTTGTCACCAACACATTTATGAAAAATCCATAATCTATTGCACTCTAGGTGATGATTCATATCACCCAGTAGCTAAAAGGAATCCCTAGGTTTCCATTTCAAATATTCTGAGAAAGAAAAGTACAAGTGATTGTTAAGAACTCACTGCACAGTGATACATTAAATAAATTACTTTTGTTACATGCAAAGAAAATGCATTCATGCTCTACTGTTGAGCGATACTTACAATTATCTCTTTTGCGACTATGAATTATTCAGAGTTACATCCTTTACTGTTTCAGGTAATCATGCCCATTACAGATTTGTTTCCTGAAGAATGGTCACCAATAAGTATCACAGGAGAATAATTAGTAATCACCCAAGGACTTCATATTTTATGTATTCTTCAGTTCAGATTTCATAAAAGTCATCTCTGAGTTACTTCCCTTCGGGGACAGAATGATTGAATAGAGATAGAAATCAATTGTAATATATGTCTGAGGCATCCATTTCTTAATGGATGCATATTATTGCCCATAAAATTTGCCAAATAAAGAAAATATAAAGAAAAACTGTCAAAAATTTTCCCAATTCAATCAGTATTTATTTATATTTTTTGGTGATTTACATTTAAAGATAGTTTTCAACATTCATTTTTATATGGTTTTGAGTTTAAATTTTTTTTTTCTCCTTCCCTCTCATTCCCTCTTTTCAATATGACAAAGAATCTGACATAGGTTAAACTGCATGTGAAATTAAGTAAATATGTTTCCACATTAGTCATGTTGTGAAAGAAGGAACAGAAAAAAAAAGAAAAAGCCACCAGAAATAGTGAAAATAGTATGTTTCAATCAGCATTCAGATTCCACAGTTCTTTCTCTGGATATGGATGGTATCTTCCATCATGAGTCTTTTGGAATTGTCTGGAATCATTGTATTGCAAAGAGCCAAGACAGTTGATCATCACACAATGTTGCTATTACTGTGTATAATGTTCTCCTGGTTCCAATCCTTTGCTGCAACAAAAAGAGATGACATAAATATTTTTTGTGTATGTGGTCCTTTTCCAATTTTTTGTTTATTTGTTTTTTATGATCACTTTGTGATACAGACCTGGTAGTGGTTTTACTGGATCAAAGGGTGTGCACAGTTTGATTGCCCTTTGGGCATAGAAACAGTCAAAGTTAACCAGTTTAGTTTAGACTCTACATACTCACAAATATAATCACAGGGGTCGTGGATGTCACTGGCTGTGGGCACTTAGAGGAGGTTGGATGTCTTGGTTTCTGTGGCAGGCCAGAGAGGAGAACTGAAGGAGGACCTGAGGCCAGAGGTACCATCCTTCATACCCCAGGACTAGAGCTGACTGCAAAAACTAAGCTACAGCTATTTTTTTAAATGCACATGCAAAGGAAAAAAGAATTCAAACACAAAGAGTTACTATGGGATATTCAGAGGAGGATATTGAAGCAAAACCTTTTCTACCACCAAAGAACAATGTCAAATGGCCATCTTGTCCAAAAAGAATTCATAGAAGCATTTTTAAAAACCTTTACAAATCAAAAGAGAGACATTGATTGGGGGTTAGGGAGGAAGTAAAAGAAAATAAGAATAATCCAAGTAAAACAAGAAGATTATGAAAAGAAAGTAAATCAACTGGAAAAGGAGATCCAGAGTATTAAGGAAGAAAACAACTCCTTGAAAATCAGAATTGGACAAGAGGAAGTCAGCAGAGTTATGCAATCAAAAATAAAAAAGTATAAAGAATAAAAAAATAGAAAAGAATGTGGAACATCTCATAAGAAAAACTGATCTGGAGAGCAAATCAAGAAGAGAAAACATAAGAATAATCAGACTACCTGAAAGTAATGATCAAAAAAGTATCATTATACAATAATACAAGAAATAATTTTAAAAAATTATCCTGAAGTATTAGAATAGGAAAAGAACGCAGAAATAGAAAAAAATCCACTGATCACCGCCTGAAGACATCCTACAAGGAAAGCCCACAGAAATATTATAATCAAATTCTAAAACCTCCAACTCAAGGATAAAATGTTGTAAGGAAAAAATAATAATTTAAATATGGTGGTGTCACGATTAGAATCAGAGAAGACCTAGCATCAGTGACATTAAAAGGCTGCAGGTCTTGGAACACTAAATATCAAAGAGCAAGAGAACTGAGGTTCCAACCAAAAATATCATGCTCACTAAAGCTAAGCATAATCTGGAATGAAAAAAAAAAGTGCACATTTAATGAAACTGTCAGACTTTCAGGACTTTGTTATTAAAAAAAAAAACTGAGCATGATAGATTTGACAAACAGGAGCCAAGAAAAATATAAAGGATGTAGCAAAGATTAATTACAAGGAACTCAATAAGAATATACCATTTACATTTTATATACACAAAATGTAAAACATATGTCTAAGATTGTTATTAGTAATTGGGTATTTCAAAAGAAAGAACCGAATAAGACATGACTTTAAAAGGCACAACTGTTTCAGAACAGCTGAAACAAGTAATAGTCTTGTACAAATGAGGTGTGAGAGGAATAACCAATACAGAGGAATTAGGTGGGGGAGGAAGGCTGTTAATTTTGGACATCTACTGTCATCAAGAATGGGTTCAAGAGGAAGGTGTGTGTGTGTGTGTGTGTGTGTGTGTGTGTGTGTGTGTGTGTGTGTGTGTGTGTGTGTGGGAGGATAAGGGAGGGATCTTTAGAAGGGAGAGTGAAGGAACAGGTCAAATGAAGTTATAGAAGGGCATTTAAATTTATGGGAATGGGAAGACAAGGTGGGGTCTCTGGAGGAAGTGGAGTAGATTAAATAATAGGATGGCAAGGCAGCTGGTAGAATTGAATTAGAGGAGTTAGGAGGGATAGGTGTTTATGTCTGTATGTCTGTATATATGTATGTATGTGTGTATGTGTATATATGCATATTTGTATGTATATATGTATTGATATGTAAATATATGCACACTAAATTATAACTTTTGGTATGGGGGAGAAGAAAAGAAGAACAAAGTAAAACGTGCACTGCATAGAACAAAAGAACACTTACAAGGAATCAAAGAAAAGATGGATAGCTCTGATCACAATGTGCAATATAAGCTTTCTTGAAATGTAAATTTATTGCTATATATTTTAAATCCACCCTTACATTCTGCTGTGCACATATTTTTTTTCTTTTCTTATTTTAAGTGTTAATATTTTTTTTTTCATTTTGTGTATTTGTTTTAGAAAATAAAAGAAAAACAAAAAAAAAAAAACCAAAACATCCCATGGAGAGATAATGATATCAGTTTAGGGAATTCTGGTTTCAAGTATGAGAATTTGCTTCATCTACAAAGACCTTTACTCATCTATGAATTGATGAAGGAGTTACTTAAGGCACTTAGAGGTTGCGACTTGCCCAAGATTACAGAAAATGACAGAGGCCAAGTTTGAACTCACATCTTTCTGACTCTAACTCCTTAACTCAATTCCATAATTCTATGCTTCATCTACCTTTATAGCATCATTTTGAAGTTGTAAGTTAAGGAAGGAGAGACGTTATTCCTCTAACACTGAAACTTTTATTATTCAAGCATTATTAATTAAATTCTGAGTAATATTGAACTTTAGCTAACTTCCTGCTTCTTTTTATGTCCCCTCAATATTTAGTATGACTTCTTTTAAGTATTGAATTTTTTACATGATTTAATAAAAATAATCAAACTTTCAATGTTTTTCCTTAGTGTCATGAGTTTCATAACCTGCCAGTTCTAGATAATTCAAAAAACAAAATGAACAAAGCCACATCTGCCAATCAAAACCATTATCTATTTTTGGCAGGCAATATTCTGTAAGCAAATTTTATAAATATGAAAAAAGACATTTTGAAATCCAGCAAGATATTTTAAAAGCAGATATTAGGTAATAATACTAATAGAAAGGCAAGATGAAGATGTTAATATTATGATTCAATTTAACATCTTGTCCCAAAATATTTCTATTTTGCAGCATTCATTAATGGTCAAAAGGGCTAATTTAGAAGGATTTGTTTTGGTTGCTATCTTCTCTTTGCTACTTACTACCTGAGTAACCTTTTTGCAAGTCATTTAAGATTTGTGGCTTAGGTTTCTACATCTACCAAATGAGTGGATTGAAATAGATAATCTCTAACATGCTTTTAAGATCTCAATGTGTGACATTGATATAGCTATTCCAGCTCTTACTTTAGGTACATGTTTTTGTACGTAGCTCCAGTTAAAATCTGTGGGCAGTGAACTTGCTGTACTTGCATTGCTGAAACCCAGCTTCTCTTTTGAACATGAGAGGCTACCTTCTTGAGTCTCAACCTTTATCTGACATGCACAGGCATCACTCGAATTTATCCCCAGTAATATACTATTTACTCATAAGTACCTTGTGGGTATAGAGTTAGGAAGACCTAAATTCATATCCTTCCTCAGGCCCCCAAAAGTTTTGTGAGACTAGATAAATTGGTTAATGTCTATATGTCCCAGTTTCCTCATGTGTAAAATGGAGATAATAATACTATTTGTTTTACAGATCTTATGTGAGGATAAAATAAGATTATTTGTAAAGATTTTTGTGAATCTTAAAGTACCACATATAATCTACATATTTTCATTCTGTATCATCCACTTTCAAGAGATATATAAGAGGACAGCAGTAAAGACACCTCTTCCCAAATTATGCCACCTTGGAAACACTGAAAACATCCCCAGCCCCAGAAGTGGCTTTGAAAATAGCAGTGCAAAAAAGACTGAAGCAAGATATCATACCTCTCCAGATGCCCATACTGGAGCTCAACTGTAACAAAAATTCAAAGTTAAGGAATAGAGAGGGAAAATGAGCAAATAACAAACAAGAAACTGATGATAAAAGTTATCATGATAACAGGGAAGAAAATAATTCCTTAAATATTAGAACTGGGAAAATGGGAGCTAATGACATCATGAGACATCAAGAAGCAATAAAACAAAGTCAAAAGAATGAAAACAGTAAAATCTCTTCCTGGAAAAATATCTGAAATGAAAAACAGATCAAGAAATTGAAATTTAAATTATTGTTCTATCTCTGAATTGCCTCTGCAAATAACCACACAAAAAACCCTAAACTAGGGGCAGTGCCCCCTCCACCTTGGAAGCAGAGTGCCACTTTAAAATAGAGTAAAAAATCAATAAATTGGCTGAAAAATGATGAAACAATAGAAAAAATTCTGACCATAGAAAGTTACCATTGCTACAAGGAAGATCAAAACACATTGATAAGACAAAAAAGTTAAACTGTTACACACAAAGCCTCAAAATAAAATATGAATTGGTCTCAAGACATGGAAGCCTTCAAAATCTTTTTTGAAAAATCAAGAGAGGTAGAGCAAAAATTAGTAAGAGAAATTAGAGAGGGGCAAGAAAATCATGAGAAATAAGTCAATAGCTTGGTAAAAGAAGCACAAAGAATATTGAAGAAAACAACACCTTAAAAAAGCATACTAAGCCAAATGGTAAAAGAGGTACAAAAAGTCAATGAAGAAAATGCCTTAAAAAGCAGAATTGTCTAAATGGAAAAGGAGGCACAAAAATTCACTGAAGAAAAGAAGTCCTTCCAAAGTATATTTGGACAAATGTGGAAAAAAAAGTCCAAAAGTTCACTGAAGAAAACAATTCATTAAAAATTAAAATTTGGCAAATGGAAGTTAATGAGTCTATGAGACATCAAGAATCAATCCAACAAAATCAAAGGAATGAAAAAAATAGAAGAAAATGTGAAATATCTCTTTAGAAAAACAACTGACTTGGAAAATATATCCAGGAGAGATAATTTAAGAATTATCATACTACCTGAAAGTTATGATTTAAACAAGAGTCTAGACATTTTTTTAAAGAATTTATCCAGGAAAACTACCCTGATATTCTAGAACCAGAAGATAAAATAGAACTTGAAAGAATCCAGCTATCACCTGCTGAAAGAGATCCCAACATGAAAATTCCAGGAATGTTGTAGTCAAATTTCAGAGTTCCCAGGTAAAGGAGAAGGTATTACAAGAAGTCAAAAAGAAACATTTCAAACATCATGAAACCATAGTCAGAATAACACAAGATTTGGAAGTTTTTAAATGAAAGGATCAGAAGCTTGACATATGATATTCCAGAAGACAAAGGAGCTAGGATTACAACCAGGAATAACCTACCCAGCAAACTTGAATATATTTGTTTGGCAGGGGGCGGGGAGAAGGGCATTCAATGAAATAGAAGACCTTCAAGCATTCCTGATGAAAAACCAGAACTGATCAGGAAATTTTGATTTCAAATACAAAACTCAAGGGAAATATAAAAATGTAAACACAAAAGAGAAATCGTAAGGGTATCAATAAGGTTAAAATGTTTAGATTACTAAGGCAGTTAACAGGAGTATACATAGACAAAGAACATGGTTGTGAGTATGAAATGATTATCTTTAAAAAAGCAAAGGATAAGAAGGAGAAATATACTGAGGGGAAGGGAAAAGATCATTAGAACAGGATAAAATATTTCCCATAAAAGAGATGCCAAAGAGCTTTTACATTGGAGGGAAAGATGGGGATGGTTGTGGGAGGTGGGGAACAAACAAACATATTCTCATCAGAATTGGCATAAAGAGGGAATAACATGCACACTCAGTTGCGTATAGAAATCTCTTACCTTACAGGAAAATAGGAGAAAAATGGGATAAGAGAAGAGGGGAGTGATAGAAGTGAATTGGGGGAGGTAAAAGATGGAATAAAAACACTTATGAGGATGGCTAGGGTGAAAGGAGAGAGCAGGATAAACCAGGGTTGGGGAGGGGAAATAGGATGTAGGGAAATACACAGTAATCATAACTATGAAAAAAAAATTTATAACAAGTTTATCTGATAAAGACCTCATTTCTCAAATATATTGAGAACGAGGTTAAATTTATAAAAATGAGAGCCATTCCTCAATTGATAAATGGTCAAAGGATATGAACAGTTTTCAGATGAAGTAATAAAAACTATCTATAATTGTGTGGAAAATGTTCTAAATCCCTATTGATTACAGAAATGAAAATTAAAATATATCTGAGCTTCCACTCCACACTTATCAAATTGGCTGATACTACAGAAAAAGAAAATTATAAATGATTGAGGGATGTGGGAAAATTGAGTCACTAATGGACTGCTGTAAAGTTGTATACTGACTGATTCATACATTCTATAGAGGAATCTGGGCTATAAAACCATATATATACTTTGACTGAGTAATGTCACTACTAGGACTGTATCCCTAAGAGATGAAAACAACAATGGAAAAGGATCAAAAGTACAAAAAAATTCATAGCTGCTCTTTTAATGGTGGCAAAGAACTGGAAATTGAAGTGATGTTCATCAATTGTATATGATTACAGTGGAATACTGTTGTGCTATAAGCAGTGATGACCAGGTTACTCTCAGAAATTCTTACAAGAACTGATGCCAAATGAAATGAGTAGAACCAGGAGAATATTGTACATAGTAACAGTAATACTATATAATGAAGAATTGTGAATGACTTGGCTATTCTTAGTAATACAATGATTCAATACAATGATTATTACTTATGAAGAAAAATGCTATCTATATCCAAAGGTAAAAAACTGATGCAGTCAGTGCAAATTAAAGCATATTTTCCTTTTGTTTTTTTTTCTTATTTTTGCATTTTCTTTCACAACATTATTAATGTGAAAATATATTTTGCATGACTGAGAATGTATAATTTATATCAAAATTCTTGCCTTCTCAATGAAGGGGAGAAGAGATAAAAGGAGGAAGATAATTTGGCACTCAAATTTGCCTGAGATTTTTCTAATAAAGACCTCTTTTCCCAAATAATATAGGGAACTGAGTCAAATTAATAAGAATACAAGTTGTTCTTTGATTGATTAATGGCCGAAGGATATGAACAAGTTATTTTCAGAAGAAGAAATCAAAGCCATCTATAGTCATATAAAAATGCTCTAAATCATTATTGATTAGTGAAATTCAAATTTAAAATACACTGAGGTACCACCTCACACCCATCAGATTGGCTAACATGACGGAAAAGGAGAATGACAAATGTTGAAGTGGATGTGGGGAAATTGAGATACTAATGCATTGTTGGTGGAGTTGTGAAGTAATCTAGCCATTCTGGAGACCAATTTGGAACTATGCTCAAAGGAATACAAAATGGTGAATACCCTTTGACCCAGCAATTCCACTACTAGGAATTCAATGTACAAAAATATTTATAGCAGCTCTTATTGTAATTGGAAATTGAGGGGATACCCATCAATTGGGAATAGATGAAAAAGTTGTTGTATATGATTGTAGTGGAATAGTATTATGCTATAAGAAATTATGAGCACAATGCTTTCAGAGAAACCTGGGAAGATTTGCATGAAGTGATGCAAAGCAAAATGAGCAGACAGAAAATCATTGTACACAGTAACAGCAATATTGTGATAATTGTGAATGACTTAACTGTTCTCAGAAATACAAAAAAAATCAAGATAATTTCCAAAGAACTTCTGATGAAAAATGCTATCCACCAACACAGAAAGAAATGATGGAGTCTGAATGTAGATTAAAGCATATTTTTTTAAAATTTCCTTTCTGTTTTTTGAAGGGTAGGTGTCTGTATTTTCTTTTGCAACATGGCTAATATGGAAATGTTTTGCCTGACTGTACATGCATAATCTATATAATGTTGCTTGCCTTCTCAAGGAAGTTGGTGGAGAGGTTGAGATTGACAGAATATGGAGCTCAAAATTTAAAAAAAAATGTTAAAATTTTTGTTTATATGTAGTTGAAAAAAATAAAAATGTAAAAAATGAGAAAAAGCCTTGCTCAAAACTACTGAATCACAAAATGAAGGATTACAACAAAATAGACTTATATTAAGTTTACAAAAATTATTTCTACTATATAATTAATACAATAAGTCTTATCACTGCAGGGTCTAGGATTGTTAGCCCACAGTTGGAGCAAGAAAGTACTTATTAAAATAAGTAACATTCAGTTTTCCCTTGAATTTTTTACTTTATTGAGGAAGCACTGGGGTTCCATTGATGGAGAACATGATTTAGAGTCCTGAATTCAAGTTGTGTTCTAGATAATCCCTTCCTGCATGACTCTGGAAAACCATTTAATATTTCTGTATCATTTTGTCCATCAATATAGAGATGATATTAACAGTATCTCCTTTACAATGTTGTTGAAATGAACAAATGAGACAAACTATGTAAAGCATTTTGCATGCCTTAAAGTAATATATAAATGCTAATTTATAATTATTTTAACATGTTAACACTACAAAAGGTTAAAAACTGTGCTTGTATTAAGTAATATATATGTATGTATATGAACATACATACACACACACACACACACACACACACACACACACAAACAAATATAGTTGAAAATGCCCTTTAGTCAGAGAAAGAAGAGGATATCAGATTTGATAGGCTGTCCCAAGTGCAAAAGGACACAGTTGTGGATAGTAGAGCAAAATAGTTGGGGCAATGAAGTGCCATAACTGTTTCACTTGCTGGGGAATGAAGTTTAAAGATGTTTAATTCATCACTTCAACATGAGGGAGTGATTTCCAATGAACTTCAGATAGCTGATTACTAAACATAGAGCTTCATATGTTCTTAGAGTTCTGAAAGGGTGCTCTGAGCTCAGATGTTTAATATTATCTTTCTTTTTCTTTTCTTTAATATCTTCCACTTTTGCTTCGTTATAGGCCTTTTGAAGTACCAAGACTGGCAGTATCCTATAGGGATTTTAAAAATTGATGTCTGTTTGTTAAATTGTATGCCCATGTTTTTTTGAGGTGACTAGTCTCTGGATGGATCAGTAATTCAGAAAACAGTATATAATAATTTTCAAATTGTTTTTCAACTGTACTTTGTAGACTTTGGGGAAGAAAAAGCACTATCACTGATTGGCTCTAAATATTCATTGTTAACATTTTGTCATGTAGAAGGGAGTTGGTCTTTGAAATCTCAGAACCTAATTACATGAAAGGATCTGATAATATGGTATTTAATGAAATATAAAAATATAGCTACGCAGGTTGTCTATTTATGAGATTAGTACAAATTACTTGAATGAATTAAAAAGGGGGGAAAGCAGAGGATGAATTATAGTTTGGGAATACTCCTTCTTGATCTCTCTGCAGCCTTGCCACTATTGATAATGCCCTTCTTGATCTCTTTCCTTTCTAGGTTTTTGTGACACTACTCGCTCCTTTTTCTCTTCCTACCTACCTGATTACTTCTTTTCAGTTTCTTTTGATCAAACTAATCCAGAGCTAACTAATTAACTCACTAACTGTGGGTATGTGCCCTCTCCTCTTTCAATACTGTTTCACTTGGTGATCTCATCAGCTCCCATGGATTCAAATAGCATTTTATATCAATGATTCCCAAACCTATTTAGCCAGCTCCAATCTCTGCTGTCCTCTGATCTTAAACCTCTGTAATGCCAATTAAATATTTGCAGCACCAAAGGTCATGATAAATATACCTGCATGGTGCTCAATCACAAAATATAACAGACTTTCCATATAAGACAGAAGGAAAACATTTAGTCAGACACCAGAAACCAAAACCAGTAAGCTGATTCCATCAGAGTCGCAAAGAAGATAATAAGCCACAACAGCACAGAGAGCCACACCATCCATTAGCCTTCCCACAAACAAATATAAGACCAATATTTACTCACAAGCCTGTTTCCCTTGGAAGCAAACTCTCCATCCAACCATCTAGCTGGCTCTGACTCCTAGCTTCCTGTGTTCTCTTCTCCATCCTTCAGCAACTCCTTTGACCATAGGCTCCACATGATTACATTCAGTCTGTTAGGGGGCAGAGTTTATTTTCAAAGCAAGGAAGTTCTTCAAATTCCCTTAGGCTTGTTAAGGGTTGGAGAAAATCTTCAAATTACCATTACCATTACAACTTCCAAGTGTATATTGGACATTTTGAATTAGATGTCATATAGATGCTTTAAACTTAACATACCCAGAACTGAACTCTTTATCTTTGCCCCAAAATTTTCCTCTCTTTCTAACTTACCTATTGAAATCAAAGCTACCAGCATCTTTCCCATCACACAAGCTCCCAACTTGGATGTCATCCTCAACATTTCACTCTGCCTCATCCCTCATATCCAATCAAGTTACTGAGGCCTGTTCATTTTACTTTTGTAACATCTCCAGAGTAAGCCTTCTCTTCTCTGACATTGTCACCATCCTGGTACAGGCCCACATCACTTCAAAACTGGACTACTGCAATACTGTACTGACTGGTCTGCATGCTGTAAGTCTCCACTCATTCCAGTCCATCCTTTCCAAGTAATCTTCCTAAACCCCATGTGTGACAATATCACCCCTCCTACTCAGTAAACTGCAATGTTTCCCTATCACCCCTGGGATCAAATATAAATGTCTTCATTTAACATTCAAGGCCTCTCTCTTTCACTCTCTCTCTCTTTCTCTCTCTCTCTCTCTCTCTCTCTCTCTCTCTCTCTCTCTCTCCCTCTCTCCCTCTTTCTGTTATACACACAAACGCAGCATGTGCGTGCACACACACACACACACACACACACACACACACACACACACACACCTTTCCAGTCTCCTTACACTTTATACTCCCCCCCACCCCAGGTACTCTTCATCCACTGACACTGACCTTCTTTCAGTTCCTCAAACAAGATATTTTGTCTCCCAACTCTGGATATTTTTAACTAACTGTCCTCCATTTCTGGGATGTTCTTTCTCATCTCTATCTCCTGGTTTTCTTCAAATCCCAGCTAAAATCCCACATTCCACAAGAAGCCTTTCCCTATACCCCTAAATTCTAGTGTCTTCCTTTTTTTCCAAACGTGTCTTCCATAAAGGATATTTGTATATATTTGTTCATATGTTGTCTCCCTCTTCCCTCTTAAACGTGAGCTCCCTTAGATTTTTCTTTGTTTTCCCAGAGTGAAGCAGTGCCTGGCATACAGTAGATGCTTAATAAATGTTTCTACACCAACTGACTCTTCTGTACCTCACCCCACATAAGGGTGAATGGATGTAAGAGCAAACTGTCTGGGAAAAAACACAACTTTTCAATTTTGTGTGTGTGTGTGTGTATGTGAGTGTGTGTGTATAGTTGTTGTACACCCATTTATTCCATTGACTTCTATACCTATCAGAAGAATTACTAAGCCAGAACATACACCTTATCTCTAGCATTTGAAGAGTTAAATCAAGAAAGTTCAAAGCACACCTGAAAGAGCAAAAAATCCGATTCCAAATAGACATGGATGAATAAAAACAGCCACTCAAGGGTCAGGACCCCTGGAAGTAAAGAAGAGAATCAGCTATGTACTCAAGAGAAATATAGCTCTAATGATGGAGTCTCTATGTGGAAGAGAAGAAGACTTGGGAGTCTTCTTGAGAGCATTCTATAGGAAAGGAAGTGGTGGTGGAGTGGTGAGTGATCTTCACATAGTTTGTCACTAGATTTTTGCTTAAAATCTTTCCAGGTTGATAAAGACTGTCTGAAGGTGAGGTCACTGGTATACCTTTTGAGAAACCAGGGTCAGAATAGGAATTTTGTGGAAGACATTGTCCCTATAGGGCAGGAAAAAAATGGTTCACATCCAAATTTAATTTAGGTACAACTTTGTAAGAAAAAAGGGCGTATATGTGTATATACACATCCATACATGTATATGTGTGTATCAGACATCATGTATAATATTATGCAAATTAAATACTCAATATAACTTTTCTTTATTAACACTTAGGTGGAGAATAATAGAATAATACTGAATTAAACATATATATATATATACACATATATAATAGAAATTAAAAAAATAATATTAAAGAAGAAAAGAAGTTTAGTGGTCATTCAGTCCAATGCCCTCCTTTTCCAGAGGACAGTGATACTCAGAGAGACTAGGTGCCTTGCCCAGGGTCACAGAGGCAGGCAGATACTGAGTCTGTGACTGTGAGCAAGTCACTCAAAGAGCCTCAATTCTGTTATCTCTAAAATGGGGAGAATAACATATAATACCTACCTTACCCATATAGGTAGAGAACATGTGTAAAGTGCTCCATAAATTTTAGGTTGTAGCAGCAGTAGTAGTTATTACAGTAACAAATAAGAGACTTGAACCCATGTCTCCTAGCACCATTTCTACTACATATAAATTCCCACACACTTCCAGAGCACCTTAAGACTTACAAAGTGGTTTCTAAAAACATAAACTGTGAATCCAGTTGAACAAGATTCATCATTGTGACTTTACAAATAACAGAGAAGTTGAGATTTGCCCATGACCATGCAACTAATAAGTGAAAGAAACTATTGAATAGACCTTGATCTTCCTGACTCCCCAAACCCGTATTCTTTCCAGGTGGATTTCATGCTGTACTCTACCTATATTTTCTATCATTTGTAACTTGGAATATAATCTCATTTACATATTTCATAAATCACCAGTTAAAGTATTCTTTAAAATCTCATTGTGTAGCTTCATTTAAGTTCTGATTATTTTCAGAAATTTCTATCAGTTCTTTTATTAAAGGTTCCCAGGTCTGCATTCTAATGTGAAGATAAAATCTCTCCATAACTCTGAATAGTGATGCTTAAGCAGGGCTTTAAATTTCAGTGTTAAAATGAATAGCTGGTCTCGTGGACTATTTTTAAAAATTAAAGTTTTTATAGCAGAACTAAACATGAATATAAATCATATTTTATGTTTTACATAGCATCCTTTTTGTACAGAAAGAAAAATATGGTCATTTTATCTCATAACCAGTTTCCTGGGAAAGATTTACATGTGGATTTCCTTAAACAATATGAATTTTATGCCCATTCTAGCCCATATCACTGCATTCCTTGTGCCTCAGTGACACATGTAGAATAAGTTCTGTTCTTATTTTATTTTAAGGTTAAGAAACTTCAAATTCCAGCAAAAGGAATACTGTTATTTTTTTTTCAATATTTTATTTTTAAGATCTTAGAATATGTCACTCTTTTAGTCTTTCCTTCCTTCTTTTCTTTTCTTTCTTCCTTCATTCCTCTCTTCATTTCTTGCTTTCATCTTTTGTTTCATTCCTTCTGTCCTTTCATGCCTTCCTTCCTTCATTTGCACCTTTCTTTCCTTCCTTCCACGCCCTCCTTCCTCCCATCCTTCCTTTCATTCCTTTCTGTCATCCTTGCTTTCCTTCCTTTCTTCATTGCTTTCTATCATATGGCCATCAATGATTGTGATTACAATATGTAGATAATGATACAAAACTGTAATGATGTGTCTTTCCAAATGTTCACTTCCTTGGATTATTCCTTTTCACTGCACTGAATGTGTTACTCAAAGATGATATGTCATCATGTGAGAGAGCAGTTTTATAGAGTTTAAATGAACAACTCTTTTGCTTCCCTATCTGTCTTCATCCTGGCTTTTTTTCAGGTTTTCTGGTGCTCAGTCCCACTGCCTTTCTTTTATCTTATTCACAGAAATAGCATCTACTAACTTTCTTTTTTACTGGTATTATTTGACATTCATAAAGCACCTTGCTCTCTACCTATGATATAACTTTAATGGCATAACATTTTCCTAGTGCTGTTGAAGTCCCTTAAATTTGCTCCATTGTCTGAATCCAGGAGACAGAATGCCAGAGAGAACAAAGGGAGATTAATCCTAAATGTGCCAGAATCTGCACATGCCTATCTCTGTCAAAAGAAAAAAAAACTATGCTCTGCAATAATTTTGTCCCTTGGAATCAGTCTTGTCATCCATTTTGGTCAGAGAACTTTTAAAAAATATTGTTGTGACTGTCACCATGCTTAAATTTCTTGTGGTCTTTCTGTGACTGCTCTTTATTGCTAAATAACTTCATCCTGGTGTTATGGATAGTGGTTGACAACAGAATAAGACTCCAGAGGGCACAATGAAATGTGGTCCAGAGAACTATGTGACAGACATAAGATTGAGGGCAAATGAGGAAAAAGAAACAAGCAATAGTATAGAGAAAAGCGTGACTTCTGAAATCATCAGAAAACTGAGACATCTCTTTCCAAAATCACTAATGAACTTTTGTTTTGTTTTGTTTGTTTTTGTTTTTTTACTAATGATCTTTTAAATCACAAAATCTAGTGCTTTTTTTCTCAGTCTTGACCTTTCTTGTACCCCTCATTCCATTTGATACTGTTGACCACCTCTCTCCCTTTGGATATTGTCTTCTCTCTGGGTTCTTATGAAACCATTCTCTCCTGATTCTCCTTTTACCTGGTTGAGAGTTCCTTCCCAGTCTTCTTTGTGGTTCTTCTTTCATATCACAAACATTAAGTGTTAATGTTTCCCAGTTCTGTGTCCTGAACCCTCTTCTCTCTACAGCCAACTTCCTTGTGACCTCATCAGGTCCCATGAATTTAAGTACTATTTCTATTAAATGCTTCTCATATTAATGTTTAAGGTCCAGCATTTGCCCTAAGCTTCAGTCCAACATTATGAATATTTGAACATTTCAAACTGAATGACCTAAAAATATATCAAATTCAATGTTTCTGAAATGGAATTCTTCAGCATTTTTCCCAAGCTCACCCCTCTTCCAATCTCACCTATTCAAATTTTTAGGTTCATAATCTTAATATTATCCTTTATCCTCATTCACAATTATCCACATATCCAATCAGTTCCCAATCCTTATATTCTTACATGCCTAAAATCTATGCCATAAGACTACTTTTCTTTACTCACATGGCTATAGTCACTACATTAATTTAGGCTCCCCCCATCTCTCACCTAGACTAATGCAATGACCCAATTACCTCCCTCTCTCAAATTTCTTTACATTCCAATTGGTTTTTCATACACCTGTCAAGTTTATTTTTACTAAGCACAACTCTTACCCTGACACTTTCCTAATCAGTAAACTCCATTGGCTATCTATTGCATCTAGAATTAAATATATTTAATTATTCAGTTTTTAAAATTTTAGCCACCTATCTTTTGGCGCTCATTATCAATTTCTTTATAATCTATCCAAACCAGCCTTCTCTCTGGTCTTTACATACCATACTTCATCTCTTAGCTCTGTGCCTTTGTGCTGGCCATCACACATACCTGCAATTCATACCTTCCTCCTTTCCTAGAGTCCCTGTCTTCCTTTGGGTTGTAACGAAAGGCAAGCACCACTTCTCCCTATAAGACTCTCCTACTACTATTGCTTTCCTTCCCTAAATACCTTGTATTTACCCCATATTTATTTTGTATTCATTCTTATATATCTATTTTTGAATGTATACATTCTAATGTAGCTATTTTGTCACCTCTGGTGGCATGTAAGTTACTTTAGAGTAGAGATTAACTGCTTATTTTCTTTTTAGTATTTATAACCTCAGTGTTCAGCATCAATTATACCTGTTACACCTGTTAGTAGGCCCTTATTAAGTATTTTAAATATTGATGGATTTATTATTTCACCGTGCAGTGTACATAAAAAGCATTTTTTCAAAAGTTCACTGAGAATATTATTTTATCCTATGAATCAACACATTTTTCAGAGAAAGGAGAAATGCAGAAATTCCATGAATATGTTGACAAAATCCTCTAGCCTTAGTAAATATGTACCATAATATTTGATGACTTCAATGAGGTATACTCTGAGAAGGGTATCAAAAGTTATATGGGGCAATATATTGTGAGATCAAGAAATCAAAGATGCCAAGGCTTCTGGATTTTTTTAGTTGCTTTAAGCCTACAAAATATTAATCTAAAAAGTTGGAAATCCTTAGTATGGTGAGTCCAGACAGCATCATAAAAAGAACATGAAATTGATAACATCTTCACATACAAGAAACAGCTAGTTATTGATGTATGTCACTTTGGAATCAGCTGTTTGTATTTCACCATATCTCTTCAACTGATTAGAGCATAGTTTAAAATCAGTATTTAATTAGAACAAAGGATAAAGATAAGAAGAAAATTTGTAAGTGATTACAGCCAATCTGTTAAAAAAAAAAAGTTTTTGTTCATTCCCTATCCCCAAATGGGGAAAGAAAAAAAGCAAAGGCATGGATCATATTATCATTTCTTTACAAAGTTTAGCTGTTGAGAGACTGGGGACAGGGCCAAGATGGCATCGTAGAAGCAGGAAAACTCCATGAACTCCCCCCTATCCACAAAGTTTAGCTGTTGCAAAATAGTCACCACAACTGGGTGAAAAAAGCCGAGATATGAACTCAGTCAAGAGACCATTTATCTCCTCCACCAGCTACATAAAATTTTTATTTGAATATCCTGCATACTCCACAAACAACATAGCCCAAATCAACCTACTTTCTTCCCACTGCTTTCATCATTTCTATGACACCACCCTTCATTCAGTTGTCTATGTTTGAAACCTGGAGGCTACATTTGATTCTTCTGTCTCTGACACTTCTTAGATTCAAAGAGTCAAAGAGTCTTTTCAGTTCTACCCTCTCAAAATTTCCAACATTTATCCTGTATTCTCTGTGCCTCCATTTAAACAACCTAGTCTACATAGACCAGGTACTACTTCACTTGACTACTACTCTGGTTTTCCCACATTTTACTCTATTCTCTCCAATCAGTCTTTCACTACCAAGATGATCGTTCTAATTCATAGATATATTCATAATACACTGGTGACGAAAAAGCTTTGGTGACTTTGTATTTCTTGCCAAACACAGTTCATACTCATTTGCTAGGTATTTTTTCCCGAGAATTTTTTTATTTTTAGTTTTCAACATTCATTTCCACAAGATTTTGAGTTACAAATTTTCTCCCCATCTCCCCCCTTTCCATTTCCCCCCTTCTTTCTTGTAGAGCAGGATGGATTTCTATACCCCATTGCCTGTGTATCTTATTTTCCAGTTGCATGTAAAAACAGTTTTTTATCATTTATTTTTAAAACTTTGAGTTCCAGATTCTCTCCCTTCTTCCTGACTCACCCATCCCCATGTAACAGCAAGCAAAGAAGTACTCAGCATCTAGTTTCAGCTACTTAAGTATTTAGTACCTTGTTTGAGCTCCTTGTGATATAACAATGGGAGGAACTTGCTGGCAACAAGAAGGGTGGGACAGGATGGAGAACCACCCTATAAAAGGAGGAGCATAAGATGGGACTGAGCAGAACTGAGCAGGAGAATACTTGTGATGGCTGGCACTCTGTCTGTTCTGTCTATGTTGATTTGTGTTTGTTACTTTGTCAGACAGAAACATTCTGTCTGTTATTTGTGTTACTTTGTCAGATCTGTCTGTTGATAGAGGATGTTGCTGTTGTTATAGAAGCCCTGGGACCTTACTGCTTGTTCAGAAGCCCTGAAAGAGGATTTTCTTGTTATCTGTTTACAGAAGTCCTGGAGGAGGGTTTTGCTGATGTTTTCAGAGGTCATGGGACTATACTGATGATTCATGTTGATTTCTCAGACCTTGTTTGTGGGTCTGCGTTGATTTCACAGGCAGAAAGTGAATTGATGATGGTACCAGCAATGTGTATGAATGTTGTCCTGGCTCTGTTAAGTTTTCTATTCCCAGAAACAGAAACTGCAAAGGGTTTAATTAAAGGTCAACCTGAGTTTCAATGTGAAACAAGAACTGGACAAGGAGCTAGACCAAGAGCTGGGCCAGAAGCTGGACCAGGAGTTAGACTAGGAGCTGGGAGCTGACCATCCATGAGTCCAGGTGATTGTTGGGTGAATTTAGACAAGAGCTGGGAACATGGAAGAGAAACCATGGAATTTGGGAGTCAGCCCCAAGCCAAGATGAAAGGACCTTTCATTGGGTACTTAGTGCTGGCTGACAAGATCATGATTTACTGTGACCAAGGGATGGGATAACTTTGTACATTGTACCCCTTAAGGGTGACTGAGTTAAGGATGATTGAGTTAAGGACTTACTGAATGATATCTTTTGTTTAAAGCTATGTGGCCACTTTAGTGATAAGTTGTCATGTTCTATCCTTGTGAATGCTGTACTTTGGTCTCTGTGAATGTTTTGCTTTAGTTTACTGTTGAGTAAATAGAGAGTTCACTATGCTATGTGATCAGAACCTTAGAGCTATTCACAGCAGCAGTGCTCTGGAGAGCTGCTAATGCTTGACTTTATACCCCACCAGGAAGAAAAGAAATTCAATATAAGTTATACATGTGTAGTTACGTAAAACATTTCCACTGTAGTCATGTTGTGAAAGACTAACTATATTTCCCTCCAGCCTATCCCACACCCACTTTTATTCTATTTTCTCCTTTGACCCTGTGCCTTTTCAAAAGCGTTTACTTCTGATTACCCTGTCCCCCAATCTGCCCTCCCTTCTATCATCTTCCTCTTTTATTCCCTTCCTTCCTACTTTCCTATAGGGTAAGATACCCAATTGAATGTATATGTTCTTCCTTCCTTAAGCCAAGTTCAATGATAATAAGATTTACTCATTCCCATTCATCTCTGCTTTCCCCCCCCCCCCGCCTTGTAACAGCTTTCTCTTGCATCTTTTATGAGACATAATTTACCCCATTCTATTTCTCCCTTTCTTCTTCTCCCAATATATTTCTCTCACTTCTTAATTTAATATTTTAGATATCATTCCTTCATATTCAATTCACCCTGTGTCCTCTGTTGATGTATACATATACACACATATACCCACCAGATACATACATACATGTATTTATTCCCTTATACTATTCTAATGTTGAGAAAAGCCTCATGAGTTACAAATATTGTCTTTTCATGTAGGAATGTAAACAGTTCAACTTTAACAAGTTCTTTACAATTTCTCTTTCCTGTTTACCTTTTCATGCTTCTCTCGATTCTTGTATTTGAAAGCAAAATTTTCCACTCAGCTCTGATCTTTTCATTAAGAATTCTTGAAAGTCCTCTATTTCATTGAATGTCCATTTTTTCAATGAAGGAATATACTCAGTTGTGCTCGGTAGGTGATTCTTGGTTTTAATCCTAGCTCCTTTGATCTCTGGAATATCATATTCCAAGCCTTTCAACCCCTTAATGTAGAAGCTGCTACATCTTGTGTTATTCTCATTGTGTTTCCACAATACTCAAATTGCTTCTTCCTGACTGCTTATAATATTTTTTCCTTGACCTGGGAACTCTAGAATTTGGCTATAATATGCCTAGGAGTTTTCATTTAGGGATCTTTATCAAGAGGCAATCAGTGAATTCTTTCCATTTCTATTTTACCCTCTGGTCCTAGAATATCAGGGCAGCTTTCTTTGATAATTTCTTATGATGTCTAGGCTCTTTTTTTGATCATGGCTTTCAGGTGGTCCAATAATTTTAAAATTATCTCTCCTCCATCTATTTTCCAGGTCAGTTGTTTTTCCAATGTGATATTTCACATTGCCTTCTATTTTTTCATTGTTTGGATCTGTTTTATAGCATCTTGATTTCTCATAAAGTCACTAGCTTACAATTGCTTCAATCTAATTTTGAAGGAATTATTCTCCTTAGTGAGTTTTTGAAATTTCTTTTCCATCTGGGTAATTCAGTTTTTTAAGGAATTCTTCCCCTCATTGGCTTTTTGGACCTTTTTTACCATTTGAGTTAGTCTATTTTTTAAGGTCTCATTTTCTTCAGTATTTTTTTGGACTTTAGCAAGTTGATGATGACTCATTTTCATGATTTTCTTGCATCATTTCTCTTCCCTTTTTTCTTCTGCTTCTCTTATTTGACTTTCAAAATCTTTCTTGAGCTCCTCCATGGCCTGTAACCAATTCATATTTTTTTTGGAGTCTTTGGATGCAAGAAATTTGATTTTGTTGTCTTCTACTGGTTCTATGTTTCGATCTTCTTTGTCACCAAAAACAGTTCTATAGTGTTATTTCTCTTCCTCTGTTTGCTCAGTTTTCCACAACCAATTACCTAACCTTTGAGTTCTTTGCCACAGTAGAACTCTGCTTCCAGAGTGGAGAGTGAGGCATCCCAAATTTCTGGGTTTTGTCTAACTGTTGTCAGAGCTTCTTCTAGGCACTGCCTTAGAACTCTGAAGAAGACACCCTCTACACAGCTAGCATTAGCTCTGCCATGTCATCATTCCTCACCCCAGGACCACCACTCAAGACTGCAACCCAGATCTAAACAGGGCAAGAGAATCCTACCTCTGTGACAGCAAAAAGATGCCTGAAATTGATCTCTGATTAGCCATTTGGTCCCCCATCATCTGGGAGTCAAGAGCTCGAGAAGCAGTAGGTGCCATTTCTGCCACCCTGGGAGCAGGAGTTAGACCACACTCTTCTCTCACCCAGATCCAACAGAACTTCCCCACTGACCTTTTACTTTCTCTTTGATGTTTACGGGTTGAGAAGTCTGGAAACCACCACAGTTGCCAGTGATTCAATCCCCTGAAGTCTGCTCTGGCTGGTCTGTGCCACAGGTCTGTGCCAGCATGACTGACACAGTACTGCATTGTGTGATAGACCCTTCCTTTTGGTTTACCAGGCTTACTTCATCTGGAGATGTATTTCACTCTGTCATTTTGTGGGATCTGTAGCTCTAAAATTTGTTTAGATTGATTTTTTTACAGGTGTGTGAGGTAATTGGGGGACAAGCTCAAATAAGGTCCTGCTTTTACTACACCATCTTGGCTCAATCCCCTCTCCTTTACTAGGTATTCAAGGCTATTATAGATAGTCTTAAGTCACTTTACCTTTCTATTATTATTTGATATTCTTCTCCTCTTGATTCTCCAATGTAATAGAAGCCATACCATGCAGAATGAGTAGGGAGGAGCCCATGACCTGACCTTTCCAGGTGACACAAGTATTCTAGATGGTACAGAGCTTGCAGTGCTAATTCACTGAATCCATATACAAGAAGGGAGCTCTGGGCCTGAAATCAAGAAATTTTGGCTTCAAATCTGACCTCAGCCATTTAGTAATTGTATGACCTTGGGCAAGTCTCTTAACCTCCATTTCCCTGTTTTCCCTATCTATAAAATGAGGATAATAATAGCACTATCTTTCTACTATCATTGTGAGATCAAATGAGATAATATTTGTAGGGCTCTTTTCCAACCTTAAAGCATTATATAAATGTTAGCTATAATTAAAATTCAATAAAAGGTACTTGTAGAACATAAAATGCAATTAAATTCATCTTTACTATGAAGAGATTAAATAATTCACTTGAAAAGATACAAAATAAAAATAAAACACCACTCTTTTCCTGGAGAATCAGTGCAACAATGAGCTAGATCAAGGAATTATTCTCCAGAGGGCAGTAAGAGATCAATGGAAGCTCCTAAAAACCATCTTTTATTCTTGCCCTTTTTTATACCTGCCATAGACAAACAACCCCCTCTACCCATTTATAGAACCAGTCCAGCCACTGCCAGAAGGTACCTGGTATGGAAAGATCTAGATAAGGCTTTGAAAAAAAGATAAGAGAGATGGTGGCAGGAAGATGTGGCTGGCCATGTTAAAGATACAGAATCAGCATTTATTTCAATAATACCAAGGCATAACAACTTGGCTAACTTTCCCTTGCAAGAGGTTCCAACATAGAGCAAGCACATCTCTTTATTATAAGTATCAATATCATAGGAGAATATAATGGCAGTATTGGTTCCCTAAATCTTTTTCTCAATGTGAACTCACTAGTCTACTGTGTTTTCACCATTTATTTGTGGTAAATGAAATAACTATCTGTCCTACACATGATTTACTTTGTTCGTTTAATGCCTTTCTAAAAAAAGATACTGTGTGTATTCCTTTTGGGAAGACACTAAGCATGAGGCAAACCAAAGCTTTCATTGTTACCTGGATTTAACTCAGGAATAGGGAGGAGATATAATAAATCAGAAAATATATGAAGTCCATAAGCTCTCTCTTTGGAGGCAGGCTCCCCCAGGATTGAACATGATTGGTTGGTCATTTGGCCCTACTTATAACATTTTTTCTAAAAAAAAATAATTTATTTACTTTTAGTTTACAACATTAAGTTTCACAATCCCTTGAGTTTCTAATATTCTCCCCTTCTTTCTCCTCCCCCTTCCCACCCATGGTGGCATGCAATCACATATAGGATCTACAAACACCTTCACATTCAACATTAGTCAAGTTGTAAAGAAGGATTATAACCAATGGAATGAAAAATGAGAAAAAAGAAACAAAACAAAACAAAACAAAAAAAGAGAGAGAAGAGGTAGTTTTCTTCAATCTGCATTCAGATTCTGTAGTTCTTTCTCTGGATGTGAATATTCCTTTCCATCATGAGTCTTTTGGAATTGTCTTATAACCTTACATTGCTGAGAGGAGCCCAGTCTATAAAAATTAGCCATCACACATAGAATATGTCTGTAATTGTGTACAAAGGTCTCTTGGTTCTGCTCTTCTCACCAGCATGAGTTTATATGTCTCTCCAGGTTGTTATGACGTTCATCTGCTCCTCACTTCTTATAGCACAATAGTATTCCATTACATTCATATAACACAACTTGTTTAGCCATAATCCAATTGCTGGGCATCCACTTGATTTCCAGTTCTTTGCCACCACAAAAAGAACTGCTATAAATATTTTTGTACATACAGGTCTTTCTCCCACTTCTATGATCTCTTTGGGATACAGCCCTAGAAGTGGCATTGCTGGGTCAAAGGGTATGTGCATTTTTATAGGCTTTTGAGCATAGTTCCAAATTGCTCTTCAGAATGGTTGAATCAGTTCACAACTCCACCAACAATGCATTAGTTTTCCAATTTTTCCACCTCCTTTCCAGCATTTATCATTTTCCTATTTTATCATCTTAGCCAATCTGACCAGTGAGATGAAGTATCTCAGAGTTGTTCTGATTTACATTTCTCTAATCAGCAGTGATTTAGAGCATTTTTCCATGTGCTTATAGATATCTTTAATTTCTTCCTCTGAAAACTGCTTGTTCATATCCTTTGACCATTTGTCAATTGGGGAATGACTTGTATTCTTATAGATTTTCCTCAGTTCTCTGTATATTTTAGAATTAAGGCCTTTATCAGAGACACTAGTAAAAATTCTTTCCCAATTTTCTACTTCTCTCTTAACCTTGGTTACATTGGCTTTATTTGTATGGAAACTTTTGAATTTAATGTAATCAAAATTATCCATTTTCCATTTCATAATGCTTTCTAACATTTGTTTGGTCATAAGGTCTTCCCTTCTCCAGAAATCTGACAGATAACCTATCCCTTGCTCTCCCAGATTGCTTACAGTATCATTGGCTCTACTTCTACAAGAGAACTAAAGACATCAGGAAGGTGATGTCTTTACTTGCTGCAATGGCAAGCAAAGTAGACTTTTTGCTATTTTTCTGGATTGAGTTCTAGCCAGTCAAGTGCTTTTGAGTAAGCCTTGACTTTGATTGAATTAAGAGTCTTTGATTGGAAACAGTATATATTGCATTGCTTTGGAAGGAGATGAGAGAGCAGGTGAGTGAGTGAGTGCAGAGCTGGGAGAGAAAAGCAAGTCTGAGTGGGCTAGGCAAATATGCTTCTGGGGAGACCTAACAGAAAGAATGTTTGTTATGTTGGCACTCTGTTGATCTGTGTTGATTTCGCAGAGGAAAGTCCTGTTTGTTGGTCTGTGTTAATTTCTCAAACATAAGCCCTGTCTTTGATCTGACAATGATGCTGGTAATGTGTATAAATATTGAAATAGCCCTGTTAACCTTTGTCTTACTAGAAACAGAAGCTGTGGGCAGGAGTCCTTGGAGCCTGCTTTCAATTGGTGTGGGAAGAGCTTGGAGTGGAGCAGCTCCTGTGAACTGAGACAAGGAGCAAGAGTAGAGAACTGTCTATGTGTGAATCCAGGTGAAAGTTATTGTAAATCCAGGCAAGAACTGAGAGTGCTCAGCAGAAAGAGAAAGAGGTATGAGACTTGGAAGTCAACCTCAAGTGAGGATGAAAGAGGATTTTACTTAAACACTCTGTATTGACTGATAAGATTGTAGCTTACTGTGACATAGGGGTGGATGGTATTTGTATTTTCTGCTACCCCTTAAGGACATGTTATGCAAGGAAAACTCTAGGCTAGGACCCCTTGACTTTGGGGGTGCAATAGTATATGCTGTATGGGGATTCTGAGGCATGTTATGCTTTACTTTATTGAACAATGTTTAGTTCTGAAAAGAGAGTTCATTATACTATGTGATTAGATCCTTAAAATTATTCACAGCAGCAGTCCTCAGGAGAGCTGCCTTGATTGACTTTACATTTGCACATGAATTGGATTTAAGTGAGGCAGAGCTATGCAAAGTCATCAACCTTACTCTCCCCTCCAGAGTCCTCAGAGTCCCTGGCAAGACATAGGCTAAGACAACTGGTGATAGCCCCAGATGCAATGGGAGACTCTAGCCTTTTTAAGCTAAAGTCTTTCCTAAGTATCAGTTTGTCTGATGCAAGGTACAATCAGCAATTAAGTGCTAGGTAAGAATTGAGTAAAAAGATGGCCTAGTTTATCATTACAAAAAAAAATCTGTCTTGGAAGGAAAGACCTCAGAGATCAGAACAGTATCTGCATAATCCTAAAACAGGTCATTTTCTTGGGAGAGGGAACTACAGCCTATCTTAGCCAAAAGCCATTTATACAAGGCTCCTGTCAAACTGACTATTGATCTTTCTCACAAACCTTGAGCTTTATAATACCTATTAGTTTGCTCATGTGATGAAATTCCCTGTTTGGAATTTTAGCCTTTATCCTTATTGCCTATTTAATTCCTAACTAGTCTATAAAGTCTAGTTCAAATATTGCATTCACTATGATCCCTTCCTCCCTTGATTCCCCAGATAGTAAATAACTTTAATCTTGGATGTTACATAATAATGTATCTTAATTTATAAATTCACTTATATAACATGATATCTTATGGCTTTCAGTGTTTGTTTAATGTTTTTGTGTTAGTATGCCCCTTTAAGTCAGGAATAACTTATTGTCTATTTTTTATATAATCCCGAAATCCCTATTTGCACATAGTCCTAGTACACTAAAAAAAAAAAATTGTCAATAAACTATATATATAGTCCCTCTAAAGATACCAAGTCAACCATTTCTATTGGAGACGAGAACAAGATTTTAGAAATTCATAGAATCATATGGTTAAGTCTGTAAATCGGTCTATATGTATGTGCCTTGCATCATGCACAGATATAGTCCTGCTTTTTAGAGATGTATGTGCATAAATATAAAATTGAATGCTGTATTTTATACCTACATTTACATACTTCATATGTATATGTATACATATATGCCCCAGTATGGTCCAATATGTATATAAATATATTTGAGAATATGCATGCTATGCTTAAATACATGAATATACATATGTGCTTAAATATGATACATGGTTTTTGTGTGCAGATACAATATATATTCATGTTTATAAGTTTTTGTTTATGTAAGGGTGTGAGAGCTGTGTCTTTACCAATCCTCATACTCCAGTCCAGGATAAAATCACAAAAAGTAAGAAACACATAGTGATGTATTTAATAGTAAATATCACACTCTATGGAGACACAGACATAGAGGAGACAACTTCTCTGATAGCTTTCCAACTAAAACACAGTTTCTGGAAGAAAAGGTTACTAACTGGGGATTTAAATGATAATTAACCTTGGAAAAAGGAAAACCCTGGGAGTCAGACTGAATCATTTGCCAAGCAAAGATACTTCATTCAGGGTGGAGCATCATGAAGGCTCCTTAAAGAGGGAAAAGATATTGGGCCTTGCAGTACCAGAGGCATAAGTTGCACTGTCATATTTGTCCTCTACATGTACTCTCAGTCTATGCACATTAATCTCATGGATATTCAGAACATATAGAGGAGAATGCACCCTAGATTGATGGGGCAGTGGAGAAGCGCATTTTGTAGATATTATTCTTAATATGCTGTCTAACTAAATGCCTTTGCTTTGTTTTAATTTTATTTACAGGTTGAGTATGATCAGGAAACTCATTGACCAGTGTGGCTTGTGAGCTATAGTTTCAAGAGAACTTACACATGAAATAGCTTGGAACTTGAGGGATTAGGCACCTACTAAAAATTCAACTTTTAAACCTGAGAGTACTGGGTTGAGAACTTGAACTTGAGAGAGCAGTAGCTGCCTTCTCTCTCTCTCTCTCTCTCTCTCTCTCTCTCTCTCTCTCTCTGTGTATATATATATACACATACACACATATACATATATATGTATGTGTGTGTTTATACATATATGAGCATAGTGATCAATAGATGTTGAAATGGATATGTGTGTATTATTTGTAATGTTATATTTGATGTATTTATCATATCATTAATATGGATCCTTCCTTCAATGGCACAGAATAAAACTCAGCCATGTTTTTTCATCTGTGCTCTTGTTTTCCATATCATCCCACAAGTCTCCCCAATGATCCAATCCAACATACACACAACTTTAATTAATTATTTTTTCTATTTCTCTAAGTCTTTAAGCTAACATTTGTACCGACAGAAAGTTATGGTAATTAAAAGCATTACATTATTTCTTACAGAAAATGTGACTCATTATTGTCTTTCAGTTCATTTATAGTATCAGCCTATTGCCCATCCTCGGTGTCTAAGTTATATCTATCAATGGACTACCCTATGTCTTATTCATTCAACTGCCTAACCTCGTCTTAATAATATACATATATGTATGTACATATATATGCATGCATGTATGTGTATATATATATGTATTCATGCATGTATGTGTATGTATATAGATATATCTTCCTCTGTTATGTTATGTTTAATTCAATGTCAATAATCAGAAGGTAATTTAGCAGATTTATATTTTGTTATATCTTTCACAGAATCTTGCATAATTTTAACATATACATAAAAGAATACTTATTAGAAGTGAAGCTTGAAGGAAGTGTGCTTTTCCACTGATTCAAATGCCTTTTCTTATGGCACACAGCCAATAATTTCAGTGGGATTTTATATTCTCTGTACCATTCTGTCATTTGTACAAATATAAGGAAATGTTATGTGGAATATAATTATCAAAATTTTTGCTATTCTGTTCTAATACTTTATCTAGGATGTTGTTGATGCATGTCTATATTGATCTCACAAATATAGTTATGAGAAAGGAAGCAAATGAATCAATTGTTCTTGATATTCTAACAAGCACTTGTGTACAGTAATATTTTGGCCCTTTAAGTTTTTGAGCATAAGATAGCCTTCCCTTTGTGTAGCTATTTTGAGAATGAATGATTTATTGCCCTCAAAATTATGCTGCTTTCAACATGAATGTCTTGTGCATGTTTTCGGTCTGCTACAGCTGTACTTCCCATCTTTATTTACCTTTGTGGCCATCTATTGCTTTTTTGTTGTTGTTGTTAAATTCCAATTTTATTAAATTCTTTAAGATGTAGATATTTTTTTGGTAGCCATCTGGAGTGTCTCTTTATTTTTTTTAATTAACTTTTGTTTATTTTAGTGTACATCATTGATTTCCACAAGATTTTGAGTTCCAAATTTTCTCCCCATCTTTACCCTACTCACAACCCCAAAACAGTGATCCCACTGTATACCCCCTCCCCCAATCTGTTCTCTCCTATGTCCTCCTTCATCGCCCCTCTGGTTTTCCAGTATGGCAAGATGGATCTCCCTCCCTCAGTGCCTGTATATCTAAATTCCCTGCTGCATGTAATTAATATATTATATATATATATATATATATATATATATATATATATATGTATGTATATATATTTATGTTTACATTTATTTATAAATTCATATATATGTATTTTTGAAATATTTCATTATAGAACTTTAAATTCTAGATTCTTTCCCTTCTCCCTTGTCACCCACCCCCACTGGAAAGACAAGCAGTTCAATACAGGCTGTACATGTGTAGTTATGCAAAACATCTCCACAATGGACATATTGTGAGAGAATGACTATATTTCCCTCCTTCCTATCCTCCCCTTGACCTTGCTCTATTCTCTACTTTGTCGCTGTCCCTTCACAAAAGTGTGTGCTTCTAACAACCCTCCCAATGCACCCTGCCCTGGCCTCCATCATTCTCCTCTCATCCCCATACCCCATACTTTGCTGTAGGGCAAGATACCCAAATTAGAATGTATGTCATTCCTTCCCTAAGCTAAATTCAATGAGAGTAAGGTTGACCCATTCCCTTTTGCCTTTCTATTCTTCCCCTCCATTGTAACAGTTATCCTTTGCCTCTTGTATATGATAATATTAACCCCATTATGTCTCTCCCTGTCATCTCTCATTCTATTCCTCTCCCATCTCTCAATTTCACCTTTTAAAATATCATCCCTTTCTATTAAATTGATCCTGTGCCCTCTATGTACACATATATACACACACTCAGATATGTATTCATATGCATATATATACCCTCCTGTATAGACATATGTGTATGTATACATACATACATACATATGTATATATGTTTACATATACATACATACACACATACATACATACATACATCTTTGTTCCCTTCACTTATCCTTATAGTGAGAAAAGTTTCATTACAATTACCATTTTTCCATGTTGGCATGTAAATAGTTCAACTTTGACAGGTTCCTTATGATTTCTTTTCCATGTTTACCTTCTTGTGCTTCTTGTATTTGAATGTCAAATTTTCTATTCAGTTCTGTTTTTTTCAGCAAGAATTCTTGAAAGTCCTCTACCTCATTGAATGACCATATTTTCTCCTGAAACATTACACTCAATTTTGCTGGGTAGGTGATTCTTGGTTTTAATCCTAGCTCCCTTGATCTCTGGAATGTCATATTCCAGGTCCTTCAATCCCTTAATGTAGAAGCTGCTAGATCCTGTGTTATCCTGATTGTGTTTCCACAGTATTCAAATTGTTTCTTCTTGGCAGCTTATAATATTTTCTCCTTGATCTGGGAACTCCAGAACCTGGCTGAACATTC
>CM053584.1:224323240-224347368 GCA_028627135.1 Pseudochirops cupreus
CTAAAATATCAGGGCAATTTTCCTTGAGAATTTCTTGAAGGACGATTTCTAGGTCCTTTTTCTGATCATGGCTTTCAGGTAGTCCAATAATTTTTAAATTGTCTCTCTCCTGGATCTATTTTCCAGGTCAGTGGTTTTTTCAAGGAGATATTTCACATTGCCTTCTATTTTTTTCATTTGTTTGGATCTGTTTAAGAGTATCTTGATTTCTCATAAAGTCATTACCTTCCATTTGCTCCACTCTCATTCTAAAGGAATTATTCTCTTCAGCAAGCTTTTGGGATTTTTTTTTCACCTGGCAAATTCGATTTTTTAAGGCATTCTTCTCTTTATTGGCTTTTTGGGCCTCTTTTGCCATTTGAGTTAATCTATTTTTTATGATGCTACTTTTGTCAGTCAGATTGTTGACTGTCTTCTCATGATTTTCTTGCATCATTCTCATTTCTCTTCCCAATTTTTTCTTTTCTTCTCTTATTTGGATTTCAAAATCCTTCTTAAGCTGCTCTATGGCTTGTAATAAGTTTACCTTTTTCTTGGAAGCTTTTGGTGTGGGAGTTCTGACTGTGTTGGCTTCCTCCCATTCCATGCTTTGATCCTTTTTGCCCACAAAAAAGGAATCTAAAGTTGGATTGCTGAACTTTGTTTACTTCCTTTGCCTGCTCACGCTGCCAGTCAATTAAATTGATTTTTAAACCATAGTAGATCTCTGCTTCCCGAGAGGAGAGCTTTGTCCCAAATAGCTGGGGTTTTCACAGCTGCCTGAGCTATTAGGGGGCCACTGCCTCTGCAGCCCCCACCAGCTTTGGCTTACTGGTTGCAGACCTCAAGACCACCACCCAAGACCATGATCCCAATCCAGACAGCTTAAGGCAAGAGCACTTAACCTCTGAATGATTTCTTGGCCCCCCTGCAATCTGCAGGCCACAAGATCTGAAGCAGTCAAATGGATGTGGCTGCAGGGGCTGCTTTGCTGCTTTCTTGCCCTGGGGACAGTTGGCCTGACCACTTCTTTCCCCCAAATTTAGTTGAGTTCCACTGACCTTTCACCTTGTCCTTGTTTCTTATGGGTTGATAATTCTGGAAATTGCCACAGCTGCCAGTGATCCACTCTCCTAAATGCTCCAGCCGTGGCTTGTCTTGGCGGCCCTGGGGCTAAAACCCCATGTGGCTGGGCTCTGCTCCCAGCACTGAGATAAGCCCTTCCTGTCCCACCTGCCAGGCTGCCTTCAGTGGGAGATGTGTTTTTTCTGTAATTTTGTGGGTTCTGTAGCTCTAAAATTTGTTTAGAGTCATATTTTATAGGTATTTGAGTTGGGTGTATGGGAGCTGTGGAGTTCTCCTGCTTCTACACCACCATATTGACCCATTTCTATTTCTTAATGAACTCTTATAGCACAGTGAAGACTAATGTAAGAATCCCTATTTGGTGTTTCCAGTGTAATTCATGGAGAAAAGATGCATGCAGGAGATGACAGACAATGGAGGGCTAGGCTAGTCTAAGGGTAACAAGAATTGGGTACAGTGGTACCTTGACTTACTAGTTATTGAGCTCGTAACTCAATTTGCTAGTATATCAAATCAATTTTCCCCATTGAAATTAATTGAAATGCCATTAATCTGTTCCAGCCCCCAAAATGCCACCCAAGTATTTTTATGTGTTTTTAAATAAGAAAAAGTATTTATAAATAACAAATATTGTATAAAAACATAATAAAAGAGAATGTAAAGAAATAAACTGGTTTTATAAAATGTATATTTACCTTGGATATCAGATGACTTGAACTAACAGAAGATACAGGAGGAGCTGGAGGATGGAGGAGACAGATGGAGGAGGTTAGAAGAATTTTGTTTCATGCTCTTTTGGTCACTTTCTTTCACTTACCCACTACATTCTTAATGCTACACTTTATCCTCAACTTAATTGCTACAATATCTTTTTTTATTTTCACTTAACTTAATTTTCTTCACTGGTGAGGTAAACACTTGGACAGAATGAGTGAGGGGCAGGATACTGGATGGGCGTCGGGTTGTGGTCTTTGCTGCACCAACTAGCAGCGGCTTGTACCTCAAATTTTGGCTTGCAATTCAAAGCCAAAAAATGACCCAGTGACAACTTGTATCTCAGAAGTCTCTTATGTCGGTGCACTTGTATGTCAAGGTACTATCATGTAGATATTTGGGTGGAGCTATAATGAAAGGCTTATGGCCTCAGGCAAATGCCTCATCAAATGGGAAGATTCAATCAGAGTTCAAGGGGATTCCCAAAGACTGTACCTTATCACAAGGTCACAGAATTACTAAGTATCTGACGCCAAATTTGAACTCAGGTCTAACAGAATCTGATGGAGTCTACCCATTAAGGCAAATCTTTAATAAACTTTGCTTTACTTTGCCTGAGAGAAGACTGGAGTCGAATTTATTCAGCAGGATCCAGTGTGATATTTTGGGATCTCAAGTACCCCTAAACCTTAAACCTCAACAAATCCAGGCCCATTGATCTGCCCACTGCACACTCTAGGTGACTCACCCAATACAGCTTCCTCTCTTTACAAGGGAAGTAACCAAGGACTAAGAAGGCTAAGTATCTTCACCAAAGACATACAGATAGTAGCATTAAAAGTGAAATCTGCATGTAGTGTCTCTGATTCAATAGCTAGTCTTTGCTTTTTTCATTATGATTCACTACCTCTTGGTTAATATGGTTTCTAGGACCCCCTGATCCTGCTGGGATGATTGATTTTTACCGATCAAACTTCCTTAAGAAATAATGATGTTCTTCACCAATGCCTGTTTTTTTTTTAATTTCCTCTTTTAACTTTTTTGTATGAATAACTTATTTAAATAGGTCTAGATGCATTTATTGCAATAATACTCCATAGCTTCTTATCTTCATCAAGTTTGCTATTGCTTTGATCATTCCTCTAAAAAATTAACAATGGGTTGATTGTTAGCAGACAGCTGATTACAACCTGATTCATCCTAGAAATATCAACTAGCATTCTACTGTCTGTTGGAACTAATTTCAAATTTCTCTGATATTTCATCTTTCCCATGGCCAGTGCCTCCCAATTCTTCTCTTGAACAATGTGTTGATCAAACAAAGTAAAGAGACTTCATTATAGTCTGAGACCTTGGTCTCCCTCATTTTCTACTCCTGAAACATTTTTCAAAATATTTGTGATCATCTTCCTGCATAGCCATCTTTGTAGAGTACCAAAATAATAAAGTATACCATGGCTTTGTTAAGAAGATCACAATGAAATTTTTGTAACATTTCTCTAACTCATATGAAATAAATTTTCACATTTTTAGTGGTCTTTGTTCCAATGTTTACCACTACAATATAGGATGGCCCATGAAAATGATATTTCTTAGTGTCTTTCAAAGTGAAATGAAACTCTTTTATTTATATTACCAGAACCTGTAAATTATTCTTCCATTTTCCTTAAATTTATTTTCATCTCCTTTTTTTCATTTGCAGTACCTATATAGGTACAGACCTGACTCTAATGCTGTCATTTTACAAATGAAGAAAATATGGCTGAAAGAATGTGGGATGACCTTGAGATCACACAGCTAGTAAATGTCTCAGGGAGGAACTGAATTCAGCTTCTTGATTCCAAGCCCACCAAGCACTCTATGTACAGAAACAAGAATGTTAAAATTGAAAGAGTTAATTCAGTTAGATATCAAGTTACTAGATGAGGATTTCACACTTGCAGTATTGAGGAAAGTAAAGGTTGAAAATCAATCTAAAAATGTCTTAGCACTGTCTATCCCTTTTATTTTTAATATACAGTGTCTTCAGTCATTTCTGAATTCACAACTGGAACTCTGGAAAAACAGTGACGTGTGTGTGTGTATGTGTGTGTGCGTGTGTGTGCGTGTGTGTGTGTGTGCGTGTGTGTGTGTGTGTGTGTGTGTGTGCGTGTGTGTGTACGATTCTACCTTACACTTCACCTAGTTCTACTGGGCTTTATCCAAATTAACTTTCTGAGACTACTATCTGGTTTCATGCACAATTTTTCATCCGCTATGTCTCTTAAGAAGGTCAAGACTTCACATATTGCATCTTCCACAGCAAGAAGAGATTCTTAGAATTCATGATCATGATCATCATCACCACCACCACTACCATCATTATCATCACCATTTTATGGCTTTTTCTTGTTTGTTTGCTACTGAATTTTTTTCTCCTATTCCTTTCCTAGGTATTCTTATTTGAGGTGATTATGATAGTATTTTGATTACCATGAACCCTACTTTCCTAAGGTGCTATGTCAATATCAACTTGTTGCTGGAAGTGAACATGGCACTGCTTTTGGAAAAGCCTCTGCCCACTTTTCTGCCACTCTTCCATAGTCACTGCACAAGTAGATTTTGATGCTTAGCTCTGAGGGCTTATTTTCTTGTTTTCATTGGTTGCCAGGGCACAAGAATTTATCACCAAGAAATTTACCTATTGGTAATGAGTCTCTGTGTATTTAGTTAGGCTGACCCTCATATAGCAAACACCATAACATATGCAGTGCACTATGATTACATTCTGGACTGTAGGGCTTGATCATAAATCAACTTGTGCTTGTATATATGGGTATGTACAATTCAACAACAACAATAATAATAAATGCATACATAGATACATGTTTGCACATGGGTTTGTATATATACACATATATTTATGTATGCATGGATATGTATAAATTTACACATATGCATCTCAATATAGGTGCATATGCACATGTACTACAAATATATATGTGTATATACATTATATATACAGGGAACTTATGCAAATATGCATATGCATATAAGGAGCTTTGCATATTCACAGCTCCTATATGCATGCAAATAGATATATGTGTATATTCATATATGCTTATGAATATAGTAATACATAACATAGGTATAACTGCATTCTCAGTTTGTATATTACCGAAGCCTAGCTTGCAGAATCTTTAGCAAAACCTTCCTGGCATGTGAAATAAGGTCAATTGTGGAGTAATTTGAACATTCCTTAACATTTCCCTTTCTTAGGATTGGAACATAAATTTATCTTTTCCAATCAAGTGGACACTTGAATTTTCCAAATTGCTGTCATGTTATTAGAACCAAATGTGGAATAACTAATTGGCATAAGACTGGAAAAGGAGTATATTATCACCTAATTTATTTAATGTATATACAGAGTTTATTGTAAGAAATGCTAAGCTGGAGGAATCAAAAGCTGGAATTAAGATTTCCAGGGGAAATATAAAAAAATCTCATATATGTAGATGATACCACTCTGATGGCAGAAAGTAAAGAATTAAGCAGCCTCTTAATGAGGATGAAAGAAGAAAGTGTTAAAGTTGACTTGAAGATTAATATTAAAAAAAAAAACCTAAGATCTTGGCAACTGGTTCTATCATTTCCTGGCAAATAGAAGGAGAAGAAATGGAAACATTGTCATATTTCATATTCGTGGCTCAAAGAGCACTGCAGACAGCAACAGCGATCATGAAATTAAAAGATGTTTGCTCCTCAGAAGAAAGATATTGCAAATCTGGACAGCATACTAAAAAGCAGAGACATCACCTTGATGATAAAGTCCTGTATACTTAAAGCTTGTTTTTGGTTTTTGTTTTTTTCCCAATAACAATATATGACTGAGAGTTGGAGTAGAAAGAAAGTTGAGCACTACAGAATCAATATTTTTGAATTGTGGTTCTGGAGACTTTTGAGAGTCTCTTGGACAGCAAGGAGATCAAATCAGTCAATACTTACAGAAATTAACTCAGGCTATTCACTGTAAAGTCAAATACTGAATCTGAAGCTTAAATACTTTAGTCTCATAATTTGAAGACAGAATTCATTGGGAAAGACTCTGATGTGAAAGACTGGAGGCAAAAGAAAAAGGGAAGAGTAAAAAAGGAGATGAAGAGATAGTGTCATGGAAACAAGAAAAATGAACTTGGACAGACTTTGAGAGATAGTAGAGGATAGAAAGACCTGCCATGCTATGGTCCGCTGGGATAGGAAGAGCCAGACAAGACAAAGGGACTCAACAATAACAAATAAATGCATTGTTATTTTAAAATAACATTCATTGTTTAACTGTACATACCTATTTTGTAGGCAGTGAATAGACATTTTTTGTTTTTGTAGTCTTAGTTACTCCCAATTATTGGTTACAACAAATATTTAGTAGATACATTGAATTGAAAACTACATATATACATGTATTTCTGTGCGTGTGTGTGTGTGCATGTGTTATATAATAAAAATGTTGTCAGTATTCTCTGAGCTTTTTTTCCCCTAAGAAGATCAGACTATCCACATTTCACAAGGCTGATAAGTGAGGAAATGTATTATGTTTGGAGTAGAACAAAAAATCCGTATGGGGTGAAACACAAAAATACATTTTACCACCTAACACACATATATGTGTGCAGATATATATATATATATATATATATATATATATATATGTATATATATATATATCTCCAAACATATATGTGTATTGCATATATGTATCTATCCTACCCTATACAAATTATTTGTTTTCTTACTCATTATTTTAGTCCACACCACATAATTAGCTATTTTCTTATTTATCAGTTTTATACCATGTAGATTCTCTCATGGTAAAAAGTGTGTGTGTGTGTGTGTGTGTGTGTGTGTGTGTGTGTGTGTGTATACACCCTTATTTTCATATACACACACATACACACATAATATATTCACACATATGCATATATGTATATTTATATATACATATACATAGTTCATTGAAAACAGTATCAGTCACATTCCCTTTTTTATTTTGTTTCCTGTTGAGAAACTCAAACTCAGCTCTTTTTATTTCAATTCTAATCTTCTCAGTCCTCCATAATTACTCTCTGAAGATAAATTTTCATTCCTCAATACTTATTTCCTTTTGGGGAAAAGAGAAAATTTGAAAATTTTCTTAGTATCTATGTAAATACTAGAGAACTTGAAATTCTAAATATTGCATTGACATGAGCAGGAGATAATTGATTTCTGTCTTAAAATTTCTTGATTTGATTTTCTTTCAACTCAAATACTAAAATACCTTGAGTTACATTTCTTTTACCCATTCTGGTAGAGCCCCTGGGAATCATTAATCTCAAGAATAATTGAGAAACACTGGCTGAGCTGTTAGTTTTAAATGACACTTTAGTAACTGTCATTTAAATTGATAGAGCTATAATTGAGAGTAATGGTCAAAAGGTAACTGCTCTGTCATTGAATTTTTAGAGCTTTATTAAATTACTGCTCCAATGCAACTCTGAGCCTTGTCAGAGTAGATCATCATAAGATATCAATTTGGCCTGAAATATCCATATAATTGAGGAAAATAAGTTTTGTTTTGTTTTGTTTTTTTCTTAATCTTGGAATCAATTGTTTTTTGTCTATACTCTACTGTAGACACAGAAAGAATGACAATATCAGCTTGGTATCTATAATGAAATCAACTGGATTCCCTCTATCTCCAGGAAGACTTTTTTGACCTATCCGCATAAATGGATAGTACCGAAAGTATTTCTGGCCATTCATGGCTTCTCATCATAACGTTCACTTCTAGGTACTCACTGTTGTCTCTTATTCTCAAAACGTACTATCCTTTAATCTAGGCATGACAGAACTATCTTGCTACCTATCCACGCATTGGTCCTTATTTCATTTTACCATTCATTTTGACTATATGAGTGTCTGCATCACTATTTTCTGTTTTAGGTTTAAGATCTTCAATGAGAGAATTTTCATTTCCATTAAATTCTTTTAACATTTATTAAGTATCTATGATATATCTACATGACACAAGTCGCTGTGGACACAAACCATAAGATTGTGTCCACTTTAAAATATATTTTGTTTTTTGGTATAGTATACATACTGAAATTATAAGAAAAAAGGAACAACTCAAACTGTACATAAATAAACCTAAGTAATGGACTATGACTAAATTATGCACAGTTAACCAATTAAAAACAGCAGTTATCATGTATACAGCACTTTAAGGTTTGTAAAGAGCTTTACATATGTTATCTCATTTAATCCTCACAACAATTCTGTAAAGTAGGTGCAATTACTAAACCTATTTCATAAATGAAGTATTTTAAGAGTTTAGAAGAATGTCCAGGGTCACATAGTTAGTAATATATGAGGGAGAATGTGAATTCAAGGTTTCTTTTTAATCCAAGTCCCATACTCTATCCACTAGACCATGTAGGTGCCTGTTAATTATTGCGAACTTATTTTTTATAATAATCATAAAAGTTATTTTGAAGTAGTGGATGGAAAGAGATTTTCACAGGGGCACTCAGGTTTGAATTCTACTTCTGATACAAGCTGTATAACCTTCCAGTGTTTCAGGTGACTTTCTAGGAAAAATTTGTAGATACTATTGCTAATCTGATTTCTTAAAATATTCTTATATTCCTGCAAGCTTCCTACACTGATGAATTCAAAAAAGGAAGAAAAAAAGAAAGATAGAAGAAAGAAAATGGGAGGAATAAAGAAAGAATAGAAAAGAAAGAGAGAAGGGAGAGTAAGGGAAGGAGGGAGAGAGGAAAGAAGGAAGAAAGGGAGGTTGGAAGGAAGGAACGAAGAAAGGAGGAAGTTAGTTCTGTGTTGTTCACTGTTATCAGATTATGAACAGATTTGTACTGAAAATGTTGTGATTCGTTATCATATGTTCTAATTTAAAAACTTTCTAGCAGAATTAGATTCCTCTGCAAGGGGATTATGTGTCCCATGCTTCCCTAAGATATGCAAATCTATTGAAGTCCATACATTTGAGATGAATGTCCCTTTTAAAATGTGGAAAAGATATGTGATGTCAGAATTTACCAGATCACATGGGGAAATAAAACTCTGCACAGCAGAGCTTCAATATTTTATAAGAATGTGTCATTTATCTCAGCTACTGGTACTTCAAGTCTTCTTTTCATTGCTGACCATGTAATAGATGTTAATATTCAAAAAGTCAAATGACTCTGTGATCACACTGTTTTTGTAGTTCCCTCTAATCATGAAGATCAGTCATCCATATAACTCTTCCATTTTCTCCAATATGTTTGACTAAGGGAGTCTATCTAATGAATTGGAGGGTTTGTTTCCTATCTCCTGCCATTATGAGGTACTCAGTCCCTTCCTTATACCACTTACCCTTGCTGTATGACCAGTCCAGTGTCTCTTTTTATAATGCATTTTCTTGCTAATTATGGCATGATATAATTCTTTTCTGACTGTTCTCTTTTAGAATAGAAATGAAAGTAATTGTTTTATATATATTATATTACATATATAATATATATTATAATACTATATAATATACATTAATATAATATTAACAATATTATAATAGAAATAAAAAGAATTGTTATTGAATTCTTATTTGATGAAAATTATGTAAAAGATTAACAGTAAAGGAAAAAATAAAAAAGGAAATGAAAGAATTGGTTTGATATGAATATTCAAAAGAAGGTAAGGGGAGTAGTGGGAGAGAATGAGGGAAAATGAAATTCTTAAGAAATAGACTTACTTGACACTAATCAATTCAACACCTACATGCTGAAAATTTACAAGTCAGTGATCAAACGGGGAAAGGGGGAAGGCTATACGGAAGAAAAATTGTCAAAAATCAAGGAGGTAATAGACATTTTTTTTCCCAACCACACTAGGAAAGAGTTGAAAGTCAAATAAAAAGAAACCAGAAAGTAGAAATACATTTTAAAAAACCTCAGAGATCTGAGACGAATATTTACAAAGTTTAAAAAGGAAGCATTCTGAAAAATGAAGCATCTGACCCAAAATATCCCTTTTGAACATATGTAAATGCATCCATACAGTGTGTACATACATTATATTTTCCCCAGAGAGTTCATTTATAAAGCATTTACCTGTACACCCCTGAAATGCTCTATAAACACTGTTTGAGCTCAGCAGGAATGCAATAGACGGCTCAGAAAATGAATTCACCGTGCTGAAGGTCTAGTAACTGGAGGATAATATAATAATAAATTAAGTTAATAATAATGATGATGACAATAACAATAACTAGAATTTATATAGCATTTCTAAGCTACATATATCTTGTCATTTATTCCTCACAACACCCTTAAGCACAGGATTTGGAGTCAGGAAGATCTGAATTCGAATATGCTCTCAGAAGCTCCTTAGCTGTATGACCCTAAACAAGTCATTTAATCTCCCTTCGTTGTTTTCTCTATATTTAAAATGGGGGTGATAATAGTGATAATAGATGAGTAAGAAAGACACCATGAGAAGCAAGAGGCATCATGGTGGACCAGAAGCTTGGTTGCTACACCTGAAGTCAGAAAGACTGGGCTTCAAATCTAGCCTCAGACACTTACGAATTGTGTGATCTATAGCAAATCACTTAACCCCTCTGAGACATTGGCATATATTCTATAAAATAAAGGTAACTACATACGTAGCACCTACATCATAGGATTTTTATAAAGGTTAAATAAAATAGTTTGAGTGGGAAAGTATTTGACAAATATACTATATAATAAAGACATTAAAAACTTAGGGAATGTGCAAAGGAGGGTAACCACAATAGTGAGGGACCTTGAATTCATACCTCATGAGGATCAGTAGAGGAAACCCTGAGATGTTTAACCTAGAGGACAGAAGCAGTGAGGGAGAGGGAGAAACATAATGATGCTCTTCAATTATTTGAAGGGTCATCACGTAGAAAAGGAATTATGCTTCTTCTTGCCCATAGAGAGCAGAGGGAGGCAACATGGTGTAATGCATAGTTCACTAGGCCTTGAGTCAGGAAGGCTTGCACTAAAACTTTCCCAGACATGTACTAGAATTGTACTCCTGACCATATCCCTTAACTTCTCTGTATGTCCATCTCCTCAATTATAACATGAAGGTGTAGGATTTAATGGCATCTAAGGTCTCTTTCAGCTCTGAATCTATAATCCAATGAACTAGGAAAAAAAAGATGGAAGTTGCAAAGTGAATTTAGAATCATTAAAAAAATACGGCTTTCTAACAATTAGAGCTTTGTAAAAGTAGAACTTTTTAATAGATCTTCAAAGCAAGGTTGGATGGCCACTTACCAAGTTGTTGTTGGAATTCTTTGGGGAGTCTGAGGTAGACCTGCAACTCTGAAATTCTGTGATTGCTCCCTCTTCTAAAATGCTAAGCATGAAATTATGAGTTTTTCAAAGCATTTATTAAATATGTCCATTTTCCAGTGTGAGAATACTCTTAATTTCTTCTGTTTTGCACCAAAGGTTTTTTTCGACCCAACTTTCCTTTGTCTCAGAGGTATTTTATGAAAGATAATATAGTTTGGTGGATCATGCCCTGGGACCTGACATCAAGAAGAAATGGATTCAAATCCAAACTTTGATACTGGCTATGTGAACATACAGGAGGTAGGCGGCACAATGGATTGAGTGCTAGGCCTGGAGTGAGGAATCTGTGTTCAAATCTGACCTGAGACACTTACTAGCAGTGTGAACCTGAGCAAGTCACTTAACCCTGTTTATTTCATTTTCCTCATCTGTCAATTGAGGTAAAGAAGGAACTGGCAAACCACTCCAGCATCTTTGCCAAGAAAATTCCAAATGAGGTCACAAAGAGTTGGACGTGACTGAAACAACCCAACAACAAAACAACAAGCAAACATAAGGAAATCTCTACACTGAACATTTTCTCTTCTTTAAAATGCAAATACCAAAATAATGATAATAATACCTGTAGCACTGATCTCACAAGGTTGTGGTGAGGCTAAAATGAGATATCAATCACTTCAATCAATTAGAAAGCATTTGTAAAACTCCTATTACGTTTCAAGTTCTATGCTAAGCACTGGGGAGGCTAAGATAAAAATGGCACAGCTCCTGCTCTGAAGAAGTTTATATTCTTTCATGGAAAACATTCTTTCATGGAAAACCACATATACCAAAGGGTAAGAATTCGAGCTGTGATTTTTGCTGGTGTTGGGAACTCTAAGTGAGGACTTTGTCTTCTAATTCAGGTCAATATTTCTTTGCAACTTAGAGTTTTAGGAAGTGGTTTAAAACAAGGATCCCTGTGGGTTGCATATTGACTTAGAAAAGCACAAATTAACATTTCCTATGTCATATTGCATTTTTTAAATGTATTTGTTAAATATGTCCCAATTAGATTTTAATCTCATTAGGGCAATATTCAGTTTTGTAGGCCATTTTCAGAAAGCTAGCAGGGAGATTGACACCTCTGAGCACTGCATGGTTAAATGACTCACCAAGATCACAATGCCAGTATTTCAGAAGAAAAACTAGAACCCTGGTTTGCCTGCCAGGACAATGCTGTTTCACAAAATATATACAGAATAAATATAAAGTAATTTGAGAAGGTATGGAAAATTAGCAGTTGGAGGTCTCGGGAAAGGTTTCATGTAAAAGATAGCATTTGAGTTAAAAGTTGAGGGAAATTACATACACTAAGGGAGGCATCTCAGTGGATAGAGTGCTGGGGCTGGAGTCAGGAAGATCAGAGTTCCAATCTGACTTCAGACACTAGCTGTGTGGCCATGGATGAATCATTTAACCTCTGTTTGCCTTAATCTGTTGGAGAAGGAAATAAACCACTCCAGTATCTTAACCAAGAAAACCCCATGAAAAGTATTGATGTGCTATCATACATGGAGTCAGACATGGTTGAACAACAGCAGCAGGTCTACTAAGAGGCAAAGGTGAGATAAAGTTCATTCCAGGCATAGGTGAGAGATGCACAGAGGTGGAGTATGGACTAATGCCGGTGAAGAATAGCAAAAAAGGCCATTTTTTTACCATAGGGTATATAAGAAGGGTTTCAAAGGATAATAAACTCTCATGTAAAATGTCTTGCAAACTTTAAAATGCAATGGAGTATCAGCTATCATTAAAGATCCCTTCAGATCAACATTTATTAATTCTATCACTATATTTCAAGCTCCAAGTTAGTTTGGGAAATGCAATCATTCAGAGAAGAAGTAATGTGAGAAATAACAGAAAGATGGCCTAACAGGAAATTAGGAGGTCTGCCACCTTCTGTTTCCCTGTTTTGGGGTAATTTGCAACTTAGCAGATACTTAGTCTTCTTTAAAAAAAAAAAGGACTGAACTAAATAATGCCTCTGATATCCTCTAGCTCCAAGTCTCAGAAAATTTATAAGATAAAGATATTAAAAAACCATGCTGAGAACACTCAACCATCTTCTAGTCAAAGCAGAACCACACTACAATTGGGTAAATTGGAAATGTTGATGCAGTCATTTCAAGAGTCCTCACATCAAAGAGCTTTACAGATCTCCAATGAATTTCAAGTAATCACTGATATCATATGGAATCACAAATAGTAGCTTCTGAGCTGTCATTTTCAAACCATTATGCAATAGGCAGTCAGAAGTGCTTACAGGCCTCTAGTTGCTTAGGCTATTTTCATAAAATGGCACTTCACACTTATCAGCAGATAGTTAATTTGGCTCTCAGCTAATAATAGTTTAGGGCATAAATTCCAGAACAGTGACATGGCGAAAATTTTGATGTAACCTAATAATTGCAAAGAAGGAGATTACAGTTGCTTTCCTAAATTTCATCATTTAAGTAAAATAAATAACCATGACTGAGTTATACTGCACAGGATAATATGTTGGGAAGCAGAGCAAATTTACCAAAGTTCCGTGTTTGCCATAAGTTGGCAGTCTCAGAAGAGATAAGATGCTAATTAAGATACCTAAGAAAACAGATAGGATATAAGGAAAGTAAATGCTTTATCTAAAGTTGTTTATTGGTATGGAAAGATAAATTCATGAAGATTTGATTTGCTAAATAGTACTTGGAATACAAATGTTCTAAGATGATTTGGCAGTCTTACTAAATATGGGTAGATATTTTAAAAGTGCTAATGACACTTTTATGCCTTCCTTGCCCACAAATGCCAGCAGTTCAGTGTATATTGGGTGAGTGCCTAATGAGTTTTCAAGTACCGTGGGTCACTTTCCTGATCCTGGGGGGCTAAATTCAGGAAAGTGTCCCATAAATACCACAGGGTTGTTCTCTTACCCTCCTTTCTCTAGGTGGTCAGGTTTGTATGTGTTTACTGGGGGACTTTTAAATCCAAATTACTTTGACATTTCCATACAGGGGCATATTTGAGAATACAGATTCTCCTAAATTCTAGATTATGTTCTCTCTTGTGTACACGTGTGGTATATAATGTAGAATCAGAGATTTAGAGTGTGAAAGGAGTCTAGTCCAAGCCCTAGTGTTTTTAAATAGATAATGTAGCTAGATGTTGCAGTGAATAGAGTACCCAGCATGGAGTCAGGAAAACCTGAGATCAAATCCAGCCGCAGACACTTCCCAGCCACGTGACTGAGCAAGACACTTAACTTACATTTGTCTCAGATTCTTCATCTACCAAATGGGGAAATAACACCATGTACCTTCCAGGGTTTTGTGAGGACCAAATGAGTAATTTGTCATTATAAAGTGCTTAGCACAGTGCCTGGCATATGGTAAGTGGTGTTATTTTATTTTTATTATTATTATTATTAATGAGTAACTGGGGCCCAGACAGGTTAAGTGACTTAATAAAGCTCAACTGAGCAATGAGTTGTAGATTCAGGGTACAAAATAAAGTTACGTCCTATAAAAATATCCTGAGGTGTCTGGAGATGGGGAACCTGTGGCCTTGAAGCCACATTCCCTCTAGGTCTTCAAGCATGGCCCTTTGACTGAATTCAAACCTCAAAGAACAAATCCCTTTAATAAAAGGATTTGTTCTGTAAAACTTGGACTCAGTCAAAAAGCTGCACCCGAGGATTTAGAACGTCACCTGTGGGCTCAAGGCCATAGATTCTCCACCCCTGGATTATACCTATATACTGTTGGACCTAAGAAGATAGGACACTTCACCTTTCCATTAAGAATCTTTTCTGATGTGGACCAGTGTATAAATCACTTTCATTTAATGTTAGAGCAATCCTCCCTTTACTTTGTATTAAATTATTAAAATAAATTTCTCCAAGAAAGAATAGCTAATTATTATTCAATCTGAATAACTTCAATCTTGGGAAAACTTATTGCCAAATGAGATAAACATTCTCCTTTTCTCACACTCTTGGGATTATTATAACCCTCATACTGATTCCTTCTTATTTGAAGTTTGTGTTTTGGCTATTTCAGGGTCTCCGGGTAAAGAGGGAGAAAGTAAGAAAGGCATTCATCATATTATATAAACCAGCTGTGGGATATATATTAATTTTCTACACACAAAAGAAATGCTAAAGACACAAGAACTCAAAGCAATTATTGATAGAAAAGATTAAAATAAGATCAGTAACTTGACTTCTAAGTATAGTTCTATTATAGAAAGTTCATGTTTAAACCTATTCTAAACATGAAGCAGTTTGGAAGACTCCTTATGAAGCACTGTACATTCGATCTCAGGGCTACACTGTCTCTATCAAAGACCTTGCCTTCTGGCAAAACAGGCCCAAACTTGTATTGCTCCTCCTGCTGGTGGTTGTGTGATTCAATACAGAACATTTTTCTTGCTACCAGTTAGCTCTATTCATTGAACTCAGGACTTCCAGACTTATGAAATGCATGTGGTCATCTCTGAGCATGGAAATGTCTTTCTTGATAGCAGTGCTTGGTCAGTAATTCAGGAAGAAGGGGAAGAGAGTGATAATACTATAATATCAACAACTCTCCCCTGAAAAAAAACAAAAAGCAGAACAGGCACTCTAGGCCCCAGTAAAAGATTCCCTAATTGAGTCTATGCTCCACATGAGACTGGTGTCAGGATGTAGAGGAATACAGAAGGATACTACCCAATCTACCCATTATCCCCAAATGATTTTAGTGACAGCACTGCTTGCCACCTTGGAGAGGTGAAGCAAGAAAGTGATAAGGTAGTTGTCTCTTCTTGTTTGGAAGGTTCACTGAGTCATTGGTTCTTCAAGCTCAGCAGCCAATGAGGGGATTATTTCATGACTTCAAGATGCCCACTATTCAGAGGTGAGTCACAGACATGGATTCATCATATCCAAGTCATCCAAATTCTGAGTCAATCAACATTGTCAGTCAGAAAATATAAGGGCAAGTTATGAATACATGTTCCATGGGATGGTCCTTGCTAAATAATCAATAGTTTGGGAGCTTTCCACTGGGATGTACTATGTGAAAACTTAAAAAAAAAAACAGCAAAGGGCAGCTAGGTGGCACAATCAGTAGAGCACTGGAGCTGGAGTCAGGAGGACCTGAGTTCAAATCCAGCCTCAGATACTTGACACACTTGCTAGTCATGTGACCTTGGGCAAGTCACTTAACCCCAATTGCCATACCCTTCCCCCTCCAAAAAGAAAAAAAAGGGCAAGCTTTAACTAAATAAAGCATGAGAGATATTAAACATCAAACAAAGGTTATAACTTAAAATTAATATCTATGGATGATAAGGGTCTGACTTCTCATCAATTATTTGTCTGATTGTAAAATATACATCCATTGAGTAGATTTGTTTTGCCTAACTAAACTTTGATGATTTTTTTTTGTTTGTTTTGTTTTGTGAAACAGAGGAGTGGTTATCAAAGGGAAATAGGAAGAATGTAGAAAAAGAAGCACCAATAAAACATATTTAAAAAGAAATAGAAAGCTCCAAGGGTAGAATTTAGTGATTAGATTTCAATATTTGTGTTTCTTGCTTTTTATCAAGGCAAATAGCCATAATACAGACTTACCCATTGATACTCCTCATAGACATTGCAGCTGTAATGCAACATTAAAAGTCTTCATAGAATTGACCTGGCTGGTATTTGGTATTACAGGCTCTTTCAAACTTCAATGATTTTTGTGAAACAGACCAATCATAACCGATGCAAGTTTTACTGTTATGAAATTTTACCTGGTCCCTCTGGTTGGAAGCACTCAGTCTCTTGAAAATACTTTGTACATACATTTAATTTATTTAACTGTGTACCCTTTTATCTTCTCAAGAGAATAAAAGTTCCTTAAGGATGTGATTTTTTTTTTATTTTTCTGCCCCTAGAATTTTACACAGTACCTGTTATACAGTATTGCTTTGTATTTATCAAATTGAATTAAGATACTGAACAAAATGTAAGAAATGACACTAATATTGATATGAGAAACCTACTTCAACAATATATTCTATATAATATAGTTCTTTTTAAAGTTTCTAAAATTGGAATTAACATTTTATTGATTTATTTTTTGTATAAGTCACTTTCATTTAATGTTATAGCAATCCCCCCTTTACTTTGTATTAAAATAAATTTCTCCCAGAAAGAATAGCTAAACAAAACTAATCAATGCAGTGAGTACAATTTGATTTCATTTTTTGAATTTATTATCTGTACTAAAATTTTTAACAGTTTCTAGGTTAAAAGTTTCTTTACTTTTGTTTTTACTGTTTTTAAGATAATATATTTTCTTTAGGTTTTTGGAATTAAGTTACTGAGTGGACCTGGCTAAAGTGCAGATACTAAGTATTTGAAGTACATTCAAATATCTTGAAGGCATTATACATTTACTGCTTTTCCTGAGACTTTAACTATTTTCATGGTTTTAAAAATTTTCTGAGGAAGGAATAAGACTGTTCTAAGTAGGTCACAAGTTTTAAACCTGCATTTATGGTGGCTGAAAATAAGGTAACTCCATGACGCAGGTGTCTAAATCTAATCTCACTGGGAGCATAAGCAGAAGGTATTTTGTTTACCATGTAGGGAAATAGGAGAAAAACAGAAGGTACAGTAGCACTGGAAACTTGCTGGGGATGGAATAATTTATCTAAATTTAGAAAAGTCCACATGTAAGTTAACACCACCAGAATCACATTTGGGGACATATAACCTACCCATTAATCTTCTCATTATTAAAACTATTTAAACACCAGAAAAATATTTTTCAGTGTTTTGTGTTTATATAAAAGGCAGAGCATATATAGTTGATACTTCTCTTTTCATTGCAGTTTTAATTGTTCAATGTATTCACTAGAGTTTGGAAGAAGGTTTTTTTAAGTATAATTTTAGAATAATTTAGGAAATTGTTGCGCTAGCAAAGATTTTATGGACAATAGGCTATAATATTTGCAAAATCTAAATAAGACATCTATTAATTGCTGTTGTCTTTGTGAACCTCACTATGTTTTTACAGGATGCATAAATTATTCTTCAAGTATAATAACTGCAAGTTCAAAATATGCTAATATAAAATCCAGCATTGTAGATTGATACCAACTCCCTAGGATAAGAGCATTATACTTTCTTCAAATGGACCAAAAGATACTCCAATATAACAGACTGTCCTGTTTGACTCTACTAATTGTCATTCTATTTCTGTCACATAAAAGCAATAAAAATATTTCTGAGATATAGAGCACATTTATAAAGCATTCAAAACAAAATCAACATGTCCCCAAAGTTCTTTTTATTGCATCACCAAATTTCTTATTCATGAAGTCTGATCTAATTGCTTCAGCATCACAGTATGTTATTTTTATGGATGATAACGATGCATGAAAATAAATACATTTGTGATTTCAGAATATTAACAAAATAATGATAACATCAGGCATCTGGGTGGCATAACTTTAATCTAACCTCAGACATTTACTTTTTGTTTGACCTTAGGTAAGTCACAACCTCTGTTTGCCTCACTTTTCTCATATTTAGCAATGGAAGCAATAATAGCACTTACTTTTCAGGGTTGTTGTGTGGATAAAATGAAATAATATTATAAAGCAATTTTCAAACTTTAAAGTTGGGGTGTCCTAGAGGCAGCAAATGAACCAATTATTAAATTTGCAGCTGTACAATAGTTATTGCTAGGCCTATATCCCAAAGACATAAAAAGGGTGAAGAAGGATCTATTTGTACCAAAATATTTATAGCATTTCTTTTTGCAGTGTTTAAGAATAGGAAATCTAGGATGAAACTTCAGAACAAACTTCTTTTTTTTTAAATTTTTATTCATTTTGAAGTTGAATACAAAAAAGACCAAAAAAAAAAAAAAGAGAGAGAGAACATTTCCATCTACATAGCACAACATAAAAAGAGGATTCAATATAAAACCATGAATTTCTATTTCACTCCATTTACTTAAAAAAACTGTGGCATAAATACTACATATCTTTTTTCAAAGCTGTCCTGCTTTTCTGTGCTTCCTTCTAAGTTTTTAAAATGTTCTTTATAGGGGCAGCTAGGTGACGCAGTGAATAGAACACTGACCCTGGAATCTGGAGGCCCCAAGTTCAAATGCAGCCTCAGACACTTAACACTTACTAGCTGTCTGTCGTTGGGCAAGTCACTTAACCCCAATAACCCTGCCTCCCCCTCCAAAAAGGTGAAAAAAAAAGTTCTCTACTGTGCATTTTAAATTTTTTTCTCCTTCCCTCCCCTACCACCCTGTCAAAGGCTACCATTAGACACAACAGTGTGTGTGTGTGTGTGTGTGTGTGTGTGTGTGTGTGCACATAAAACCATATTATACATACTTCTATTTATCAGTTCTTTCTCTGGATGTGGATAGCATCTTTCTTCATAGATCTTTTGTAGTTGACTTAAGTATTTATAATAATAAAATTGAGTTATTCAAAGCGGTTCATAGAACAATATTGCTATTTCTATGTACAACATTCTTTTGGTTCTGCTCTTTTTACTCTGCATTATTTCATAAAAGTCTTTGCATTTTTTTCTAAATTCTACTAGGTCATCATTTCTTATTACATCACAATCATATAGCACAGATTGTTTAGCTGTTCCACAAATGAAGGCAATTTTTTCCAGTTTTTTGCCACCACAAAGAGAGATGCTATGACTATCTTGGAACATATAAGTTCTTTTCCTTTTTTAACTAATCACCTTGGGAAACAGACCTAGTAGTGGTAATGCTGGGTTGAAAGGGTATATACAGTTTTATATATCTTTGGGGTTTTCACCAATACAGACTTCTTTCCTTGATCCAAACATACAAATAGACATGGATATAAACCCAATTAAGCAAGGTATTGAATATGTGGTCAAAGATTTAAAAAAAAAAATTTCTAAGGTACAGAATTAAAAATTCTCAAAAACCTTTGAAGAAGAAAAAAATTACTTCAATCACTAAAAAATAAGATGAACAAATAATAAAATAACTCTGAGGTTTCTCTTGATATCCATAAAATTTAATTAGATGATAAAAGCCAAGAATATTCAATTTTTGATTGATTAGGATACAGGAAATCAAAGAAACTGATACTCTGTTAATAGAGTTGTGAAGGAGTCCAAACTTTCTGGCTATCAATTTTTAATTATGAAAGTAACTGAATTTCCCATACCCTCAGACCCAGCAATCCCATTGCTTTTTGTATATCCCAAAGGTGCCAAAGATAGAAAGACCTTAAATACATTAAAATATTCCATAGTAGCATTCTTTGTGGTAGCAAAAGAATTGGAAACAAAGTAAGAGTTTATGAACTGGAGCATGAATAAACAAATGGTGATGCATGGCAGTAAAAGCATATTAGTTCACTGGTAGAATGTGGTAAGGGAACAAATATGAAAAATTCAGAGAAATATGGAAAGACTTATATGAACTGATGTAGAGTTAAAAGAAAAGCAATACATGCAGTGACTACAAGAGTGTAAATAGAAAGGAGAGCAAAAATTAAACAATGGAGACAATGTTGAATGAGTCTTGGGACAACTGTGTTCATTGTACAGTTTACTAATTTGAAGAAAATGTGACTAAGGAATCTTTTGCAAAACTTTTGCTTAATTGCTGCCACTGTATTTACATACTGTTAGCACATCTTTCAAAATGTCCTTCAACATTTTCTGGAAATTTCAGTATTCCAGAAGAATATTTTCCAGAAAATGCTGAAGTACTTTATATTTTATGTTTTGGAGTTGAGGAGGACCCTTTAGAAGTAGCCTTAATTGGATGTTGGGCTTATATCCAGCAAAATGGGTCCAAATGCTGCCTCAGAGACTTACTACATAAGTGACTTTTGGCACACACTTAATGTGGCTGAGTCTCAGTACTGCTTCAAATTAAATTGGGATAATGAAAACAACTTTTAGAGCGATTGTGAGTTATGAATGAATGAATGTTTCTGTGAGGCATAATAGGAAGAATATCTACCACCAGCACCACTACCACCATGTGGACTAGACTGCTTCTCTCACAAAAGGGCAAGGAAGTTGTATCCCAAAACTTTATTGGCCTAGCATTATAAAGCTCAAGACTCCTTGGCAATTTCCTGGTGACCTCAGGTCATTTTGACATAGTTTCTTGTTCAGCTAAGGAGCTAAAAAGTTGCACTCATATTTAATAACAGTTTTTGAAACCTGACAGATGTCCTAAAATCTAGTGAGTTTCCAAACCTACTAAACTGAAAAAATGTTTTCAAATGAGCTAAGTGCTATATTCCCATTGAGTATCCTTTTTATATTATGCCTCAGTAAACCCAAAGATGACCTATAATTATCCAATTTTGCTTTAAAATGGTACTTAAACTACAAGCAGAATTTTTTGAATTAGGCCCAAGCTACAATGAGTAATTTGCAAAATGTTAAATAGTATATAAACTTCAGTTGTTGTTGATCTTTTCTTCTTCTTCTTCTTCTTCTTCTTCTTCTTCTTCTTCTTCTTCTTCTACTTCTCCTTTTTCTTCTTCTCCTTTTTCTTCGTCTTCTTCTTCTTCTTCTTCTTCTTTCTACTTCCTCTTCTTCTATTTCTCCTCCTCCTCTTCACCATCCTCTCCCTCCTTTTTCTCCTCCTCCTCCTTCTCTTCTCCTTCTTATCCTTTCTCCTCTTCTTCCTATTATCATCATCATCATCATTACTATGCTGCTGCTGCTGCTGCTGCTGCTACTACTACTACTACTACTACTACTACTACTACTACTACTACTACTACTACTACTTTTGCTACTGCTACTACTACTACTACTACTGCTACTGCTACTACTACTATATGGAAATTAAATTTTGGAGTAAAAATAAAATCACTGAATCTAGAGTAAGACTACCTATATCTGAAACAATGTGCTACATGTAACCTTGGGCAAATCATACCTTTACCTCAGTTTCCTCAATATAAAATGATATCTATGTTTATTTCCAGCTATAAATTATTTCATATTCTAAAATTGGAAAGCTCACAACATTTGTATTTTATGATATGTCTTAGCAAAATACTATAACATCTAAATATGAAGCTAAGTACTTGAGAAAGCAAGAGTTCAGGAGCTCCTATTTAATCTAAGACAGAGAGAAGCACTTAGGCTGAGAAAATTCACATTCTGCAGTTAAACATTACGGAGAGATGTGACTCATAGGTTATAGATTGTGTTACTGTGCATAATAGGTAGGTTGAGGACATCTATCACTTCTCTGTCAGCCTCATTGGTTAGCCTAAAGGGGCTGTGATGCTCCATATCAAGTTCCTAATCCATTTGTGTTAAGAATGACATCTGGGGCCTTTTATCATAATGGATATGTTAGCATTCCTTCAGAACAGCTTTATACTACGTGACTAGGTTGTTATGGGATTATTATCTGGGATGAAAGCCAGTTAGCTGGGAGAGTATCTTTGGTCCAAATCAATAAAGTAGCCTTTTCAATGTATCCTATTTTCTTTTTCTCAGCACTTCAGAAGTTAAATAATCAAAGATTCCTCTTAAGTTATGATGTCAATGTTTATGCTTGTGGGTTACAATTCACCTATAATCGTTTACACACAACACACACACACACACACACACACACACACACACACACACATACACAGAATGTCCTAAAAGGTTTTGTCACATAGCTTAAAATTTCCTCCTAATGGCTTTAAATTGTACTTTAGTAGCTTAGAACTGTAGTAAGACTTTGGGAAAACCCTATAAATATGGCCATTTGTGTGAGTATATGTTAATACACACAGACATACATATGTGTATATACATAGATTTTGATATAATTAGGAAGCTTTACCAAAATATAAATAAAATTTACATTGTGTGATATACTTGTCTTATAAATCTTTCTGCCTAAAAAGGACTTTTTTTTTGGTGCTGCCCCCATTTTCTGGCTCACATGGTGCTATTGTGAAATTCTAGAAAAGAAGCCCCCTAATAATTGAGAGAGTGGGCCCTGGGGGGGGGGTGGAGCCAAGATGGCATCGTAGCAGCAGCAACATATCGCAGCTCTCACATAGCCACCCCAAAATACCCATAAAACAGGACTCTAAACCAATCCTAGAACTCCAAAACGCACACAAAGATACTTCCCACTAAAGTCAGCTCAGCTACGAGGAACCTTATCAGTGCTACAAACCAAAATGAGCCTGCCCTGAAGCCGCGGCTGTGCCCCAGGGGTGGCTGGACGGGAGGAGCTGAGGAGCCTCTCAGGTGAGCGGATTAGCAGCAGCTGCGAGTGGGGATTGTGAAAGGGGGAGATAAGCAGTCCAGCAAAAGGCCTCCAGAGCAGAAAAGCAAAAGGCAGAGGTTTTGCACCCGCCTCCACATAGTAGTTTCCCGCCCACGGCCTACAGGCAGCAGGGGGACTTTGCGATTGTTCTCAGGCCAGTGCTCTCGCGTTGAGCGGCCTGGATCCGGATCGCCATCTTGGGCCTCCGTCTTGGAGTCCTCATTATCCAGTCAGCCGGAAGTATTTAGGAAGACTCCCAGCATCTTCCTCAGAGCTACGGCAGCTAGGAGGACCCCAGTGATTTGGGACAGAGCTTCCCTTCTGGAAGCAGAGCCCTACAGAAATTTAAAAAAAAAATCACGGTCTGAAGAACCATGAGTAAGAATAAGCATAAGAAGCAAAGTAAGAACAGCTCCCAAACCCTTGATTCCTTCTTTGGGGAAAAGAAAGATCATGGGAGAGAGAGGGAAGAGGAGAGTGCAGCCAGAGCACCCCCACCAGGGGCCTCCAATAAACATGAAGAATGCCTTAAAGCTAGAGATGAGCTGAAGAAGATTTTCAAAATCAAATAAGGGAAGTGGAAGAAAAATTGGGAAGAGAAATAAGAACGTTGCAGGAAAATCATGAAAAGAGAGTCAGCAGTATGACTGAAGAAATCAATACCCTAAAAAATAGATTA
>CM053584.1:224347868-224391707 GCA_028627135.1 Pseudochirops cupreus
TCTCACAGTGTGCTCACTATGGAGAGGTTCTGCGTAATTTCACATGTTCAGCCTGTATTTGATTGCTTGTCCTTCCAGTGGGGATAGGTGGTGAGGGAGGAGGAGAAAGAATCTGGAATCTGGAGTTCCATAATCAAATGTTTTGAATGTGTATCTCTCTATCTATCTATCTATTTATCTATATATGCAATTATTATTATTATTATTATTGACTACATCCAACTGGAACTTGAGATACACAGGCACTGCAGTTGGGAGATCCATCCTGCCCTACCAAAAAGTGACATAGGAGCAAATAGACTGGGGGAGGGGGTACACAGGGATGGCTGTTTTGGGACGGTGGGTGGGGGAAAGAGAGGTAGAAAATATGTAACTCAAAATCTTGTGGAAATGAATGATGCAAACTAAAATAAAACTTAAATAAAAAATAAAAAATAAAAAGAAAGAGAGGTACCTGGACTGTCTCATCCTTTCTTGTTCATGTTTTATTGCTTGCACTTTCTTTCTCATTCCATTGGCTACAAGAAGAGACTGAACTATATAACTAATTTCAAGAACGGAAATGATATGATTTAAAGCTTATCAAAATAGGCAGAGATATAGTTTGTCAAAAATCTAAGAAAAGATATATTTGTAAGAAAGTAGTTCATCAAATGGCTGAAATATAATACTACTTGGCATTTTGACTGTCTTGTGATAAGGAAGAAGACAAGACTGAGTCAGCTCAGTTACGTAGTGAATAGAGTACCTGTGCTGCAGCTACAAAGATGTGAGTTCAAATTGGGCCTCAGACACTTCCCAGTTATGTAACCTTGGGCAAGTCACATAATCTGTGCTTGCCTCAGATTCTTCAACTGCAAAATTGGGATAATAATAGCATCTACATTTCACTACAATGCCAATCCTCATTTGCTAGGATCAAATGAGATAATATTTTAAAAGCACTTGGCCCATAGCAAGTATTATGTAAATGTTAGGTGCTGATGATTATAGTGATGATAAAGAATGACCATGACATGAAAAAAAACCTCCTTATCTTCATGGAATGCTAATAGAGCTGCCCCCAGCCCCAATATCCCAGCTTCCTTATAGTCCCCAATGAACAGCAGGCCCACTAGACCTATCTAGCCTCCCATTCCATCCCCTGCCAATGTCCTAACTTCTTCATATAAGCCTCACTGCTCACTAGAACGACAGGTGTGTCCATGAACTCATAGTTCTCACAGAACAGCAGGTGTGTCCATGTGATGGGATCCCAGCTTTTGCCTCTACCTGGTCACTGCCCCCAGACCCATTCCCACAGAAACAGGTGTGTTCTTATACTCAACCACAATCATGTCATCCATCCAACCCAAGACAGGACCACAATACCTGACTTTCTATCTTGACCATACAGGACCCCAATAGCTAGCCAATTAAAGGGCAGCATGACCAGAATGTTTAACCACTAAACCATAGATGGGACTCTTCCTCCATTACCTAATCCCTTAACAAACTCCTCCTGCCTTTTTAATATTAATTATATTCCTATATTCTATGTAAATTTTGATTGTGTAATCAGCATCTTTAACCTATAAAAATCTGTCTTGCTCTCTATGAAGTTGCTGGTTCCTCTTGGAACTTAGCCCGCTTCAAGAAAGGTGTCAATCTCAATAAATGACTATTCTTGGATTAGAAGTGGTCTGACTCTGAATTCTTTGAGATGGTTCCACCATAACACAGCATGAAACCACAAGTTTTTGGATGAACAGATTCCCCCACCACAATAGTATTTCCCAAAAATATAACTTGAACTGGTTCTCTAGAGGAGATACACCTAGAGGAGACAGAGACTAATCATATCTGTGCTTAAATGTAATTTTTTTTGTTTAGTTATTTCAGTCATGTCTGACTCTTGGTTTCCCAGTTGGGGTTTTCTTGGCAAAGATACTGAAGTATTTTTTTTTCCATTTCCTTCTCCAGGTTATTTCATACATAAGGAAAGTGAGATACACAGGGATAAATGAATTGCCCAGGATCACACAGCTAAGATAAACCTTCCTGACTTCAGGTCCAGCACTCTAAACACTGTGCCATTGAGCCGTGATCCAGTTAAATTATGAGGTATTGTTCTTAATGCAGGAAGTTTTGGTCTGGTGAGTTGCAGGAATGATGAGGGAAGCCACAGGGCAGTTGATTGTTATACCTTTTACAGTAGCAATATTAGCATTGATTTAATTAAGGTTCCCAGACTGAGTTGGAAGCTGAAGTGGGGTTATATACTTACAACTGTGGGGCAGATGGTAATAACAGCAATAAATCATTATTAGAAATTTATAGAGCAGAAGAGTATGATTTGAAAATAAGATATAACCAGAATGAGAGGAATGGAAGCCTTGAAGCATTTGAGACTGTAACAAGTGAAAGGATAATGAATACTAATGAAGCGGTAGATGACTAGATGGGATGTAAAGCATGGTCTTGGGTCTGCTAGAAATGATGGGTTGGTTAACTTTGGCATGTCGTACTCAACCACAGTCATGTCATCCATCCAACCCAAGACAGGACCACAATACCTGACTTTCTATCTTGACCATACAGGACCCCAATAGCTAGCCAATTAAAGGGCAGCATGATCAGAATGTTTAACCACTAAACCATAGATGGGACTCTTCCTCCATTACCTAATCCCTTAACAAACTCCTCCTGCCTTTTTAATATTAATTATATTCCTTACCCATCAGGACAGCTTGAACTGGCAGAGAAGTTCCAAAGTGAGTAGATCACTGATGTGAGAGGAGACATGATCTCTGTAAGTCTTAATAAAAAGTGTCCATTGATGATTTCAAGATGTCCTAGATTTCTTTGTACATGGTAGATGGAAAATGAAGCATGGTTTTTGTAATGATAAAGGAATTTGAAGACCTTTCCTGCCTCTTAGTAGGCCTAGAGAATTTGAAAATCTTCCCTGTCTTTTAATAGCCCTCACTTGGAGCCCAATCAATAAGAGAAATCTGCTTAGGAGAGGCTTGTTTTTTCAGGAAGGCCCACACCTTTTGTTACTTTGTAATCAGGCAGTGAGTCACAAAGGTTATGATGCCCTTTGATCCTGAAGAAGGTACCCTGAGGTGAGGTTTTGCTTTGGGGCTCACTTAAGAGAAGAGTTATGTGCTTTGGTCAGATGAAACTCTGCATAACTGATAAGCCTCCCAGTTTTGAAAATCCAGAGGTTGGTACTTTTCTCTCTGGTAACTAACTATATATGTATATGTAATGGTCAGACATCTAGAAGCCCTATCTGTTGGTCTGTTGAATTGTGTTATTTTCTCTGTCTGTATTTTTTTCTGCTTGTAATTTCTTTTTGTATTTTCTCTGAAGTTCAGGCTGCTGACATTTTCTCCTCGACTAAGTAAATGATATATATGTTTGATTAAAGTAAGATTGTTAACTCTTTTTGAGTTGCTTTCCTTTAGAAAAGCAGATACAAGAACTTATGCTAGCAGCCATCCATGGTATGCTAGGGTGCTTGCTAATACAGTCTTGGGACTGTTTAAATAGTTGGGAGTTATGGGAAAGGATAGAGAGTCGGAATAGAAAAAAAAAGTCTGAGAAAATATCAATTGATGGCAGCCTTATGGGGCTGTCTGGATCATCATAGATAATAATGGAGGCTGACCTTGATGGTTCCAGGTCTCATGACCTTCACAGGGAAGCTGGGTTCAAATTCTGGTTCATCAGATGGAGAAATTTTCGAAATACTTGGCATCAGTTATAACTACATAGTAATAAATTTGCTTTTAGGAAATGAATCACAACAGAGAGGGAAGGTGGATAGGAAGAGAAAGAGAGTCTGTCTCCAGCATAAGAAGCACTGAGATCTGAAGAAGAATAAAGAATATTTTTTTAAAAAGCAGCTGTGTGGCATAGTGTGTAAAGTGCCAGACCTGGAGTCAGGAAGACTCATATTTCTGAAGTCAAATCCAGCCTCAGACGCTTACTAGCTCTGTGACCCTGAGCAAGTCACTTAACTCTATCTACTTCAGTGTTCTCATCTGTAAAATCACTCCAATATCTCTATCAGGAAAACTCCAAACAGTGTCACAGAGAATAGGACATGACTGAAGCGATTGAACAACAATGACATTGTTAGTTTTCTAACCGTCCTATTAGGATAGGAAGTTTGAATTTCATAGAATCATAGAAAGATAGTCAAAAGCATCCTCAGCAGCCAATTCATGGCATATATAAATATAATCTATGGAATCTACCAAAAGTGAATTGAATAATTCAAGTAGGTGGCTGAGAGATTCTCCCTCTACTGGCCTATTCACTCATTTCAGTTTTGGACAGTTCTAATTATTAGACAATTTTACCTTATACTGAGCTGAAATCAGCTTCTCTGCTACTTTCACCCATTATACCCAGTTTTATCCTCTTATGACCAACATAACCAGTCTATTACTCTCCTATATGACAACCACACAACTATTTAAAGAAAGCTATCATTTCACCCTTAAGTCTTTTTTTCTTTGTTTCCTTCCAGGCTAAATAGTCCCATTTCCTTCCATTGATCTCATGTAGCATGATTCATTTTTGTGAGTTCAGATCTGGCCTCAGATACTTACTAGTTATTTGACCCTAGGCAATTCACTTAACCCTATTTGCCTCAGTTTCCTCATCTCTAAAATGAACTGGAGAAGGAATTGGCAAAGCACTCCATTGTCTTTGCCAAGAAAACCTCAAATGGGGTCATGAAGTGTTGGAAATAACTGAACAACAACAATTTATTATCATCTTATTATAAGATGACATTACAGATGTTCTTAATAGATTTTTTTTTCTATCTTGTTGAAATCTTTTGGGATCCATAATCTATCATCCATTAAGATATCTACTGCATCCAGTCTCTCACCATCTGAACATTTGATCCAAACCAATGAAAACTATTATAAATTACAAGGCCCAAAGGCAGATCTTTGGAATGCTACATTAGATATCACTCATCAAGTTGATATTGAACCCTTAGCAAATATGCTTCTGGCATAGCCATTCCACCACTTTTCAATCTGTCAAATCTTATCTGATCATCTAGCCCACCTTTCCCTATTTTATACACACACACACACACACACACACACACACACACACACACACATGCACACATGCACACAGAGAACTTCATTTTTTTGTGTGTCTTCAGTGCTTAGCACAATGCCTCGTACAAAATAATGGCTTAATAAATGCTTGATTAAAAAATTACGACATTCTTTTGAGCTGCCAATCCAGTGCTCCTTTAGAAAGGAAATGAGATTAGCAGGATATGCCCATGTTCTGATGAAGTCATGTTGACTTGCAGTAATCATCACTTCCCTTCCAAGCCCAGGGGATGTATCTATATCTCTGTTCCCCTTGGAAGGGTAAAACTTTGACATATAAAATGTCATGTCTGTACAGAATTGTAAAAATATCCAGGGTCCTTATGAATCAATATTGATAAAGGGAATACACAAATGAAAGGATTTCTAAAGACTAGAATGGCTGTCCCTTGTGTGGTCCATCTTGGCTAACACATGGTCTCTTTAGTGCAAAGGTTCTTGACCTTTGTTTCTTCAACACCATTTGCATCATGATAGACTATGGAATTTTCAGATAAATATTGTAAATGTATAAAAAAGAAAGCAAAGTATTATAAAGGAGAATAATTATTTTGAAATGTTATCACTTTTTAAAACAAATTCACAGAACCCAGATTAAGAACGCTTGCCCTAGGACAGTTGTGTCATACTGTGTACCTGACAGTCACTTCCAAGAAAGCATGTATTTTAGGGTATTTTCCAATAGTGGTGATGAATTTGCACTGATTCAACTTCAATCTTTTAAAAATAATTGATTTTTGATCGGTAGTTTTGTTATGACTCACACTGCTCTTTGCCCCTCCAGTCCTTATTCCAGTTCTTCCTACTTTATAATCTTAACTCCTACAAGCTAATCTCATCAAGCTTGGAAATTTGTTCCTGCCTTCACAGTGAAAACCTCGTTAGCCACTTACCTAAAAGGGAAGTTATTGCAAGAGCTTGTGCAGAGATTTGGGGATATGGAGAGACAAGATTTCCTCAGCACTCTGAGTTTTGCATTAAGCAAGTGTCATGGCAGGTAGTAGTGAGCTAAGGGAGGCATGCATAGAAGAAGCTGGAGTTGAATTCATTTCTACCAACATTGCGGAGAGGTACTGAACTCCTTCCTTCTCCACCTCATCTTTTCCATCCCTTTTTCATATGCAAAAATCCTAGTTTTGTTTTGGGGTTTGTTTTGTGTGTATGTGTGTGTGTATGTGTGCGTGTGCGTGCGTGTGTGTGTGTGTGTGTGTGTGTGTATGTGTGTGTGTGTGTTGAAGAACAAGCCAGTCGTGATGGCTCTCTAAGGCCCAGGCCTGGAGGAATGCTATACTGTATACTTTCTCCATTGATCACCCTCCTACACATAGGCAGAGAAATCTCTGTAGCAGTAGAGCCAAGTGCAATGACCAAAAAATAGATCATGCCCAGTGGGAAACTAAAGGTAGTGACTTGAAAAGTTTGGTGTTGATAAAATTCCATGGGTTGGGCCTTTCAATGAAGTGGTTAGCCTCCCTCTACCTCCCTTATACAGTCTACCCTCAAACATGCCTGGATTTAACAGGAAAGTCAGAAAAACTCCATAAATTGAGTTAAAGGATTGACTGAATATTAACCCTCTTTCTGGCTTCTGATACTGTATACCAGCTGCTCAGAATGCTTTACTAAATTCTGATTTCTTGTGGCCTAGTCTTTTTGCCCATTTCCCTTACCCTTTGTTTCACAATTCCTTTCTTTGCTCTCTCTCTCTCTCTCTCTCTCTCTCTCTCTCTCTCTCTCTCTCTGTCTCTCTCTCTCTATCTCCCTCTGTCTCATCTTGTCCTTCCCATACTTGCAGAATTATCTGACTAGAGGCTTTGTTGTCTTTTAGTCTTTTGAATATTAAGGTTTTTTTTAAGCTTTTCCATATGATTCTGTCTTATGGTTTTTCCTGGACCTGCTGCTTTTGTGACTCCAAACCAGATTACTTGAGAGTACAGTGATTTTCAGTCTAGTATTAAGTCTTTTTATATTTATCTCCCTCCTCAGAACTCGCTAAGGTCTCACCTATCCCCTTTGCCATCTACAACTATGAATCATACATATATGCTAAGCACCTATCTTGAATTAAAAGTTCCAACTATGATCATAAAATAGGTGTTAACATCTTACTTATATAGATACACCAGGCCCATAATTCTATTTCTGCATCATCTCGGTCTAAGGTATGCAGAATGACCAGATATGTTGCAGTATACCAGAAAAAGCCTTGGAACATAAAGATCTGAGTTGGAAATAAAACTTTAACAAATAATACTCATGTGATCAGGGGATGGTCACTTCTCTACTCCGGCATTTAACCTTGCTGAATATGTTTCCTCAATTATGAAATGGAGAGGGAGGCATTAATGGGGTTAATTACTTTATAGCTTTATTATAAGAAAAGTGTTTTGCAATAGTGACTGCTTGAATCTTAATTTTCACTAATTTCACTAATTCACCAATTTGTCATGTAGCCTTGGGGTAGAAACTTTCTGTTCTGTGTCATAGACACTTCATCTTTAAAATGAGGGATTTCCATTAGAAAGATAATTTTATAAATTCTCTTCCATGTGATTAGTCAACAATTCTTTTGATTTCATGTCCATCATAAAAAAATGTATTAATATATTTAGGTTGAAATAATTCCAAAGAAAAGAAAAAAGTATGTTTTTGTGAATTTTTTCTAAGTTTCACTTCACAAACATGTATTTCTTGTTTTTATTTAAAACAGGTTTTTTTTTAAGTATAGCATGCCTACTCTCAAAATACCTGTTTTGCTTTTCTCTTATGCTCATTTATCCCCCACAGTATTCTATTTGTGTTGTTAACTCTAGAACAAAATTGTGGCAATCTGTCCCCACTAAAATAGAATGAAGAGAGAGTCTGGTATATTTTCCCACAGGCAGTAGTATTTTAAAAATACAAAAGAAAAAAAAAAAGAAGGAAAATAAACTTTTACTAATTTTTTGGCAATTATTTTTTTTCCTCCTTAAAAGAATGAAATCGTCAATATCTGTAGTCTAATTGCCTTACCCCAAATTTCAATTAATTTTGGAAATTCGTTCCAATCAGGTCTGGATTTGGAACTGAGGACATAGGTTCAAATCCTAGTCATGTGTCCTTGTTCAAATCACTTAAAGTCAGTAGACCTCATTTCCTTAGCAATAAAAAAGGGGGATTGAACTAAATGGACTCTAAATTATATAAATAATTGTATGAAATATATCTAACAGAGAATATTTCATTTTTCTTTGTTTCTCTTAAAACTTTTGTTCTTATTATTATCCAGTTGTGTCTGACTTTTCATGACCCCATTTGAGATTCTCTTGGCAAAAACATTTCCCTCCCCAGTTCATTTTACAGATGAGAAAACTGAGGGAAAGAGGGTTAAGCGATTTGCCCAGGGTTACACAGTTAGCTCATATCTGAGTATGAATTTGGATTCAGGTCTTCCTCAGTCCAGGCCCAGCGACCTATCCACTACACCACATAACTGCCCTAGTTCTTATAATTAGGACATCTTAATATAGAGGAATATTCAAAAATTTGAAATTTGAAGTCAATGGCTTGCCAAGAGGCACCCCTTTGAATTTGGACAAATCATTTCACATCTCTGCCTCAGTTTTCCTATTTGTAAAATGAAGAGGTTGAAAAAAGATGTCAAAGTTGCTTTCTATCTCTAATCTTCTCAATCTAAAGACAATTACGGTAACTCTAGCCTTTTGGCATGGTCTTTCTAAAATATCATAATCATCCATACTAAATAGAATTTTAGGATAATACCCAATTTGGGGTATTTGGATTCAAATACCAACCTCTAAACATATTAATTTAGTTTTGAACAGTCATAATTGTTGGAAACATAAGGGATATCTCAATAGTCTTAGTACAGTTTTAATATTAAAAGTTCTGGGACAGAGTATATGTTAAGGTAAATAATTACTAATTATAATTATTAATTCAATATACACAATGGGAAAGGTAAAATTGAAAAAGATTTATCCTGGTGATTAAAATGAAGAAAATCCTATTTATTTTGCTTTTTTTGGTTTTGAGTATTTGCTTCAGTTCCTTGCCTAACATTTGGTATGTAAAAGAAATCCATTATTTGTGAGATGATGCTTAGAAATTACTTCTCTTCCTAAGAACATGCTGGGCATTTGAGTAGTAAAACAATTATTTGAGTGTTTAATTTTAGTGTCATCTCCTATGGATAAGTTTTTGTGTAAGTCACATGTGTTCAGGATCTTATGCAATTTGTTTATCTTGGAGTTTTAATAAGCAATTGCACTTACTAAATTAGAATAAGGAAAGAAGTTGAGATCACTCAGTCTCCATAATAAAATATATCAGTGCCTAAAGATATATTCATTGTTTTGACTGCTTCAATGTCTTATAACAAATTTTACTAATCAATACAATCCATTCAAATGAGAGAATTTTCTGTAATTTTCTTCAATAATATTATGTTAATAGATAATAACAAGTCATTTGATTTATACTTTTTTTACAAAATAAATGTTGTCCATCTTTATTTTTCAACATTCAGTCTGAATTAACAATTTTTAGTTAAAAAATAGATGCATACAAGCAGAATATATACTATGAATTAAATAGTGAACATGTAAACAAAACTAAGAAGCAAACAAATTATGATCTATTGCAATGCCCAATCTTGGGCCCCAGAGAGTGAATAATGAAACATTATCTTCCTCTTAGGAAAGAGTTGGGCAACTATAGGTATGGGATATGCATACACATTTAGATTCAGTTGTATATAGGTCAATGACTTTGATTTACAAAAAGTATAAAATAAAATGAAAACAGAAATATGCATACGTATTTATTATTTCTTTTTCCTTTTTTCATGAAACTATACATTTAAAATGCATTTGCTATGTTTATCTAATATTAGATACAATCAGGTATTTTTTGTTAACCTCACTCTCATAATGAGTTGAACTAAAATTATAACTCAGAATTCTCTTTGTACTTGCGTCTGAAAAAAAATTAATGAAAAAAGCAATGGCTGCCAAAAGCCTATTAAGTAACTGACAGAAGTATTGTACTGTAGAGATTTCATATACATTATATCTAAGCTCTAACTGGGGAAAAAGGGACATCTACTACCTAAATGACAGAGTAAAACCATCCATATGAACCTTGAAACTCCTCCCACATACTATTCAGTAAGAAGTCATTCAAGCAAAGCCTAAGTTGATTAAATATCTTTGAAATACTTCAATGTATGGGATGAAAGTTGGATGGATGAAGAGCATTTGGAAGGCAGAGTTGGAGGTGGATTTGAAAGAGTTGCTCACCCTCCTTTCTTCCCATGTAAAGGTATCTTATATTTCTTTAAGTGAATCTCCCACTATCCATTCCCTTCACTTTTTTAGATAAGATAAATATTGTCAGAAAACAGAGTTCACTTATTTCTTTTAGGGATCAACATCAGTTTATTTATATATTTTTTGCTTTTGTTTACTCATATAGACATATCTGATGTGTTGCAAACAATCACCTAAGCATCTCTGTCATCAAAGGTATTTCAGAAAAATTGAACATATCAATTAAATATCTGTATCCAAAATATTAGGCTCTTGAAATTTTGTGTCTTTCTAGCAATATTTCATTTACGAGGGTAAGAACTGGATCTATGATTTCATTCATACAGGGAGCTCCAGGGGTAAGGAAATTTCCTTTGCCAATGAAGATTGGCACATTTTCTACAACTTATAGTCTGAGACAGTTATCTACAACCCTAAATGGTGTTTATGGGGAGTTCAGGGAGGACCAGAACATATGGTGTGAGGGCTTGCTGAGCCCTTTTCATGGCTACTCATCTACCTTTGGTGTCCACCTGTCACTCAACTGTCATCTGTGTCCCTGTAATGTTAATGGAATAGGAAGATCTTCCATGCCCCTTTGTATTGGCAAGTAAGCAGGTGCTTAGCACCTTGATTCAAGTTAACACCTTGTTTAAACTATTTAATTAACACAGAAGTAGTTAACACCTTGGGAAGAAGTTGTTGATGTACCAGGACGGGACAGAAGAGGGAGGAGCTAAAGCATATATAAGGAAAAGCCCCAGCTGGGAATGGCAGAATTTCCTGGGGTAAGCATCTGGAGGCTGGAGCTTCTGCTGAAACCTTTCCTTTGGGAAGTTCTGCTGAGAACTTCCAAGAAGCAGGCTGAGGAGCTACCATGACTAAGAGAGGAGGATCCCTGCTTGAGGGAGCCTGTTCTGTTGTGAAGGCTTGGGAATGTGGGTGGTCACTGCATTAACCATGTGTACCAACTTCATGGCTACTGTAACGACTTTGGCTTTCTAGTTCTGGGACTTGGTTTTCTTTTATTTGAATAAAGGCTTTGGTTCCACCCTCTGTGTGAAGAGTCTGCTACATTTTTTGATTCACAACTATGCCAGCATATTCATAACTATTGTGGGTATTGTGAATATTGCATCATTGTTAAAGTCTCCAAGAAGTTGTAGTATGTGTAGCCGTCACACCCTGGGAAACCATCTCAGCAGGCAGGCTAAAAAAGGATGAAGGTAAAACAGGCCTCAAATCTGCAAGCAAGTTAGGAAGATGTTCACCCTGAGCATATGAAAACTTCCCGCAGTGGAGCACATATATGAGAACAATTTGTCCCACAAAGTGGCCGCAAAGCTAGCTGTAGCTGGTGCTATGGAGCACTTAGAGTTTAGTCAGACATCTCAGCCAACTCCTGGGCTATCACCATTCATCTTGGCTTTTGTCTTGCCACTAGACTCTGATAACTGGAAAAGAAAATGAAGTGATGACTTGTGCAGTTATGCCTTACTTGCCAATTTATATGTGAGTCAAGATATTACCCTCTGATGTCACTGATCCTCTTAAAAAATGAAGGAACAACAATAGCCCTGAATATTTCACATTAATAGAACTGTATAATAGGATGTTGCATGGAAGGGGGTTATTTCTTTGACTTAAACGACAATCTATGTGTGCATTTTTTTTAAAAATTCTGGTAATTCTCCAGTTTTACTTGCATTTGACATTGGGAGCAAATCATTCCTCTTAGATCCTGAAAACCACAGATAAAACATTTAATTTATTTCAATTTCCATGTCAGCATCATTAAGTTTGAATTATATTGATGGCATTATATGGCTCCTTCTGGAGTTTAATTCAACACCTGAAAAGTCATTAATTTGGTCAAAACTAGCTATGCCAAGAAGTAAACAAAGAACAAACTTGCCTCTAGTGCAAAAAAGATTTGAGTTCCAGTTCATTATAATTCTATTTAAACTATATTAAGGAAGGAAGGAAGAAAGGAAGGAAGGGAGGGAGGGAGGAAGAAAAAGGAGAAAAAGGGAAAGAAAGAGAGAGAAGGAAGGAAGAAGGGAACAAGGAAGAGAAAAATTTTGTCTCAGAAAATGCAGAAGAGAAAGAACTTGAACCAAATAATAATGAGAAAAGCACACAGAAAACTTGGAGTGGGGTTGCAGCAGTAAAATAAGTCAGACGTTGATTAAGGGAGGAGAAGAAATGGTGAAACTTTGGGGAAATTGAGGAAAATCTGGGTGACAATTTCTAGACTCAGATAATAGTAAGGATTCCACTTCCTATTTGAAAGCAGAGCTAGAACAAGGACAATAAAGGATAATATAAAAAGGATTAAAGATTTAAGTATGATCAAGGAGGACTGAGGAGTAGAATCCAGACTCTTGACAGAAAAGGAACAGGTAGTTCTCAAGAAGAAACAAATAAGGTACGAAAATGGAAATGGAAAATTATAGAGCAAAACAGAGAGAATAGATTGACTGATGTGACAACTTGGTCAAATAGACCCACTGCAGATGCAAGGCTGACTTGGGGGTGGTTGTAACTGTGAAGTTGTTGAGCATTTGAAATGGAAACTGGGTGGGATTTTTCAGGTGATTGAGAGGTACAAATTATCTATAAAAGCATAACCAAGAGAACAAGTTTGAGCTCTAAACACCCATGAGAATGATTTTTAAAACCTGAAAAATCTCAGTGAGAATAGAGAAAAGAAAACCATCTTTCTATTTCTGGCATAGTCCAGTGACTGTTGTCTATGATACAATTCTCAGTTGATTTTCCTCCTGGAAGAGAAAGTAAAGGGCCTCAAAAGGTAAAAAAAATTCTCTCTATACTCTAGGTTGTTAAAGGTAATGAAATCTCCTTCTATAGATCTGAGATTTCAGTGGGGGGGTGAGGGGGCCAGGAATTTTATGTATAGTAGGGAAGATAATCTTTGTCACAGTGTTGGAAACTGGAAATGTTAAACAGAGATGAAGGAAGGAAAAGAATGTTCAATGAATGTAAAAATAGATGAGACTCTTCCTGAAAAGGAAGCTGGATTGTCTTGGAAGAACAAAGCTGATTTTTCTATACAGAATAGTATGGTAAAACTATAGAAGTTATAAGGCGAGACATCATTCAGTAAGGTCCAAAGGAAAAGAAGAGTTGCAGTAGTTGGCAATTCCCTGCTCAGGTCGACTGAGGAAGCAGTCTATTGACCACATAACAATGAGAGGTTGTAGTGCTAATCAAAAGTAATGGGGAATCTCCCAAATCTCATCAAAAAAGATAACTGTACACTTCCAGGAATTAATTTGGACACAAATAATACTGTCCAAAGATTTCTAAAAAGAATTGCCAATGATTATGAAACCTTAAACAAAAGATTTAAGAGCAAAGGGGCACAGTCTATGTTTTCTTGACTGAAGCAAGGTTTAAAATATAATGATCACATGTTCCTTGTCAAAGATGAAGTAGTCCTAATAAAAACTGGTAAGAATGTATTTAAATCTTTAATCTTAATAGACTTCCCAGGGATATGTGTTACTTATATTTTAAGCATTGTACAAGAATGATTAAATCCATTTTCAGAGAGGAATTTAGCCAATTGTTTACTTCCCAAATTAATTTTTCTCTTCTGCATTCTATGCCTGGGAAGACTTTTGTGAACTGATGCAAAGTGAAATGTGAAAAATCAGAATAATATGCACAGTAAGAGAAATATTGTAAATATAATTAACTGTGAAAGATAATAACTCTGATCAACACAATGACCCACAACAATTCCAGATTATGAATTGTGAATGAACATAATGAATTTATAAAAAATGATCTAAGGATGTAGAAGTGATAGACTCACAGTATAGCTTAAAGCACATTTTCCTCTCTCTCTTTTTAATTTTCTTTTTCTCACAAAAAATTGCTAATGTAGAAATTTGTTTTGCATGACTTGATATTTTAATGTTTGGTATTTCTTGTGTTCTCAATGGGTAGGGAGGATGTCAGAATGGGAGAAAACCTGGTAGTGAGAATAAAATTAAATAAAATTTATTAAAAAAAACACTTAGTAACTAATCAACACAATAACCTACAATAATTCCAACAACCTCATGGGGAAATGTGCTACCTCCTCCCAGTTAAAAAAATGATTGTCTCATAATGTAGACTGAAACATATTTTCTTCTCTTCCATTTTCTTTCCCTTTTTTTGTGGGGGTATTGATTAATGTGGAAATTACTTTTGGATAACTACATATTTTTAATGTTTCACTTACTTTTTAAGGGGGTGGAGGAGGGGAAGGAAAGAATTCAGAAATGAAATTAACAAAATTGAATTTAAAATCTAAAAATAAAAAACATATAAATAAAATAGATTCAATATTTCCTACTCATGGAAAGCCCACCTCTAAAAAGAGTTATTCTGGAAGTATCTTCTCACATGTCTTCTTTGGGGCCATGCTTATTCTTTGTAATTCCACGGGAGAAGGAGGAGGAAGAAAGAGAGACAGAGACAGAGACAGAGACAGAGAGAGAGAGAGAGAGAGAAGTGTTTCTAAAAATTACTTGTGAGGTGACAACTCAAAAAAGTTAATGTTATGTTGGCCTGCGGTAAGAGAAGTATAGATTCTATGATGAGAAAGTTGATAGTATCACTGTACTCTGCCTTCTTGACCTCATCTGGAACCTTGTCATGACCCCCATCATGACCCAAATTATTCTAGATAAAAGTCTAAGAATATTACACTACTAGACAGTTTCCAGAGAAAATAAATCAGAATAATCAAGGACATTGCCTCCATATACTAGGAGGATCACATGTTTAGCTTGACAGAAAAAGGAATCATGAATCATGACCCACATTATTTTCTGATTTATACATCTCTATCTTCTCTTCAAGTTTTTGAAGGGACATGAGGAAAAGGAATTAATTTTGTTCTACTTGGACCCCCCAAACAAAAGAAAAGAAAGAAATTGGAAGCCAAAGGTGGGAGTTACAAAGAAACCTACTTTAACCTTGGTATCAGGAAAAACTTCATAAAATTCAAACCACCCACAAGTAGAAGAATGCAGGCCTTCAAGGGTTTGTCATTTCTCTTTCCTTTGAAATCTTTAAGAAAAGGTTTGAGGAGCTTTTGTCAGCATGTATGTTGGGGATTCTTTTCACATATGGGTTGAATTAAAGGCCCTCTGAAATCTTTCCAACTGTCAGTCTGTCACTGTAAGATTGTGTGGTTGTGATTCCTGAATGTTATTGCCAATTCCTGATGAATTGGAATTTTAAAATGATCATTCTTCTATTATTAGAGATTAGAACACATCACTAGAAAAGTATTTATAAACCTCTTCAATTTCCAATATATTTATTTTCCTTACAGTTACATTTATAATGCTCTTGGGATAAGCGGGTTTAGTTCAGTCTCACACTATGAGACTGTGCAAACATGTTGTACAAACATGTTTTCCACTTCACTATATATTTTACTTTTAAAAGACCTTAGTACTCAATCCATCCCACACTTTTCTGCATTTTTTAAAAAACACAATGTGTTCATGCTCTAAATAGGTGTTGAATTTTGTACTGGGACTATACCTTTTCACCTGAAGGAATGTCTTTTTTCTAATTGGTAAGAGCAATTCTAGGCTCTTTTGGCTTCTTTAGTATGGCAACTGCTAAACATTGTTTTTCTGCAGGAAATAGTGATAATCAAAATCTATGTATTTAACCTTGATTATTTTCCATTTGTCAGAGTCAACAGCTTGCTTGAATAGGTCATATTGAATCTGTTGTAAATGTACATCATGTCATCTGGTCTTATTTCTTCTTTTAATTTAATATTAATTTTTATCTTTGTTCCAATTAGTTGATCACCTGAGTATAAAATGACTCACACCTATAGTTAATTATTCATTGTCAATGAGTAATTTTCAATTCCATTTTTGACATTGTATGAGTACTGTGTATGGTATTTAATAACACTTTTTTAAAAAAGTGATCATTGTATGCAAATGAGATACTTATGAATAAGTAAAGAGCCATTGACCTCTTTTATTTCTGTCTTGAAACATTTTCCAACAGATAATACAGATATTTGCTATACAGAGAGAGACAGAGGGAGAGAGACAGATACAGAGACAGAGAGACAGAGATTTTTGCTTTGAAGTCACTAAAGGGTCTAATTCACTTTATAGAATTTGTCCATTTTCCAATGCTCTTCAATAAATGGCAGATAAGTTGCAATTATTGTTTCAGTGGCCATGCTGTTTATGTCATTATAAAAATGACCAAGAACATATTCAAATATTTCATATTTTTTTTCTGCTGTTTTTGAGCAAACAATAAAACTAATGCTACAAATTCCTTTATTTGCTTCTCTAAGGGTAGTCCTGTGAACCATCTTTCATTCAGCTAAATCATCCTTATCTGTTCTATTTCTTTTGTTAACAAAAATGCCATATTCATGATTCCATTCTATCAGCAGTCATTGAGTAAAAATATCAAATACAGAACTTGAATTATTAGATTATTAATCATAGATACTCTAAAAACTATATTATTATCATTTTCTGCCTCTTTTTATGTGACTCTATGGCAATCTGTAAAGAATTAGAAGCTAGCAAAATGGTTGAGAAACATTTTTACTGTTTGTTTATATGACTAAAGGATTCCTAACCTACTGACAGTAAACCATCAGATTAATCTCTTCATACCTAACTAGGATGGCCTCGGGATGCATATGTAAACTATAATCAAAACCATACTCAGTCTTTCTAGCATTGTAGAAACTTCCAGGGTCTACACTTTATTTACACACCATCTTAGAAACTACATAAAACAATGAAACAGTACTTTTATTGATGATGTCATGGAAAAGGTAGAAGAAAAATAAATGGTATTCAAGTAATAAAGTTGACTGGCTATTAAATTTTGCCCCATAAGGTTATAAAATAGATTCCAGATTTAATTATATGATTATTAGAAAATTTAATTTACATTTTATCACATGATACTGTCCTTGATATATTTGGTTTTAATAAAAATTTACATTTGTAAAGTTAATTTTACTAACCTACCTCTATTTTGTTATACACAGAAAATGATTAGTCAACTTTTATATGGTGTTTAAAGGTTTATAAATTATTGAAATTTATCAATTTATTTGCTCCTTGACTTGGTATGTGCTAATTTTCTATTCATTTTGCAAATAGGAAGACTAAGACTTAGACCATCTAACAATTTGCCCATGGTGGTGATAATAGTGATGGAGCTTGAGTTTATACTCTACTAACTCTGAAACCAGCACTCTTCCCAATAGGATTTGCTTTCACTCTCTCCCAGCAACTAGGTGGCACAGTAGTAGATAGAGCACTGGAACTAGAATCAAAAAACTTGAACTTAAATCTGGCCTCACATACTTACTAGCTCTGTGATCCTGCATATGTTATATAACTTCCTTCTCTGTATCCTCAGCTTTAAAAATGAGAGATATATAGTACCTACCTGCAAAGATTGTACTGAAAATCAAATTATATATTTGTAAAAATTTGTAAAAATTCATGCCACATAGTAGATGCTTAATAAATGCTTCTTTCCTTCCCTGTTTCCCAATGGTAAATGACCTTAATGCTAATTATGTTATAAAGTGTATTATAGTATATTGCTTTTTTGTGCTTTTGCTAAATAGTAAAGTGTCCCAACTTAGGTTAGAAACAATCAATCTATGTAAAAGAAGTTGTGTAAGTAAACACTTGATTGAAAAATTATGGGTTTTAGACATTTTATTTTTCCAAGGTATAAAATTAAACATAAATATTTTAGTACCGTTTCTTGCAACTTAATGAAATCTATAGTTTAGATGAGTGTTTTAAAAAGCCAATAATCATTTGACATGATTGATGTGTTATGTTCTATAAATCCCTAACCCATCTTCTTTAGTCATTACAGAAAAGATGCAAAATTCATTTATTTTTGCAAGTTTCATAATATATCAGTAAATATTTCTTTTACCCCAAGATCATATCATCTCCTAATATATTTGAAGTGAGACCAAGCAAGGCTTAAAAAGTGAACAAAGATTTAAATAACTTCATGTTGTCATCTTTATCATCATCATCATCATCACCACCACCACCACTGTATTATGTAATACCCATATATTGTTAAGTATTTTCAACTACACTGCATCATTTGGATAAGAAATTTCCCCCCACCCTTCCTGAATCACTTGTTCATGTGGACAGAAATAAAAAAGAAGGGGGAGTATTCAGAGTCAAATAACACAGTAGTAATAGGGCAACTTTAAGAGTTAAGCCTTGGGTAACATGCAGAATGACTTTAGCCATAATTCTTAAATGAGCAACAAACATTATCAGACACTCAAACTGATTCTGGAGATCTTAGTGTCATTAGAGGGACCCCTTGTCTGAGAAGCAAAAGATTTGGGCTCTAGTCACAGATTTGACACTAATTGGCTTTGCGATCTTTGACAAGTCCCTTCATGGGTATGGGTATTAGTTTCATAAACTATAAAATGATGGGGTCAAACTAGACGAGCCCTAAACTCCTTCATAATGTTGTCTTCTTATAAAGGTTAATGATGATTTCAATGGTGCCATTAGCCATTGAAACATTAAAGCTTGAAATTTCAGCCTTCAATTTATCAGACATATAGAAAAAAAACAGTTTAATTGATAAATGAGCTGACTATATTCTGCAATAGAAATCAATGTAATATCTGAGGAAAAATTTTATCCCTTAGATCTGTGAGTCTGTCTTTTCACCTATATAATGGAAATTTCTTATAGGGTTATTGTAAAGAACTGCTTTACCAAAAAATGAGGTGGAATTGTACTCAAAATGATGGAGTGAGAGGAAGTAGATCAGTCCAACTCTTTTACAACTCTTCTAATAAGGACAAAAAAGCATTAGAGTGAGCCATGAACAAGTAATCTGAGAAGGAAAATTGTTTAATGCATTTTACCAGACTTATTTGCACAAAGAGACAGAAAAGAGGTTCAGTACAAAAAGGATGGCTGGAAAACTTATATAAGTCTTCCATTCCACAGTTCAGGTTCAAGCCAGAAAACCTGGAGCCTGGAGCAGTGTTACTTTTACCTTGAATCAGTCAGAGTCAAATGTTTAGGGGGATAGAACTAAGATAACAATAATGGTGAATGCTGAATAGAACCCTTCACCATAGACTCAATTTCATAGTATATCCATATATAGGCTGACCTTGCTTTTCATAGTCTACTGTGGCTCATGGTGCTTACTGGAGATGCTCCTAAGGTCCTTGGAAAACACTTTGATTATTGCTGAGACCCAAGCTATTGCAAATCAATACAAAAGAAAACTTAGTTTCACCATTCCTTACAGAAGTACACAGTACATGGAACTAATTTAGGAAGCAAGGCTATAAACATGAAAAAACTCAAGAATGTAGTATCAAGCTAGATATGTTCAAGACACAGAGTCATATAATAGAAGATAGTGAATTCACATGATCTATAAACAAACATTCCAAAAACATTCAAGATTTACCACAAACTATACTGGAATTCTCAGAAAAAAAGAAGCAGGAGTTAAAAATGGAACTATAAAATAAATAAGACTGCTGGATGAAAGACAGCAGCTAGGTGACATAGTGGTTAGAGTGCTGGGCCTGAGATCATAGTCCAAATCTGACCTCAAGACATTGTTTGTGTCCTGGAAGGTCACTAAATAATATCCCTTATGAATATGAAGTAGAAGTTAAGAATAGATTTAAGGGATTAGATCTGGTAGACAGAGCAACTGAAGAACAATGGATAGATGCTTGCAATATTATGCAGTAGGCAGCAGCAACAACAAAAACTTCCCAAACAGAAAGAAGAGCAAGAAAACAAAATGGCTGTGTGATTAAGGCTTACAAATAGCTGAGGAAATAAGGAAAGCAAAAGAGAAAGGGGAAGGGAAAGATATACCCAATTGAATGCAAAATTCCAAAGGATGACAAGGAGAGGTAAGAAAGTTTTATTAAATGAGCAATGTAAAAAATAAAAGGAGAAAAAAAAGACAAAGGAACTCTTAGGGACTTAACAAAAGCAGAAGAGATTAAGGAGAGGTGGCAAGAACATACAAAAGAACTCTACAAGAAAGATCTTAATATCACAGTCATCTAGAGCCAAACATACTGGAGAAAGAAGTCAAGTGGGCCTTAGGAATTATTACTAGCAATAAGATTAGTGGAAGTGATAGAATTTCAATTGAGCTATTTAAAATCCTAAAAGATGCTGCTGTAAAAGTGCTACACTCAATATGCCAACAAATCTGGAAAATTCAACAATGGCTACTGGATTGGAAAAGATCACTTTATATCCCAGTCCTAAAGAAGGGTAATGCTAAAGAATGTCCAGATTACAGAATTATTGCACTCACTTCACATGCCAGCAAGGTTATGCTTAAGGTTCTCTAATACATGAATTTCTGAATAGACCTCTGCAATATGTGAACCAAGAATTACCAGAAAAACAGGGTGGTTTTTGAAGAGGCAGAGGAACTAGAGACCAAATTGCCAACATTTGCTGGATTAGGGACAAAGCAAAAGAGTTCCAGGAAATCATCTACTTTTCCTTCCATGACTACACTAAAGCCTTTGACTATGCGTATCACAAAAAAAAATGTGGCAAGTTCTCAAAGAGATGGGAGTATCATATCATCTTACTTGTCTCCTGAGGAATATGTGAGTGGGTCAAGAAGCAACAATTATAACTGAATGGGGGTCAACTGATTGGCATAACATTGGAAAGGGTATACAAGGCTGTAGATTGTCACCTTATTATTTAACTTATAAGCAGAGCACACCATGCAAAATTCCAAGCTGAATGAATCAAAAGCCAGAATTAAAGTCACCAGGAAAAATACAAACAATTTTATATATGCATATTCTACTACTCTGATGATAGAAAATGAAGAATTAGGAAGTCTCTTCATGAGGATAGAATAAGAAAGTGTAAAAGTTGACTTAAAGATTAACATATTTTAAAAAAAACCTAAGATCTTGGCAACTGATCCCATCACTTTCTGGCAAACAGAGGGAAAAGAAATGGAAGCAGTGTCAGATTTTATATTCTTAGGCTCAATGACCACTGCAGACAATGACTATAGCCATGTAATGAAAAGATGTTTTCTCCTTGGAAGGAAAGATACGGTAAATCTGGAAAACATACAAAAAAGCAGACATCACCTTGATGACAAAGTCATATAGTCAAAACTGTGTTTTTTTCCCAGTAGAAATTTTTGACTATGAAAGTTCAACTATAAGGAAAGCTGAGAACTGCAAAATCAACACTTTGTAATCGTGGTTCTAGAGGGGACTTTTAAAAGTTCCTTGGGCATCCAGGATATCAAATCAGTCAATATTTAAAGAAATAAATTCCAACTATTCACTGGAAGGTAAAATATTGGATCTAAAGCTTAAACACTTTGGTCATATAATGAAAATATGGAACTCATTGGGATAAAAAAAACATAAATGTTGGAAAAGATTGAAGGCAAAAGGACAAGGAAACCACAGAGTATGAGATGGATTCTTATTGTAATGGAAACAATGAACAGGAACTTAGACTTTGAGAGATAATGGAGGATAGAAAAACATATTGTGCTATGATCCTTGGGGTCATGAAAAGTCAATCTTGACTAAATAACAACTAAAGGAAAGAATTGGAAAGGAAACAAGAGTTCTAGAGTAAATAATTGGAAGGAGACCAAACAACTCAGTCCTCACACTAAATAGCTTAGGTCATATACTCCTTGAAAATTAGTTTGAAGAAGACAAGTCAATAATTCCATGTCACAGTGTGAAGTGTTTCATTTTTGAAAAAGGAAAGAAATGGATAGAATGAGGTTTCAAAATTTTTTAAAGTTTACTAACCTTTATTTTTCTTAAGTTTTATCAACATGTTTTGTTTTTGCTTTACCAACATTTACAGAAGGCTCACACTTTGTGAAAGCTTTTTTTTTTAATAATAAAGCAATACAGTTAAATAAGACTACTAATACAGTGATCTCATCAGAAAGTGCATACATTTCACATTTGTAGCACTCCAACACTTCATTTAAAAACTAATAAATCTTTTTTTTCTCCCTTCCAACATCCTAATTGATCTAAAAATAAAATAAAATAATTTACTATTAAAATAATGCATAGCTTAAAAATATTTTCTTAATGGCTATACACAAAAATATACATAGTTGCATGTATGCATGTATATTGGACACACACATTATTTTGAGTTATGCACCCTAATTCTCTCATGTCTGTGTAATGGACAGAAAATTTTAGCATTAGCTCTTTGGAATCTCACATAGTGATTTAATTGATTCTAGTTCTAACAGATTTTAGAGCTGTTTATTTTTATAGCATTGTTATTATTGTATAAATATGCTCCTAGTTCTGATTATTTCATTCTACATTAGTTAATAGAATTTCTCAAAAATGATGATTTTATAATGTTGATACTACAGTATAAATTACTCTTCTGATTTTACTTACTTCACTCTCCATCAATTCATAAGTTTTCATATGTCTTTTAAAATAACTCATATCCTCCTTTGTTATAGCATAGTTATTCTCCATCACATTCATTTACTATACCTTATTGAGACATTTCTCAACTGATGACATTTCCTTCATTACCAGTGTTTGCCAACATAAAAAGAGCTTCTGTGAATATTGTGTACGTATGTCTTTTCCCCTTCCTTTGGTATCTTTTGGCATTGGTATAATTTTATACAGGGTGTTATTTGACATTTGTCAAACATATGGAAGATAGACATTTTATCAAGGTCTACAATGCAATGGTTTTTATGGTCAAAGATGGTGATAAGACATCTACAAAAATATCTGTGATGCACAATATTACCATGTCAGGAGCATCAGAAGAGAAAAAACATTTTTATATGAAATTTAAGGTGAACATCTTTGTTAATCTAGTTGATAGAACATAGACATCCCAAGCTACTTTCAGTGATTTACCATTGCAGTCAAAAAATGAATAAAAGTGATGATCCCCACAAAAACTGGTAGAATATTTTATCTATCCACATAAAATGATATAATTACTAATTCTAATGCAGATTACTTATTCTGTATAGTTATTAATTTATAAAATGTTCTCCTATTTCTGATCATTTTATTTTTCATCAGTATCATATCTTATTTGAGACATTTCTTAATTGATAGTATCCCCTTCATTTTTAGATTTTTTCCTTTTTTTGCAAACACAAGAAGAGCTACTATTAATACTTTGTACTTATGTGTCCTTTCCTCTTTCTTTGATCTCTTTTACCTATAGGACAAACAGTGTTATAACTGAGTCAAAGGATTATAATTCCTTAATAATTCTTCACATATAATTACAAATTAATTTCCAAAATGCTATATCCAATAACAGGTATGCCAACAGTGTAAAAATGTTCCAGTTTTTCCAAAGTCCTTCTAACATTTACAATTTTTGTCATCTTTGCATTTTGGTGGGTTTGAGATACAATCTCAAAATTATTTTAATTTGCATAGCTCTAGTTAATAGTGATTTAGAGCACTTTTGCATATGGTTTTAGATAGATCGTTCCTGGTTTTTTCCCTTTAAGGACTGTTTCTTCATATCCTTAGATCTTTTAGAACTTGAGGAATGAATCTTCCTTATAAATGTGAATCCATTCCTTACATATTTTGGAAATGAAATATCTATCAGTGATTATTGTTGTGAAGTTTTTCCTAGCTAATTGTTTCCCCTTTAATCATAACATTATTAGAATTGCTTGACCAAAACATAGTTCAATAATATATAAATAATCCATTTTATCTTCTGTCATTGTCTTTATTCTTTGTTTGGTCATGAACTTTTCTGCTATTTGTAGATGCTACCTGCAGCTTTTCCTATTTTTTTTTCCTAATTTGTTCATGATGTGATCTTTCATATGTATAGGTCATGCAAACCATTTGAAGCTTTTCTTTAGATAAAGTGTAGGGTGTTAGTCTAAACTTGCATCTCCTTTCTTCTCTGTTCTTTCCCTCCCTTGTTTTTGTTTTTCTTCTTTTCCTTTGTCCTGCTCTCTTCTACCCTTCATTCCTCTTTCCTTATCACCTCTTCCTTAGTAATAGTTTCCATTACTATAGTTTCCAATACTAGTACTATGCAAATGATCCCCAAACATCTATCCTTAGCCTTATGCTTTTTTTTCCCCTGAATCTCCAAATGTTTAATATATATCTACACTATCTATCTGTCACCAACTCAAAGTCAACATATGTAGACATAAGCTTATTAGCTTCTGCTAAGGCCCAGGCACATGGAAATCAGAATCTCTCAGACTTAATCTATGCATAATATCATGACAGTTGCTATACCCAAATGATCTACTTCACATTCCAAATAGGGATGTAGGGAACTATGTCCAGAGAAGCAAAGTGTGTCTGTATTATTGTTGCATATTCTGACTCTTTCAGGTCAAAGTAAACCTCCTGTGTTAAGTATTCAATGAGTTATGAGTATCTGAATTGGTCTGAATGTCAAAACTTAACTGAGAAACTGGCGGTATTGATGTAGTGTCGCCTAAATATTTTCACTCATTACTCTCATCCAGGCTTTGATTGCTTCTAGTCTGAACTACTTCAAGAAATTCTTAAGGGTTTCTTTTGTCTTGTAGTCTCTACCTTCCCCAGTCCACTCTTCACAAAGCTATGGGCATAGTCTTTTAACACACAAGATTAATCATGGCACTCCTCATCAAAAATAATTTTTGTTTATTGTCAAATAAGGAAATATTAACCCTTTATTCTGAAGATGGCAAGGTAGAGGCAGCAACTTAACCTAACTCTTCCAACATTCCCTTCTAAACAACTTTAAAATAAGGCATGTAATCAAATGCTGGAGTGAAACATGCAGCAAAAGATCAAAATGAGACATTATTTCTATTCCGAGACAATTTAGGAGGTTGGGAAGAGTCCTATGGCAACAAGATGAGAATGGGATGAAGGGCCTATAACAGTAAAATCAGTTGTGGGCCTATGAGGCTATTCTGTCAGCAGTGGCAGAGATGGCAGCTTTAGGAACTCTAAGCCCAGAGACCTTCCAGGACAGAGAGAATATTAGTGCTATTGGCTACAAGGAAACAGGGGCCCTCTCTGGGTAAAGACCAAAGCACAGACTTTGAAAAAGAACAGTGAACAAACCACATCCCTATTTGGAATGTGAAGTAGATCATTCAGGTATAGCAACTGTCATGATATTATGCATAGATTAAGTCTGAGAGATTCTGATTTCCATGTGCCTGGGCCTTAGCAGAAGCTAATAAGCTTATGTCTGCATATATTGACTTTGAGTTGGTGATGGATAGATGGTGTAGATATATATTAAACATCTCCAGATGCCAATTTGGAAGCACTGAAAAACAAAAGACTCCCAGTACTTTTTGCAAAAACTCCTGAAACTTAATACAATGCTCCATTACCCCATGTTCAGAGTCTAATATTAACTTAAAGTTCAAAGTCAAGAAAAAGACTGGGAAAAAATGAGTGAAGGAAAGAAAGATCATAAAAAGTTACTATAGTGACAGAGAAGATAAAAACAAAAACTCAGAAGATTACAGGAATACGAAAAAATTTAGAAGTAAAGCCTCAAAAGAAAAAAAAATGCATTTTAGACATAAACCCAACAAGAATACCTGGAAAAGCTAAAGAGATTAAAGTAGTAGATGGAAAATAGGAAAAATGAGTGAGAGTGATGCAAGAAAACTATGAAAAGAGAATTAAAGCTTAGTAAAAGAGGTGCAATAAAATGCCAAAGAAAATCACACTTAAAAAAAAAAAACAGAATTGGCCAAATGGAAAAAGAGGCACAATGATTTACTGAAGAAAGGGACTCCTAATAAAGCAGAATTAGGCATGTAATAAAGAGGTACAAAAGTTAACTGAAGAAAAGAATTCCTTAAAAATTAGAATTGGGCAAGTGTAGACATCAAGATAAAACAAAACTAAAAATAATGAAAAATAGAAGAAAATGTGAAACATTTCATCAGTAAAATGACTGACCAGAAAATAGATTGGGGAGAGGGGGCAGGGAGAGTGGGAGAGAGTTGGGTATAGGAATCTATCTTAATAGGGAAGTAGGAGGGGAAGAGACTAAGAGAAAGGAGGAGTGAAAAAAGGGAGGTCAGATTAAAGGATGCTATGGTCAGAAGCAAAGGATGCCTTTGAGGAGGGACAGGGTAAAAAAAAAATACAAAGAGAATAAACATGAGAAAAAAGAGTACAGGAAAATGTACCACTAATATGGTAGATATGAATGGCATGAAATCACCCATAAAATGGCAACATATGGAAGAATGGATTAGAAACAAGAATCCAACAATGTTTTGTTTACCAAAAACACACTTGAAACAGAAAGACACACATAGACTTAAAATAAGGAACTGTAGGAGAATTTATTATGCTTCTGTTGAGGCTAAAAAAAAAGGCAGAAGTAGCAATCATGATTTCAAACAAATCAAAACCAAAAATAGATCTAGTTAAAAGAGATAATCAAGGAAACTGTATTTTGATAAAAGGTATCATAGATAAATGACTAGCATCAATACTAAATATATATGTACCAAAAGATAGAGCATCCAAATTCTTAAAGGCTTAAACAAAACTGGTGCAGGCAAAATTAAAAGGAAAGCAGGAAAGGAGAGGAGGGAAAGGATATTACAGCAAGTTTCTCTGATCCAGGTCCCATTTCTCAAATATATAGGAAAAGGAATGAAATTTATAACAAGTGCAATTCTTTGATTGACAGCTGACCAAAGGATAGACAGTTTTATAAATGCTCTAAATCCCTATTGATTAGAGAAATGCAAATTAAAACAATTCTGAGGTATCACCTCACATCTATCAGATTGGTTAACATTGCAGGAAAAAAAAGACTAGAGGGGATAGGGGAAAATTGGGACACTAATGCACTGTTAGTGGAATTATGAACTGATTCAACCATTTTAATTTGGATTCTAGTTATTTGTATGTGCTTCATCCTTCAACTAATGTTCAAGATTCTTTAAGATTCAAAATGTATACACACCATAGTATATGGTAGATATTTTATAAATGCTTATTGAAATTAAACCCCTTTACCTACTTTTTTAAAATTTATTTTTAGTTTTCAACTTTCACTTCCATCAGTTTTAAACTTTCTCCCCTTTTTTCTCTCTTCCCTCCCTAAGATAACATGCAGTCTACACATATACCATCTACACATACATTCCTATTAAATACATTTTCACATTAGTCATGTTGCATAGAAGAATTATAAAGAATGGGAGAAACCATGAGAAAGGAGGAAAAGAGCAAAACAAAAGAAAACAAAAAAGAAAATAGTCTACTTTGCTCCACAATCCAACTCCATAGTTCTTTCTCTGGATGTGGATGGCATTTTTTATCATGAGTCCTTTGGAATTGTTTTAGGTCCTTGCATTGCTGAGAAGGGCTAAGTCTACCAAAATCAGCCCTTGAATACTGGAGCTGTTTCTGTTAACAATGTTCTCCTGGTTCTGCTCACTTCACTCATCAGTTCATATAAGTCTTTACAAGATTTTCTGAAGTCTTCCTATTTATCATTTCTTACAGCATGGTAGTATTCCATTGCTTTCATATATACCACAACTCATTCAGCCATTCCCTAATTCATGTGCATCCCCTCAATTTCTAGTTCTTGGTCACCACAAAAAGAGCTGTCATAAATATTTTTATGCATGTGGGTACTTTTCTCGCTTTTATGATCTCTTTGGGATAGAGCCCTAGAAGTGGTATTGCTGGGTCAAAGGGCATGCATGTTTTATAGCCTTTTGGTCATAGTTCCAAATTGCTGTCTGTAAAATTTGGATCATATGATAACTCTACCAACAATGATTTAGTGTTCCAAATTTCCCACATGTTCTACAACATTTATCATTTTCCAGTTTTTTCATGTTAGCCCATCTGATAGGTGTGATGTGGTACCTTAGAGTTGTTTTGATTTGCATCTCTTTAATCAAGAGTGATTTAGAGCATTCTTATATGACTATAGATAGCTTTCATTTCTTATTCTGAAAACTGCCTGTTCATATCCTTTGACCATTTAATAATTGGGGCCTTCATCTACTTTTAAAGTTAAGGGTGAAGAGTCCCATAATGTGGCAAGAGGTATCCTGTGATCAATGAAGATATTGGCATACTAGCTCTAGTTTCAATTTTTAAATGTCCTCTCCTCCCATTCTGCCAGGTTAAAGGTAAAGGGAATCATATAATGGAAATTTGGGCAGTCTGTGAATATCTACACTGAGTACCCTTAGAATGAACTCTGAGTATCATAATCTATTGATGCAGATCCTAGAAATCTTACAAAACAATCATAACCCAAATGTCAGATTGTGATCTATGGACGGAGTTAGTTTAATTTGAGAGATATGCTTCTAATAATAATAACAATCTTCATGGCTCATTTTGTCTCTACCCACTGTGCTTCCTGAAAACATTAGAATCTGGTTGATGTTTTCCAAAGGCTCACCAGGTTCCTGGTGGCACTGAGACTAAAATAAATAAATAAACAAACAAAAAAATGAATAAATAAATGAATGAATGAATAAATAATCATGAATAGGCATATTAAAGTCAGAGAGAAAAAAAGAAGTTATTACTTTCTGTTTAGCAAAACAAGTTAGAGTTCCTCATTTACGAAGTTTAATTTCCCTTCTTTACTGAATTTTAATTGCAATCCCTGAAAAATCTCAATCTACAACTCAATGAAATCTCTGATGAAGGATTAGAATCCAGACCCTCAGTAAACTCTCAGTGTCTATCCTTGACTTCTCTTTGACTCCACTTTTGAATCTTGTTGTTCCTTTCCTCCAGTATATTTTAACCAATTCTAACTCCTAAGCTCTCTTTTGGACTTTCTCTATATCCCAGTATAATCCTATGGTCCCCACAACACTCAACACAGAGCAACCAGGCTTTGTATCTCAGCATTAGCCATGAAGGTTCCTCCAAATAACTATATATTCTTTGTACATGCTTTTTTTTTCTCTTTCTATGTTGTTCTTCTATACCATACAGTCTAGTGAAGAAATTATTTGATTTTCTTTGATACTCATTACACTACACTTAGAAAGTGCCTAATTTATGCAAGGTGTTGTTTGGTATTTGTCAAATATGTAGAAGATATATTTTGGTAAAGACGGGGTCCATGCATTAATGCTCAAAAAAACTGATAAAACATCCACAAAGATATCTGTAATGCAAAATGTCACCATGATAGGAGAATTGGGGTGGGGGCTGGAACTGTTGTGTAAGATCTGAAGGGAACATCTTTATTAACATACCTGATGAGGTATAGGTAACTCAGCCTACTTTTAGTGATTTTTCACTGAAAGGAGAGAATGGAGGAAGGTGATGATTCCCATAAATACTGATGGACTATTTCCTCTATTTATGCCAAAGAATATCAATTTTAATTCTAGTGTAGATTGCTTATACTATCCAAGTTATATGGAATTATATACTCATTATATCTCATATCACATAAGGATTTCTGTGAACATAAATAAAAATAATTTCCTTGTGTCCAGAAGTCTCCTTACAATTTCACAGCACTTGTCTGTTTAAAGCAAACATTTTTGTTGTAATATTTCCTCCTGAGGATCTAGATTCATTGTTTAACAAATAATTGCACAAATCTTCATGTATCCCTTTATTCTTCCCCAAAGTTTTGGTTTACATGCTTTGATTTTGCACTTCTTAACATATTACACATTCATTATCATTATTTCTATGACTCTGCATATATCTATATCCAGCTAGTAATACAGACAGCTATTCTTCATTCTCATCTAGATTTTAGAAAACCAGATGTGAGGAACCTGTCACTTTATAGATGATTCTTATTTGTTCACAGGGAAAGGAGTTCAGAAATTGGCAGAACTGTGAACAGGATTCTAGGATGCTAGCATCATAGATTGAAAGCTACGAGGGTCCTAAGAGGTCATCAAGTTCAAATCACATATTTTACATTTATATACATATATGTGTTTATATATATATATATATATATATATATATATATATATATATATATAAAATAAGTTGCTTATGAATCATGTTATTTCAGGATTTTTTATTTATATATAAAGCACGTTAACAGTGTGTGATACTTAGGTGCTTAGCAAATGTGTATTGATTTATACATTCAGATGAGGAAAATTAGAGCTAAAGAAAGTAATTTTCCCAATGTCATACAACCAATAAAAAGCAGATCTAGTATCTAAACCCAGTGTCTTCATACAAACTTGATACAACACTCCTTCCACTATGTTATGTGCTTCCTTTACACAGAAACAATACAGAGCAGTAACTAAGGAAAAATAACCAATATTTTGCTCCATGCAGTCAAGACCTGGAAGCATACTCCCTTCCTAAAATGGACTTTTGGCTCCCCATTCCTGTGCCTTGTGGACTTCTGATATCCCTCTATTGTGTGACTCGGCCAGGAGGGGCTTGTTCTTTTTCTGAAGCCTACCTTCCACCATAATCATACTATCTAAATCCCAACGCCTACCCCTCCTGTGCATGCACACTTTCATAGAGTTCTGAAAGTCAGTAATTCTGCATCCTTATTTGGCCCCAGATACTAAATTAACTTGTCCCAGACTCCAGAATTACAGATTTTAACTGTTTCTGAATCAGTAAGTGATAAGAGCAAACAAGTACACTCTAGTTTACCTATCCTTGCCACTTGCATGTATTGCCTCAGTTCAAACACAGCAATAACAACAGCAGCAGGAGCAACAACAGCAAAAAAAAAAATAGCAATAGTGGCATTTTATATAAGTCTTTAGGATTTACAAAGTGCTTTAATATATTGTCTTATTTGATCCTGAAAGCAACTTGAGGAGTTTGGCATCATTGTCACCACCAACATAATCATCTTCACCATCAGTGTGGTTGTCAGCATCATCATCGTCATTGTCATCATCATGATCATTGTCATCATCATCATCGTCATCATTATCATCATCATCATCATCATCATCGTCATCATCATCATCATCATCATCATCATCACCATCGTCATAATTATCATCATCATCATCATCATCATCATCATCATCGTCATCGTCATCATTATCATCATCATTATCATCATCATCATCATCGTCATCATTATCATCATCATCATCATCATCATCATCATCATCATCATCATCTTCTACAAATGAGGAAACTTAAGTTCAAAAAAGTAAATTGATTGACCAAGGATCACATAGCTAAAAAGTGTCTAAGATGGGTTTGGAATTCAGAGTCTTCCTGATTCCACAACCAGTCCCCTGAACCCTGCTAGATGTCTTAATGTTTACTGTTGCCTTCAAAGTGGTAACCAAAAAGACCATGAAGAAAAAATAACACTATCACAAGCACCCATTGCCATGTGTGAATTCTTTTCTTTATTTTTCTCTTTCATGTGTCTCCTAGTCTAAAGAGGAACTAAATTTTAAAATAAGGTCCTACAAATAAATGGTTAAAATGAACTTCATGACTTTATGACCAAAAAATGAGAACAATTCAAGAGGCAGTTACAAGGAAGCTTTTGTATCTTTGTAATAGTGTTGCAATGGCTATTAATCATGTTTTAATTAAATGTTTCCTGATAGAAATCAGATTCATTAAGCCACCCACAGATCAGTTAACTGAGAGTTTGCCATTACATAACTAATTCTGCTGAATATGTTACAATGAATTGGATCCTGTACATTTTTATAATGAAAAAAGGCAGATTTTTTTTTCTGAGCTGTCTTTTTCAACAAATGCATTTAAAAAGCCTTATCCACAGAATCATCTGCATTAGTTCTGAGTATGCAAATTTTTGTCATTCACAGCCAACTGTTTAATACAGTAATAATCATCATAGCAACTACAAGAGATGTGGCAGGAATGTAGTTTGCCAAATAAATATTTCACAACAAAGGTTCATTTTAAAATGTTATGTTAAAGGTGGCTCTCCGTCAAAGTACTCTTCAATAGCTTTTGCCACTACATATTTTATTTGTGTTTGGGACTGAGGGGGGGGCAAATTTAGTACTGACATTTTCAGGCTAATAGGATTTAATCTTTGGATTGGGCGCTTGGTTGGAATTTCTGGGTCCTTAGTCAAGTCATACCCATGAACATGTCACATCTGCTGATAATCATGGTTACCCACAGTTGTATTTGCATCAATGGAAAAGTAAATATTCTATTCCATTACACTTCAATGCTAATTTCATTTAATCAACTCTAGGTGAATAAGATAATTTCTAAACATTATGTTCTCTTCTAGATAATTTTTTTTTGCCGCCTAGTTAATATTTTTAAAGATGTGGGAAAGTACTAGGAACAGGCTCACGATTTCAATAATGTAGGAAATTCTCTAATGAAAAAACTCCCTCTCTGAGAAATTGGGAAAAAATTTTCACAACCAATGTCTCAGAAAAAATTTTTACAACCAATGTCCAAAATATACAGAGAATTGAGTCAAATCTATAAGAATACAAGTCACCCCTCAATGATAAATGGTCAAAGTATATGAACAGGCAGTTTTCAGAGGAAGAAATTAAAGACATCTATAACCATATGAAAAAATGCCCTAAATCACTATTGATTAGAGAAATGCAACTCAAAACAACTCTGAGATACCACATCTCACAGGTCAGATTGGCTGAGACAACAAAACACAAAAACGATAATGCTGGAGAAGATGTGGAAAAATTAGAACACTAATGCATTGTTGGTGGAGTTGTGAACTGATCCAGCCATTCTGGAGAGCCATCTGGAACTATGGCCAAAAGGCTATAAATAATTTAATACCCTTTGACCCAGCAATATCACTTCTAGGGTTGTATCCTGAATAGATCATAGAAGTGGGAGGAAGACCCATATGTACAAAAATATTTATAGCAGATTTTTTTTGTGGTAGCAAAGAATTGGAAATTAAGGGGATGCCCATCAATTTGGGAATGACTAAATAAGTTGTGGTATGTTAACATAATGGAATATTATTGTGATATAATAAATGAGGAGCAGGCAGACTTCATATTTACCTGGAGATGCTTATACAAATGGATGCTGAGTGAGAATAGCAGAATCAGGAAAAAATTGTACACAATTACAGACACAACATATGTGTGATGACTAACTTTGATATACTGGACTCAGCAATGATGGGTTATAAGACAACTCCAAAAAACTCATGATGGAGAGAGATGTCTACATTCAGAGAAAGAACTAGAAAGAACAGAGTTTGAACGCAGATTGAAGCAAATTACCTGCTCTCGATTTTTTTCTTGTTTGGTTTTATTTCCTCTTTCCCATTGTTCATTCCATCAGTTACAACCGTTCTTTAAAACCTGACTAATGTCTAACATGAAAGTATTTGCAGATCCTATACTTGATTACATGCAGCCATGGGGGCAGGGGGAGGGCAGGTGAGGAGAGGGAGGGTGAGAAAATTTGAAGGGACTGTGGAACTGAATCCTGTAAACTAAAAGTAAACAAATTAATAAAGACAAAAAAAGAAAAGAAAAAAATCCTTCTCCCAGATGAATTCTGTAAAATTGCCCAGCAAAATGAAAGATTAAGAGTTGCACAGAATTACATAAAAGGAATGCTTAAAGTTGAGATTTGAATCCCAACTTGAAACCTTGGTCCAAGACCAGCTCTCAATCCACTATTAGACGTCTCCTTACCACTACCACCACCCCATTTGATGTTAACTTGTTTTTCATTTGTCCATTTTCTACTTACTTACAAATTCTGGTAATAATAACTAGATAGATAGAAGATAGATAGATGGATAGATAGATAGATAGAAAGATAGATAGATAGATAGACAGATAGATACAGATAGATAGATAGATAGATAGATAGATAGATAGATAGATAGATACAGATAGATACACACATGCAAGAGCTTTCAATTTTGAAAGCAAGGAAAACATTGGTTCCAATCCTATCTCTGACACTAGCTGCACGATCATGAACAAATTTCTCAATTTCTTTGTTCATCAGTTTCTCCATCTTTAAAGCTGGGATATGCCTGTAACATTTGTCCCCTGGAGTCATATAAGAAAAAAAACTCTGTGTGTGTGTGTGTGTGTACATATATATATATATATATATATATACATGTGTATGTGTTTGTGTATGTGTGTGAAAGCATTAACATTACAATATTGTAAAGTTAATTACATTAATTTTATATCACACAATGATAAATTGCATTGTTTTTCACCATTATTATCACTGTTATCTAATTCTCATCTTTTTTCATGGAATACAAATAGAGGACAAGTAGCTAATATGCTTTTATTCTTTTATATTTAATATTCAATAACTATTAAAAAAGGCAACTGAAGAGGGATAATAGAAGTATTAAGACCCTCTTTTTGCCAACAAGAAAATTAAAGATCAAGGAGTCAAATTGCATAGTCAACATAGCTAACAAGAAATTCAAAGAAGGTATTCTCCTCAAAATCCAGAGTGCCTTTATCCACATTACATCACATTAGAGTAGCAAATGAAGTTAGGGGTTAAACATAGCCTTGAGTCACCTTACACTGAACAGCTCCTAGGCATGTGATAGGATGGAAGTAAGCATTTTTCCTACTTCTTTACTTCTCCATACCTAGCCATTAAGATCTATTGCAATGTCTAGAGAAAGGTTGAAACTACAGTCACATGTTTAATGGCAGCAAATGTGGTCTAGAGACTAAAAGCTGTAGCCCTTTACTTGTTATTGGGGGAGTGTTGTGGGTCCTTTTATTACAATGACTCTTGACGATGTTACTAGGCAAAAGGTATGATTAGTAACTTACATGTAATACTTACATCAACACAATTTCTTTTAAATTCAGCAAACAGCAAAGAGAGAAGTGGAAACCAAGTATGCCTAAATTAAATAAATGATTTCTGAAAAGGAATGCACTTGACAATATCTTCCCCCAAGGTACTATGGCCTTTTAGATGGTAGAGAAATCCTTTGGTTATTATTTCAATAGGAACCTTGTATTCCAACTCAAAGTCAAAAAGGATTTATTAAGTGTTTACTATGTACCAGATACTGTGCTAAGAGCAGGCAATAGATAGTACCTGCCTTCAGGGAGTTTATATTCTGATGGAGAGGAGAAAGACAACACATAAAAGGAAGCTGAAAGTAGAGGTGGTAATAAGGTACGGATGGATGGTGGGGGCGGGCAGTAGGGAGGGAGAGAGACAGAGAAACAATGGAGAAAATTTGCAGTCAAGACTAGAGCCAAGAGATGAATGAAGATATGACTATTCTAGGCACTTTCTTTAAAATGGAGGTTCTGGGAAGAATTGACCAATCAGAGGAAATGATTGAAGAGTGAGACTGCATTTCCAGTGTAAGAAGTTTAGGGACAGAGTGAAAGTCCAGGGTAAGGAGGTTGCAGGACTTGAGTGAGTTTTCAGGTTTGGAAGACTGCTTTGGCATTGTGAAGAAAGTCTGAAGAATAAGAATGACAACCCAGAGAGAAATGAAGATAGTATCCCACATAACTTAGTACATAGTAGGTACATGAAATGCTTGCTGACTTGACTTGGAGACATTATTCTTTAGGAATTAGCTCCTTGAGAGAATTCTAAAGCAAACATGTCTGGAGGCTGTTAACGACATTCTTTAATTTGTCTTTTTTTCTACTGCTGTCACCAAAATAGCACCCTAAAAGTTCCTCAGAGAACTTCTGTATGACATTTTATAACTTTTTTTTACAATCTTCAGTTCTGTCTCCTACTTGGTTTTCATCACAAGCTGCCTAATAGATATTTTAGCATGTCCAAAGTAGAATTCACTATCTTTCTGTTCAAATCCTCCTTTTAATTTTTTTTAATTTCTATTGCTGTCACAGGCACCATCATCCTCCCAGTTACCTAATTTCTATATCATCCCAAAATGAAACTCCTCATTCTCTTTCATGCCATATATCAATTAATCATTTAATCTTGTTATTCCTATATCCACAGCATTTCTTTGTCCCATCCCTTTTTCTCTCTTTACATAGCTACCACAATAGTTCAAGTTGTCATTGTGTCTCACTTGAATTACTACTATAGCTTCTTAAATTGTCTTTGCCTCAAGTTTTTCCCTATTCTAATGAATCTTTCACACAGCTGCCAAAGTGATTTTCTTAAAGGTGGCCCTATGTCACTCCTCTGCCTCAAAAATTCCAGTTTCTCTTTTTCACTTCTAGAATCAAATATAAACTCCTTTGTTTGGAATTTCAAAGTCTTCACAACAAGATCCAATCAACCTTTCCAGGATTATCACACATTACTTCCCTCCATGATTACCACAGTATAACCATACTGATATTTTCCAGTCCTATAGACAAGGCATGCCTATTTCTTTGCACATGCTATGCTTCATGACCTTCTGTATAGGCCTTCTGTCTATGATGTTACCCTTCCTCACTTTTCTCTCTTAGCATACCCTTTTTCCTTCAAGAGTCAAAGCAAATGCTACCTAAATTAATTTACTTATGCAATGTCATACCAATCAAATTACCAAAAATTGTTTTATACAGGTAAAAAATAACTAAATTCATCCAGAAAAACAAAATGTCCAGAATATCAAGAGAATTAATGAAAAGAAATGCAAGGGAAGGTGACCCAGCCATAGCAGATTTCAAATTGTATTATAAAGCAGCAGTCATCAAAAGTACTTGGTACTGACTAAGAAACACAGTGGTAAATCAGTGGAATAGGTTAGGTACACAAGACACAGCAGTCAATGAGTTTTGTAATCTATTGTTTGATGAACCCAAAGAAAGACTCCAGTTTCTGGGATAAGAATTCACTATCTGACCAAAACTACTAGGAAAACTTGAAAATTGTATGGCAGAAACTAGGCGTAGACCAGCATCTTACACCATATACCAAAATAAAGTCAAAGTGGGTACATGATTTAGATATAAAGGCTGATACTATAAGCAAACCAGTACATCAAGGAATAGTTTGCCTGTCAGATTTGTGGAGAAAAGAAGAATTTATCATCAAAAAAGAGATACAGAACATGATGAAATGTGAAATAGATCATTTTGATTACCTTAAATTGAAAAGTATTTTTACAAACAACTTGGTTGCCAAGGCAACCAAGATTTGGAGGGAAGCAGAAAACTGGGAAAGAATTTTTACAGCCAGTGTCTCCAATAAAGACCTTATTTCTAAAATATATAGAAAATTATATGAAATTTATTTTTTTAATTTATTTACTTTCAGTTTTCAGCATTTACTCCCAAAGGTTTTGAATTCCTAATTTTCTCCCCATCTCTCCCTATCACCCTTCCCATCCCAGGACAGCATGCATTCTGATTACCCCTTCTCCCAATTAGCCTTCCCTTCTATCACATCCCTCCCTTCTCTTATTCTCTTCCCTTTGATTTTCCTCCAGGGCAAGATAAGTTTCTATACCCCTTTACCTGTATATCTTATTTCCAGTTGCATGCAATATTTAACATTCATTTTTAAAGCTTTGAATTCCACATTCTCTCCCATCCTCCCTACCCAAACCACCTTCATTGAGAAAGTAAGCAATTCAATATAGTTAATGCATGTGCAGTCATGCAAAACACTTCCATAACAGTCATGTTGTGAAAGAATAACTATATTTCCCTCCATCTTGTCCCACCCTCCATTTATTCTATTCTCCCCTTTGACCCTGTCCCTCCTAAAAAGTGTTTGCTTCTGATTACCCCATCCCCCAACCTACTATCCCTTTTATTACTCCCCCACTCTTATCCCCTTCCCTCTGCTTTCCTGTAGCACATGATAGATTTCCATACCCAATTAAATGTGTATGTTATTCCCTCATTAAGGCAAATCTTATGACAGTATGGCTCACTCATTCCCTCTCAGCTCCCCCTCTTCCCCTCCACTGTAAAAGCTCTTTCTTGCCTCTTTAATGTGACATGATTTACTACATTCTACCTCTCCCTTTCTCTTTCTCCTAGGACATTCCTCTCAACACTTAATTTTATTTTTTTGATATCATCTCTTTGTATTCAACTCATCCTGTGCCCTCTGTCTACATACACATTCCCTTCAACTACTGTAATACGGAAAAAGGTCTCCTGAGTTGCAAATATCATCATTCCATGTAGGAATGTAAACAGTTCAAATTTAATAAGTCCCTCATGGCTTCTTTTTCCTGTTTACCTTTTCATGTTTCTCTTGATTCTTGTATTTGAAAGTCAAATTTTCCATTCAGCTCTGGTCTTTTCAACAAGAATGCTTGGAAGTTCTCTCCTTCATTGAAATTCCAAATTCCCCTGAAATATTTTTCTCAGATTTGCTCGGTAGGTAATCGTTGATTTTAATCCTACCTCTTTTGACCTCCAGAATATCTTATTTCAAGACCTCTGATTCCTTAGTGTTGAAGCTGCTAAATCTTGTGTTATCCTGATTGTGGTTACACAATTCTTGAATTGTTTCTTTCTGGCTGCTTGCAATATTTTCTCCATGACTTAGGAACTCTAAAATTTGGATACAATATTCCTATGAGTTTTCCTTTTAGAATTGCTTCCAGACCAGTGTGATAGCCTCTTCCTGTTGGCCTTCCAGATTGTCATGGGCTAGAAATTTGTTTCACTCTGTCATTTTGTGGTTTCTGCTGCTCTAGAATTTGTTTAGAGTCCTTTTTAGAGATATTTTGAGGGGTTTAAGGGAGAGCACATGCAGGTCCCTGCTTTTACTCTGCCATGCCTGCCCCCCAAGTCAAATTTTTAAAAATACAAGTCATTCCCCAATTGATAAATGGTCAAAGGATATGAACAGGCAATTTTCAGATGAAGAAATTAAAGCTATCTATAATTATATGAAAAATGCTTTAAATCACTACTGATTAGAGAAGTGCAAATTAAAACATTTCTGAGGTACCACATCACACCTATCAGATTGACTAACATGAAAAAACAAGAAAATTATAAATGCTGGAGAACATGTGGGAAAATTGAAACACTAAATCATTTCTATAAAATACCATTTCTAGGGCTGTATCACAAAGAGATCATAAAAATGGAGAAAAAAACCTACCTGTACAAAAATATTGATAGCAGTTCTTTTTGTGGTGGCCAAGAATTGGAAATTGAGGGGATGTTCATCAATTAGGGAGTGGTTGAACAAGTTGTGGTATATGAACGGAACAGAATACTATCATGCTATAAGAAATGATGAGCAAGTAGACTTCAGAAAAACCTGAAAACATATATATGAACCGATGCTAAATGAAAAGAGCAGAACAAGGAGAACATTGTACACAGTAGCAACAGCCACACTGTCCAATGGCTAACTTTGACAGACTTAGTTTTTCTCAGCAATTCAAGGATCTAATAAAACTCCCAAAGATGCATGATGGAAAATGCTATACACATCCAGACAAACGACTCTGGAATCTGAATGCAGATGGAAGCATATCATTTGCTCTCCTTTTTCTTTTGTTGTGTTGTTTTGTTTCTTCTTTCCTGTGGCTCCTCACATTAGTTCTTATCCTTTTTTACATCATGACTAATGTGAAAATATGTTTAATGTGAACACATAGGTAGAGCCTATATCAAATTGCATGTCATCTTAGAGTGGGTGGGGAGGAGAGAGAAGGTGAGAAAATTTAAAACTCAAAATTTCATGGAAGTTCATCTTGAAAACTAAAAATTAATTAATTAATTAAAAAATAAAATAGAATAACTAAAAAATAAAAGTACATTAAAACATTCAAAGCAAATGCCACCTCTTACATGAAGCCTTTCTTTGTCAACCAGTTGATAATGCTTTCACCACACAAATTATTTTCTATCCATTTTGCATGTATATACATACAGCTGATCTTCCCTTGTTCAATTATAATTTCATTCTGAGAAGAGACAATTTTGGTTTTGTCTTTCTATCCCTGTCACATAGGATAGTGCCTAACACTTCTTCCACAAAGAGATGAAAAAAATAATGTCCACTCATTAAATAATTCATTCAACAAACTTTGATTAACTATCTCCTATGTTCAAGATACATTTGTTAGGCATTGTATGTATTAAGGTAAAAATATGGCAGTTGCTACTCTTAAGGTGCTTACATTTCACATATTGTGCCATGTAAACACACTGACTTATCTTCTCCCAGTTCATGTAAGTGGTTCCTTCAGCCAGTACTTATAGGGTATGAACTTAAAACTCTTCACCATGCTAGTCATCTTCTACTGTATTATTCCTAGCTAATCCATATTACTCCTATTAGCTTTCAGAATTGAATATACTCCAGGTATAGTCTGACTAAAATGATGTATAATAGAACTTTTACTTCTCTAGTACTGATCATTTAAGCTTCTTTTAAGACATACTAATGAAGTGTATGGAGTATTCAGGGTGAACTAGCACCTCCAGTCTGAGAGCTGGCTGAGCCCTTTTCAATGCTGCTCATCCATATTTGGTCTTCACCTTTCACCCAGTTCTCATTTGTGATGCCAAGAAGCTGTGGCATGTGCAAGGCCCACACCCCAGTCAAACCTTCTAAGGAGACAGCCTAAACCAGGTTAAGGCTAACAAACAGATCTCAAACACATTGGTGAATTAGGGAGATGTCCACCTTAATCATGTGAAGACTCCCCCAAATGAAAACAATTTTTTTCAGTGACCACAAAGGTAGCTGAAGCAGGTACTATAGAGCACTTTTAGGTTGGGCAGACATCAAAGACAGCAAGGTCATCTGCTGTATCTCAGGCCATCACCAGTCATCTTAACTTTTATCTTGTTATGTGACTTCTATGACTGTAGAAGACAGAATGAGATGACTTTGTGCAACACTGTCTTACTTATGTTCAATTCACAATCAAGTCAGGACATCACCCCATAACATCATAGTTCCTTCTCAAAATGAAGGATAAATAACAATGCAGACTAATACTACATTAATTTTCCAGGTGTTTTTAGCAGATATTTTCCATTTTTACCTTATATTAAGTACCAATTAGATATTAAGTACATTAAACCAATGAGTTGTTATTGCTGTATTCCTTTCAGATAAAGCAGTATATGGCTCTCTTCCATCTTGTCCTCATGACATTGATTTTTTGAAACCAAGTATGAGACATTACACTTGATCTTTTTTTTTTTAATTTTATTAGATTTGGTCTAGTATTCTATCAGGTTGAGACTTTTTTTTGAATCTTGACTCTCAGCATTTTAGCTGTCACTTACACTTTGGTGTCAAGTACAAATTTAATAAGCACACCATCTATGCTGTTATCCAAATAATTAATAAAATTTATCAAATAACACTGTCATCATCCACAACATCAGTTTGTCTCGTAGAAAAGTTGGTATATTCCAAGATCTTTAGGGATTTGGGGTGAATCTATTTTACAGAGAATTCTATATCATGGTAAACAAGTACCAATGATTTTAGAAAAACAGAAGCATGACAATTCTAATGTCAAGCTTTTCTAATGTATAGTTGTAAATATCCAATAATTTCCATTTATATTGTCTCCTCAGTGACAATGAATTTTTCAATGCATTCTCTTGTTTCATGCATGGATTCATTTCTGAAATGCAATGAGAATGATTTGATAAGTATGTGTTTGGAAGAGATAAAAGTTTATAAATCCACCTTAGAATTTAAAAAGCTACATGTACCCTTTCACTTCTGTAAGGTACCACATAAGTACTAGATTTAGTTCAGTTAAGTCATTACTTGCCTCCGAAAGTATTTTCCTATATGGTACTGTTGTCATGCTTAGGAAGCAAACTTGTCTTGCTAACTTCATTGTTCAGATTGATGTCCCCAAAGTATGTGTGATTTTCAATGAATAGTAACCTTAATGGTTTAAGCTCCAGACATTTATAGAGATTGCCTTCCAGAAAGAAATGATGGAGTAGCAAGTATGCTTAATGCAGTTTTATTTCTGTATATAAAACCTTTGTATAAAGAACATCATATTTTTTTCATGTCATGAAGTGAAACAAAAGCACAGCAGTCAAGGCCCAAGGTTACATAGCAAACTTGCGATGGAACCACAAATAGAATATGGTTTTGTATATTGTTCATAACTCTTAGATTCCTTTCCATTGAGTCTGTCTACTTAATGGTATCTACACTTGAAAATGCTACAATGATGATCAATATAGGGAGGGGAAGGAAGGAAGAAAGGAAGGAAGGAAGGGAAGGATGGAGGGAGGGAGGGAGGAATAAAGGAAAGAAGGAAGCATATATTTAGCATCTACTAGGCTAAGCATATATTTAGTACCTACTACCTGCCAGGCATTAAAATAAGACATTTTTTACAAATATTATAACATTAGATCTTCACAACTCTGTGAGAGACGTGCTACTGTTATCCTTGCTGTGTAGTTGAGGAAACTGAGGCATCATCCTTCAACACTTTGATCTCCAACTCCCTTACATCCTTCAGACCCTTGTCTTGCCATTGTTCTTTTTAATTGAACCATCTTTCCCTTTGCTAAGTTCCATCAGAGTATTTCCAGTGAGTCAAGCATCTGTCCCTTCTTTGAAAAATACCCATATGTCTACATAATGCCAATCAATAATGCATCACACAATCTTAAATACAATAAGAGCTATATTGTAAATATAATTGTAAATAATTGTAAATACAATTATTAGTTTCAATGGATCATAGCACAGTGGGAAGAGCACAAGATTTTGATCTTGAAAACCTGGATTTGAATGTTTAAAACCTTAATGCTTGTGAGTGTTTTTAACCACATCATTTCATCTTCCTAAGCCCAAAGTTCTCTATTTTAAAAGGTCAGCTGACATGTATTTCTAGATTCCTTCCAATTCTTGATCCTATCATTTAAAAGTGTTCATGACTTTTTAATGGAATATTATTTCTATTTTTCATTTTGGAAATGGAAACACTGATTTCTGGTTTTCTGTAGTTATTTGAAACAGGTCCAATGATAATTTGTTTGGAAATACATAGGTCTAACTAAACAAACAAATAATGGACCTAAAAACAGAGACTGGATGATCACTTGTCATGCATGTTACGGTAGAAATTTCTTTTGGATATACATATTTGAATAGATGGCTGCTGAAGTTCCTCTCAACTCCCAAATTCTTTGATTATGTGACTGGTGATACAATTAGCAAAGAGGAGGAATCAGTTGCAATCATTAAACTTTAGCAGAGAAGCAGCATGGTAAAACAAATGTATTACTGAATTTGGAGTGAGAAATACCTTGTGTCAAATCCTGTCTCTAACATTTACTAACTATGCTACTTTGGAGAAGTTACTTAATTTCTATGGGCCTCAGTTTCCTAATCTGTAAGATGAAATAAAAAATAATACTTCAATCTCAAGGTTTTT
>CM053584.1:224392207-224429709 GCA_028627135.1 Pseudochirops cupreus
GGGGGGGGAGGGTGGTTAGAAGTACACAGTTCTGTAAAGGGACAGGGACAAAGTAGAGAATAGAACAAGTGCGAGGTGGCACAGGAAGGAAGGAAATATAGTCAGTCTTTCACAATATGTCTATTGTGAAGATGTTCTGTGTAACTACACATGTACAGCCTGTATTGAATTGCCTGTCTTTCCAGTCAGGGTGGGTGACAAGGGAGGAAGTGAAAGAATCTAGAATTTAAAGTTCTCAAATCAAATTTTAAAAATATATATTTGCTACTAGGAAATAAGATATACAAGCACTGGTGTAGGGAGATCCATCTTGCCCTACCAGAAATTCAGAGGGGCAATGGGGGAGGACATAGGAAAGAGCAGATTAGGGGTGGGGGGTATACAGTGCTATCACTGTTTTGGGGTGGTGGGTAGGGGAAAGACAAGGAGAAAATTTGTAATTCAAAATCTGGGGGAAATCAATGATATAATCTAAAAATAAGCAAAAGTTAATTTTTAAAAAAAAGAAATTAACTGACCTTGACAACAGATTGGTTTTGAGGGGCAAAAGATAGTGGGGAGTTTGGAATGACTCTTGGAAAGTGGAAAGTATCATCAACAAATCAACAAGCATTTCTAGAGTATCTACCATGCGCCAAGCATCATGCCAAACACTGGGGATAAAAGCAAAACAAAAGTGGAAACAGTTTCTGTTCTCAAGAAGTTCACATTATAATCAAAGAGACAACATGCAATCAACTCTGTACAAACAAGAAATGTGCAGGATCAGTTGGAGATAATCATATAGAGGAACACTAGTGTTAGTGTTAGTGGAAAGACTTCTTGTAGAGAAAGGGTTTTTTTAATGTTTTGTTTTTCCCCAGCGACATGTAAAACACTTTCAAAATTCTTTTTCTTTAGTTTTTAGTTCTAAAGTCTATCCTTTCCTTCCTCCCCTCTAACCTTCCCAAGATGATAAGCAATCTGTTATAGGCTACATATGTGCAAACATGTAAAACATTTCCATATTAGTCATTTTGTGGAAGAAAATTCAAACAAGAAAGAAAAGAAGCGAGGAAAGAAGGAAAGAAGGAAGGAAGGAAGGAAGAAGGAAAGAAAGAAAGAAAGAAAGAAAGAAAGAAAGAAAGAAAGAAAGAAAGAAAGAAAGAAAGAAAGAAAGAAAGAAAGTATGGAGGAAAGGAGGGATAGTATGCTTCAATTTATTTAGATGTCATCAGTTCCTTCTCTGGAGGTGGATAATATTTTTTCATCATGAGTCCTTTGAGGTTGTCTTGGATCATTGGGTTGCTAAGAATATTTAAGTCATTCACAATTGTTCATCATACAATAACGCTGTTTCTGTGTACAATGTTCTCTCAGTTTTACTCAGTTCACTCTGTATCAGTTCATGTTAGTCCTTGCAGGTTTTTCTGAAATCAAAGGATGGGATTTTAGCTGGGACTTGAAGGAAGCTAAGGAAGCCTAGAAGAGAGATGAGAAAGAAGAGAGTTCCATGCATGTTGGATAGCCAGTGAAAATGCCTGGAGTCAGTAGATGGAGTATCTATTACAAAAACAACAACAACAACAACAACAAAGGCTCCAGAGTCAGTCAATCAAATACTTTGTGTAGGAGAGGAAAGTATAGGAAGAGTGGAGAGGTAGGAAGGGACAAGATTATGAATGATTTTAAACACAAGGGAAATTTATATTTTCTCAAGGGGGCAACAATTGAGCCACTGTAACTTACTGAACAAAGGAATAATACGATCAAACCTCTGCTTTAGAGAGAATAATTTGAAAGCTGAGTTCAGGATGGACTAGAGTAGTAAAATTTGAAGCAGGGAGATAAACCAGAATGCTATTGCAATAGACCAAACTTGAGATTATGAGGACCCACACAAGGGTAGTATAAGTGTCAGAAAAGAGATAGGGAAATATATTTGATATGGTTATGTCAGTCAAGAGAATGTGAGGCATCAAGGATGATGCCTAAGTTGCAAGTCTAAGTGACTGAGGGGATAGTGATGCCCTTGACAGTAATAAGCAAGTTAGGAAGAGGGGAGTTATCAGAGTGGGAAGGGAACAATTCCATTTTTTTTATATGTTGTGTTCGAGATTTCTATGGAAAGTCCAGTTCAAAAAGTCCAATATGCAATTGAAGATGAGAGATGACTAGAAATCAAGAAAAAAGTTAGGCCTGGATAAACAGATATGAGAATCATCAACATAAAGACTGATAATTAAATCTCTAAGCTAGTGAGAACACTAGGTGAAATTGCACGGAGTAAGAATAAGAAGAGGATCTAAGACAGAGGCTTGGAGGGTACTCATTGTTAATGACTATGGCCTGGATGAAGATCCAGCAAAGGAGTCTGTAAAAGAGTTTTAACACAGGTAAGAGAAAAACCTGGACAATATGGTGTCACAAAAACCAAAAAGTAAGAGAGTATCAAGAAGAATAGGATGCCAAAAGTGACAGAGAAGCCAAGAAATATAAAGACTGAGAAAAGTCTATTACTTGGTTTGGAAATTAAGAAATCATTAATAACTGTAGAAAGATCTATTGCAATTAAATAACAAGATTGGAAGCCAGACTACAGAAGTTGAGTGAATTTAAAGGAAAAAGAGGAACCAGGTATAGATAGCCTTCTCTAGGAATTTAGCCAGGAAAGGGAGAAGCAATATAGGATGATAGATAGCCAGGATTGATAGATCAAGTGAAAAAAAATTTTTTTAATATGAGGTACATATGGTAATATTTGGGGACAGTAAGGAATCAGCAGAAGGTCAGGAAATACTGAAGAGTAATGATATAGTATGAATTATAGAGGGGGCAAACTACTGGAATAGATGGAATGGAATAGAATCACTTGTGCATGTAGAGTGGTAGCCTTTGTAAGAACAGTTATCTTTTCATGTGAGAAAGAAGTAAAGGAGGAAATAGTGGCAGAAGTCATCTGAGTGATGTGAGAAGAGAAGGGAGGAATAAGAGGGACTTACAGGAGAATGGTTCCAGGTTGTTCTTTTTTTTCAGTGAAATATTAAATGAGGTTATCAGCTAATGGAGTGTGATTTGAAAAGGAAAGAAAAGGTTCAGAAAAGTCATGATTGCAAGTGAAATAGTGAGTCTATTAGGGAAGCATGAAAGAACTGCCTAGCCACAATGAAGGATGAATTGAAATTATGTAATATAAATCTGTAGTGGAACCAGTTAGCATGGTTTCTTAATTTTCCCCAGTTTAGTTCAGCACATGAGTAGAAATGAAGCCTTTGCATGGTGGGACTAATCCAAGGCTGAAACTTGGCAAGGACAGTTTGATGACAGGAAAGGTAGTCTTGGATTTTGAGAAAACAGTATAAATTTGAATTGATTCACCAAAGATTCAGGATTGGTAAGAGAGGAGAGGGTAGCCAGGCACAGGTATCATCTTGGGTTCTATTCAGTAGGAGTGCTAGGGATAAGAAGAAACTAAGAGACAAAATTCCTTTCTCTTTAAAGGTATACAATCAAGTTGTGGAAACAAGACCAACATGTGTGAAAAAATAAGAACATTTTATTTGGACTTAAATATATGTATTAATTATTAGTAGTATTACTTTATATATGTGTATGTATAGTCTCCCCAATGACAATAGAAGAAAGATACCACATATTCTTGGGGGCGGGGGGGCAAGTAAACAGAACAAACTTTTAACAAACTAAGCCAAAAGGAACTACGTCAACATCCTAAATCAGTGGTAACTCTAATCAATTCACTGGTTTCAGACCCACCTTCAGAGTCATTTAGCTCACAGAGATACTTAACAATCTGAACAGAAAAGCAAAGGAACTTGTGTCACCATCTGATTCACTTCTCATGATATCCAAAGGACTTAACTTGGAAAAATGCAAGAAACTGACAAAGATTTCTGCCATGCTCTTGCAGATGGAAAAGAGTTTAGAATCTACAAAACAGCCAGTACTTGAGCTATTTGTCATTTAGCATCAAAGCTAGAAAAGACCAAAAATATGAAAGGTGACCCTTGTTTGGTGTTTTAACAACCATTTTCATGTTCTGAAGCTGCTTTCAATCTGGGCAAAAGTCTGCATCTGGGCAGAAGTCTGCTACGAGAGTGGAAGCAAGAACTACATGATGACTCAATTAAATTGATTTCCTGTTGAAGGAATTGTGTTAGTGAGAAAAATGATGTATTAGGACTGGACTTTTAGGATTATTAAAAACTATTTATTACATGTTCTGTGAATGATGAAGAATTAAGAAAGGAGATTTCTTCCAAGGCTATTAACTAATTGGATACAGCCTGTAATCTATGAAAAATAAGCTTTAACCATTAAGAAGTGAGTTACACCAGTTCAGTAAAACCTAATCCTATAATAGTAATTGTTCTTGTTAAGGTGCTTGCTGGTCTTTAAGAAAACAAATGGTAGCCATTAAAGTTATGTAGATCCCTGTTAAGTGCTTCTACACTCTGATGACGTATTTTATGAATGACAGGTTATCTTCCTTGTACAGCATCCCTTGTTTATATTAAGGCATTGCTGAACTTGGAAATGACTTGTCATTTCTGTGGAGACTTTCAAGGTCATAGTTGAATGTGTACATTCTTAAAAGATTTTTTTTTATTTGTGACTACATATTTCAATGTTAATCATAATCTTGCATATTAATAAAATATTCAGTGGTTGTTGCTACATAGATTGCAATGGTAATCAGAGATAGGCTGAGTGGTTTCAAGAAAAAGACCAGTCCAATTTATGGAGAGGAAAAGAAAAGCAATACTAGGAGGATTCCCTTCCCAGCAACCAAGAGCCCCAGGATACTTTCACTCCCTTTTAGCTGAGATTGGGATCACCACCAGATTGCAACATTCTGGAATTAAATATTTATGAAGCACCTATTATGTGCCAAGCACTGTGTTGGGCACCAGGGACATGCTATATATGTGTGTATAGATACAGATTTTTTTGGTGTTTTTTTTTCTTTGCATGCAGATATAAAAACAAACATATACACACACAAATATTCTAAATACATAAGGATAGGAATGGAATGTGTGACTTCATTGTCATATGGACCCCCATGATATGGTAACTCTCTATGCTATTTCAAGTCAGCACATTTTCTGCAACTTATAATCTTAAAGAGTTTCTTCGAGTTCTTGGAAGTTTAATAACTTGCCCTGGATCAAAGTCAATATGTATTAATGGTGGGACTTGAACCCAGGTCTCCTTGGCTTAAAACTGGTTCTCCATCCACCATATCATGATGCCTTTACATTGTACAGAAATATACAAATATCCAAGCCATTCATATGCACACACATTCACACACACACACAATGTCTTCTCTTGGTTTGTCTGTCTCTGTTTTAAGAGAAATGGAGAGAGAGAGAGAGAGAGAGAAAAGAGAGAGAGAAGAGAGAGAATTCTCCATAAATATAGAATATATGTATATGTATATGTGTGTGTGTGTGTGAGGTATGTATATTTCTTTCTATACATGTGCACATGTATGGTTTGTAACTGCAAGGTAACTAGCACATAGTTGAATTTATTAGGTAATAAATGAATATGTGTTTAATGAAATATTTATTCAATGAATAATTTTAATGATAGATCTCCATGTTCTACCTCAAATAAATCATCTCATGAGCATCATTTATGCATAAATTACTGACTGTTATATATTCAGTTGAACATCCCAACATGTAATAAAGAGAACTCATCATCTTCCCCCAAACCCTCTCTTCTTCCAAACTTCCGTATTTCTGTTGATGATACTACCATACTATTAAACACCCAAGCTTACAGCCTGGGAGTTATCCTTGACACTTTCCTCTCGTTTGGCCCCTACATCAAATGATTAGGAATTTAGAAACCATGTAGCCTAGTTCTTTCATTTTACAGATGAAAGAATTGAGAACAAAAGAGGCAAGTAATTTGCCCAAAATCATACAGATATATTTTAAAATTGAGATTTAAGATCAGATACTCTTGACTTCTAATCTATTGCTCTTTCCACAGTAGTACACCGCAAATCACTTGAGAAATCTTTACAATTTAATCACTACATCTCTTCCATCCATCACTTTTTCTCTATTTACATAGCTAGAATCTTATCTTGGTTCAGGCCCTACACTCCTCTTCCTTAGACTGCTTTAAGAATCTCCTGATTAGTCTTCCACACTCCTGTCACTTTTCCCTTGCCCATTCTTCACATAATTCCCATCATAATCTTCCCAAAGCCTAATTGCATCACTTTACTCCTTCATTCAAGAAATTTGCTCAGTGGTTTATTGTTTCTAGTATAAAATACACATTCTTCAGCTTTGCATTTGAAGTCCCTTGCTATCTGGTTTCACTCTAAAATTATTCTCCATTCACATATACTAGACATATTGGCCTACTTGCTGCTCCCCCTCTTGGCATTCCATGTCTTGCCTCCATGCATTTGCAAGGCTGTCTTTCATGCCTCGAATGGACCCACTCCCCACCTCTGATTTTTGAATCAACAATCACTCAAAAATATTGATTAAGTAGTTATCATAATTATATATATATATATATGCATATATATCAGTTATGCATGTGAATATACAGGTTAGTTATGTATGCAATGTGAATTATGGTAGACACAGGGGAAAAAAGTACAAAAATGAAGAAAACTCTGTTCCCAAGAAACTTACATCTTGAGGTGAGGAAGAAGTAATAAAATATTCATAGATTGATGAGTACAGGATAAATACAAAGAGATTTGTTGAAGTTGAGGGCAATAACAATTGACATGTTCAGAACCCTGGTTCTTCAAAACCTCCTTGGGTGTGGTTTTAGATATCTTTGTAACATTTTACCCCCTTTTCTTCACTTAATGGCTGTTCTCAGCAAGAGCCACATTTCTCCACATTTGTCTTCCTGCTTTCACTCAATCCCTTAACCAGCACTTTTCAAATATTTTTCTACTATTTTTTTTCCATTTTAAATCCCTCCTGGAGGCCGTTATTCTTACCTCCCTCCCCTTTGATTGCCAAAGCTCTTGCAGTTTCCTTTGAAGAGAAATTGATATAATCAAATATATCTCAGAGTTGTTACTAGACTTTAATGTGCATATTCACTCACCTTTTAGGTATACTGGGAATTCCAGAGCTGTTCCAAGGGCATGATTAGTGATATTTCACAATATGATGGCCTCAGGAAGAAGAATTTAAGGCTATTGCTAAGCCCCTTATATTTCACAGATTAGACTCTACAAGTTGTTATCCCAACATAACTAAAAAAAATATAAGCAATTCTGGAAAAATGTGCTCCTTTGTAGTCTCCAGTAGAGAGTGCCTCAGGAATGGTATCCAGCAGACCCTCCAAAAGCAGAGAAGCTAAGGAACAGGGAATTAGTTTCAGAGGGAAGAAGTTCAGAGTACTCACCAAGTTCAAACCAAAATCTCAATCATTTCTTTTTAAAGGGTCTAAAGGTGACAAGAAAGCAGATAATAAAGTAGAACTGCAATAACAATAACCAAAAAAAATGAAAAAATAAATGTGCCCATGGTATGGAAACACCAGGAAATAAGTGTACTTTTTACACTTACCTTTCAGAAGCTTTGTAAAGGAATTGCTATGAGGGAAAGTGAAACTACTATATATGTACTTTAGACATATTTTTACTTTCACCAATAAAATGTAAGCTACTTAGGACAAGGACTTGGATCCCCAACACCTAGAATAGTGCCTAGCATAGAGCAGCAACTTAGTAAATGCTATTTCACTAATTTATTGCTAAATTAAATTTAGACTGCTTTGGGGACAGAGAGAGACAGAAGAAGAAACAGGGAAACAGAAAGACACTGAGGCCAGGTCAGAGAAAAAAAGATAAAAAAAAAGAGATGCAGAAGCAGAGAGACACAGACTGAGAGACAAAGAAATAAAAAAACAAAGAAAAGTAGGGACAGAGACAAACAGTCGCGCCATTACAAAAGAAGGCTGAAACACTACTTTTAAATTTAGTTTTCATAATGTTGTTAGCAATATTCTTCCAGAATAGAGAGTAGCATGATAAGACTTTTGTGATCTATTGCAAAGTAGAAACAGGAAAAAACATACAAACTGATGACAAAAATGTAAATGAAATAAATTCCAAAGGCTAATAATAATGATGATGATGATGATGATGATGATGATGACCAAACTTCTCTCTCTCTGTCTCTCTCTCTCTTTCTCTCTCTACACAAATGAGGGACTATGCCTGTGGAATGAATATATTACCAGACTTGCTTGATGTGCTAATTACTTTTGTTTAACTTCTTTTTTCCATCTCTTTCTCATGGATTCTTTGGTATAATAGATGGCTCCCTGGCAGGGAAGAGGACAGAGGGAGAGAATGAGATAGATAGATAGATAGATAGATAGATAGATAGATAGATAGACAGACAGATAGACAGACAGATACAGACAAAAAGATGATGTAAAACAAAACACATGGACATTTTTAGGACACAAATCATTCCAAATTAGGCTCATGTCCTTTTTATGTTTTACTTAAATGGTAAGTCTGAGGATATTATAGATACAGTATACACATATTTCAATTAAATAAATATTTTACTACCTACAAAGTGGAAAACATTGTACCAGGTATTAAGAATATTGCATTGCCAAGACAATAGTCACAGCAGTGACGGCAACTATGAATATACTGGCATAGTCCTGAATCAAAAATACAATAGATTCTCCATATAGAAGATAGATATAAAACATTTCTTCAGACACCAGAAAGTCAAATCCCAACAACAGAAAGTCAAATCCCAACACCAGAAAACTGAATCCATCATAGCAACAAAGAAGTTAATACACCTTATCACCACAGAGAGCAACACCATCCCAAAACCTTCCCACAAACAACTTCTGCATAAATTTGGTACTGTTATATTAGTGGAAATGTAGATATGGACTCTATCTGAACTGTATTTGGAGATTTCTCATAATAATCTCTGGAGTGAGGAAGAACAATGAATCAAAAGAGAGAACGTGAAGTTTTAGGGAGTCCCCCAAGATTGAACTGAAGCTGTGTGAGTCAACATCAAAAGGGGAGTCTGTTTACAAAGGGAGATTAGAGATATTGTGGAGTATCATAATGGCCAAAATGAGTAATGTCTATTTTATCTCATAAGGAAGAGTAAACCACTAAGGTATTGAAATAGGACAGTTATATGGCCAGCCTTAGGAAGATTATTTCATTTAGTCTTGGACAATATCTCTCAAAGGCTTTGAAGACAAGATGATAAGATGTGAACTAGGTAATAATGCAGTTACATTAGGTAGATTTAGTTAAATGATTAGGTCCAAATAATGTTGATAGATGTCAATCTAAAAGAGGATTTCTTAATTGTGTGTGTGTGTGTAATAAGGTATTTTTAGACAATCTAGTGAGTCTTTAGACTCCTTCTAAGAATGTTGTTTTAAAATGTATGAAACAAAATACATCAAACTGCAAAGAAAAACGAATGATATTTAAACAGTTTTCAATTTTTTTTAAAGCAAATCCACAAACCTCAGATTATGAACTCCTGATGTAGAGGGAATTCTTAAGTGGAAAAAGTAAGAGATTTGTCTCTGGTCCATGTTTAAATCAACATTTTAATTAATAATTTTGATGGATGTGTAAGTATTAGGCTTATCAAATTTGGGGATGATATGAACCAGATTAGGAAAATTAGCATTTGAATGAAAGAAACAGCATACAAACCTATCCTGACAGGCTAAAATTATAGGCTAACTCTAATAAGATGGGATTTAGTGGACTAAATGTAGTCCTATCCCAGATTTTTTTAAGTAGCTGAATAATTCCAGGCATGGAAGCTAAAGTTATACATCAGTTAATGAAAAAAGACCAAATGACTTAAGCTTCTTTGGCTGCTCTTATAAACATGGTGTCCAGGATTAGGGAAGTAATAGCCCTGTCATCTGCTTTTCCACTCAGTCTACACATAGTATATTGTGTTTTATTTTGGGTGTCACATTTTAGGAAGAATGTCGATAAAACAGAATATATCCAGTGGACTAAAGGGACTTGAGTCCCTTTCTTGGAAGAAGCAGCTGGAAAATCTGCATATGTTTAGTGTAAAGAAGAGAAGATGTAAGGTTGTACAATGGCTTTCACCAACTATTTCAAAAACTACTAGAGTGGTTATTTCCAGTGAATTGACCCAAAAGCCATAAGTGGAAGTAATAGGTGGCAGTTATTAAAAAAAAATGACAAAAAAAGGCAAACAGACTTGCATTCTAATTAGAGCTTTCTGAAGTCAAAATGGACTCTCTTAGTGAATTTCCCATAGCTAGAAGCCTTCAATAAGAGGCAAGATGGCTGTTTGTGAGAGCTAGGATTTAATCACCAGTACGAGTTGAAATATTTGAAGTCCCATTCAACTCTGATGATTCTATCTAGAGCATCTAGAGAGCATCTATCTAGAAAGAATATAAGCCAAAATCATAAGGTAAAGAGAAAAATAATGAATCTCTAAAGTGGGGGAGGAGTAAGGTGGCATAAAGTATAGAGTGTAAGACTTGGACTCAGAAAGTCACTTGTTCAAATTCTGCCTCTGATAGGTACTATTTGTTTATTCTTTGATTAGGTTCATTGATTAGGTTTCATCTCTCAGCTACAGTTTCTTCACCTGTAGAAGGAAAATTAATAGCTCTGATGTTACCATTATTAATGTTAATATTTATTTTACCTATCCCATGGCATCATTCTTAGAAAAATATTTTGTAGTCATAAATGGGAACTTTTTAAAAATAGAGATACATACATAGAGGACAACTGCACAACTCTAAATAACAAAGGATATAAGTTCATCAAAAAGAAACATCATCATAGAAATAATTGGGGTTTATATTAATCCTATGTCATTTAATTTTAAAAGAGAGTTTTAAAATTATGTGTATGTGTGCACATGTGTGTGTGTGTGTTTATCCTTCTCACTAAAATGAATGAAGAAGAAGAAGCTAAGTTTAATTTATATCTTTAAAATTAAGTGGAAGTGGACTCTGCAATCAGAGTGCTGGTCTAGTAAGTTTTATTCTAGTCAGAACATAAATCTTATTAGTCGCTCTCAGCTGAACACAGTTCAGCAAGCAGCAGTCTTTGATGACACATGCTGATTTTGGAAAGGAAAAACAATATCTAATTAAAGGAGACAGAAAAATTAAAAAATGAAGTAAAATTCAATTGTAAGGGTGGTTGGAGACATAGGCAAGTAAAATCAAGGGGGAAGTTTCCCTGATGTTTGAATAGAAACAAAAACAGAAAGAAAAAAAAACATTTTTTTGAAGAAGGAGTACAAATCTGAAGTATTGTCAGCAGTAATAATGCTTTGCTGTCAGAGGATGATGAGTTATGTGAACATCTTGAGAGGAAAATCAAATTTGAGAAATAGTCCTATGTGAATGGCTGCCCTTTTCCCAGGCTCTCCACTGCTGGTAATGATTCTATACTTGCTAGTGCCCTGCCTCTTAAACTACACTGTATTTAGCTACCTCATATTTATTCTTTATACACTTATATATGTACTTCTCGTTTCCTCTATCAGGACATAAAATCCTTTTTGAGAATTTGAGTAGGTATTGTTGTTTCATGTTTTATGTTTGATCTTCAAACTTAATGCAATGTCTGGCACACAGTGGATGCTTGATAAGTGTTTCTTGATTGGTTGATTATGCTGCTGTAATAGAAAAGACTAAAGTCTGACCAAAAGTCCTTTCCACTGGGTATGGAATGAGAGATTTTCGCCTTGCAACTAAAGACACTGTTTGAAGAACCTGATGTATGCAATTACTCCCCCTCTGAGAGGTTTCCTGAAGCATATCCCTCATCTTTCATGACTGTTCTACAGGTTAAGGTATCATTTTATTTCATTTCTTAAACATCCATTCTACTTCCATTTATTTACTATTGTCCAAATTTTCCTTCCTGGAATATGCACAGATATTTAAATTACTTGAGGAGCGTCAGAAGAGAAGAACTAAAGGGGTACGAGATTAGCCCTGCTTGGTCCAAAGAAGAGCACTAGAGGAAAAGGTGGAAATTTAAACAAGGCAACTTTAGCCCTATATACAGAAGAATTTCTGAAAGAATTAGAGTTCCAAAAGTGAAATGGGCTGCCTGGGGTAACAAATAATAGCTGCCCCCTTACCAGACATCTTCAAATGCAGAAGACGTATCACCCAAAACCATGAAGTTATGGCTCTGACAAGCACCCAAATCTTTTAGATATAGTCAATCCATGCAATGTATGATGAAACTCTTAACTTTTGTCTTTGGATATTAATTTGAATTAGCCCTCTAAACAGCTACATCATACTGTTGACATGTTTTAAGCCTGGAAACAACTGAAATCTCCAGTTTTTATTCACATGAACTTCTGTCCTATTAGGTTTACCCATCCCATACTTGTAAAGGACAATGACCTCATAATCATTCCAGTTAAATTTTACTTTATTGGTTTGGGGCCAGCCTATATTGTTAGAATTTCTTAATATAAACCATGTATTTTGGTCAGGGGAAAATCTGCATTATTAAAAAGTATCCAGATAAATTATTTATTTGATTATCTTTTGAAAATTTTTAGTTATATGGGCTCTCCCATCACTCAACAAGACGAAACTGAATAGGAATGAAGTCATTTCTCTCAGATTCAAAAGATCAATTTGGCTGGCACAGAATAGGAGGGTCCATGACAACAGTCTATACAGAAAAGAGCTGACAATTTTACCTGCCTTTAAAGGAAGAATGGAAGGAACAAGTAGTTATTAGGTGCTTACTGTGTGCCAGGCACTATGTTAAGCATTTAAACAATATTATTTCACTTGATCTTTACAACTCTGGGTACTATTATTGCCCCCATTTTATAGTTGAGGAAACTGAGGCAAAGAGAGGTGAAGTGACTCGGTAAGGGTCACGTCTAGTCAGTGTCTGAAGTCAAAATGCAACTTAAAATAACATATCCTGAAAAATCAAGCCTAATCATCAAGATCTTCAACAAAACAAGTTTTGAGCCATTCCTGAAAAAGAAATCTGAAAAGAACACAAAATTTGATTGTAAATATAACAAATAAATAAGAGTATATGAAAGGTGCATAAGAACAATTACCAAGAAAATATTAAGCAATGTTTCCATTTTTCATTGTTTATGTATCTGAAATTTGAAAAAAAGAATTGCATGCAGTATTGTAATGCCAGGCACCAGCAGATTCCCAAAAGAATGCTGCTGTGAACAGCTTTTAAGATTCGGATTACACAGTATAGTGAACATTCCATTTATTCCATTACAAATCAAGGCAAACATTCACAACATAATATAAACAATATTACATCTTATCACAGAAAATCACAATATAGTGTTCACAGCAGCTTAACATCAGAATGGCCACACAGTTTTCACTACAGTGGACACAATATTTAGAACAAAGAACAAAAGAATAATCATCTGGTTTCCCCAAGGGGGAAACCCTCCTTACTTAATCATTCAGTCATCTCAGAGTACAATAATCAATACTTAATCATTCAATCAATTTCTCAAAACAATAATCAATCTTCCACTCATGGGGCAATCATAGATCAACTCAGTCACTTATTTAGCAATCAGTCGCTAAATACAATCATTAGAAAACCACACAAACCCTACACCTCTCGGTGTCCAGCAAACCTCAATTTCATCCAAGGCAAGGCTTTTTCTTCATCTTGACTAGGGATGGTCTCTCTGATTACCTGGATCCGCTTCCATAGTCCCAGCTCCTACCTGAATCCACCAAACAGTCACCTGGATTCAGAGGCAGACAACTCCCAGGTTCTTGTCCAGTCCTCCAGGCAGTCCCTGGCACACACTGAAGTTCACAGGGTCTGGCACATCTCAGAGCTTTCACCACTTCTGTTGCCAGGAACTCAAGGATCCAGCAAGCCACAAACCAATAAAGGCTTATCCAGGTCATGCTTCTTCAGTCCTCCAGCAATTCAATTGGCCCTAGAACCCAGGAGAAATCTTGGCCTTCCAGGCAGCCTTACAGGAGGCCTTCCAGGCACCCCTTCCAGGCAGCCTTTTCAGCCTTCCAGGAAGCCTTCACCAGATTCTCCAGCAGCCCAGCTCCCAGATGCTTGGACAATCCTGCTTCCACCAGGAGCCACCAGGAGGAAGATTCCTGATTCTGTCTTTGTCTATAGAACTCTTCTTATATATACACACTGGCCTCTTGTCTCAGTCAACCCCTTCCTGCCATGTGAGGAACAGGAGACAGAGCTCACACCTTCCAGAACTTAGTCCTAAGTTACTAAGTGCTAAGTATCTGCTAAATTGATTGCTGTTACAAGGAATGAAAATATATTTTGGGCTTCATTATCTATTGGAATACTCTATTTCAAACATTGTTTTTGAATTTTCCTCTGGCTACCAACTAGTGCTAGCCTATCCATATAGCCATCCCTTAATAGCTGGGGGCAGAGGCAGGGTCTTTATATTACCTGCTTGTAAGATGTTTTGCTTGCCATTGAAATTCTGATATTTAACCATTATTCATCTAAGAATTTCAAAACAGGATTTTTTTCTCTGTCAGTGATCCAAAGATTTAGCCAGTATACATATGACGACTATAAAAATGCTCTAAGCAATTTTCTTATTTGTAGTGTGATATTCAGGTTCTTAAATTTAATTTTTTTCTGGTACTACTATGACCCTTATTTTATCTCTGCCCATCCAGTTTTCAACAACGATCATTTTGATTTACATAGAAACCATATGTTCTTTCTAAGTTTTCTTTTGACTCTCATTTGCAAAAATTTCTTCTTCTTCTGTATTTTAAAATTCTAACTACATCAATATCACTTTTCAGAGATTACTACTTTAAAGGGTTTTTCCATTGAATTAAATTATCTGTGCTGTTGTTTATTTGTTGATAATTCTACCAAAAGAGTTCTGGTTTCAGGCACTATCTCCAGCTTTACATCTTTTTTTTAAAAAAAGCTTTACTTATTTTGAATCATTTTGGAGCTTTTTGCTATTGTTCTATGATCTTTAGGGAATTCACATCATTCTTTGTTTATTAGATATTTATAGATTATTTTCTTTCATAATACAATGCCTATTGAATAAGTTATGGTTCTTTTAAGAAGTTTTACTTATTCTTCTTTCTGAGTTAATGAGTTCAGCTGTTGGTTTATTTTCTTAGGAACTATGCTTTTAGTCTTTACTTCCTGATTTTTTTTTTTTGCTTTTCCTTCTCTTTCCTTTATACCAAGTTGTTTACCTCTGGCTTTCTTCCCATATCTTCATGTTTTCCTCTCCCTTTGTGGATCACATCACTTTCTTTGGAACAGACGTTTAAACCCAAACTCCATTGGGAGTTTGCAGGTCAGGTTTTCTCCCTAACCAGAGTTAACTCTGTGGGTAGGGTACAGTAATAATTGTTACTTTTGAAATATATTGTGTGATGCAATTATAAATGATGAGACTTCAATATGGGGTCACTTGGACTATTTGGTCCTACCCTCCATAAATCATAGAAACAATGACACATAGTTTATAATTTTCCACCATCCTCACTCATTGTGACCCTGTGTCAACCAGTTAAATGATCAAAAAGGCTGATTTGATGAGACTACTGGGCCACCACAGCTGCTGAGCGTCATACCTATTCCTAGGATTTCTGGTTATAAACTCAAATATATGTCCAATTTCTGGTCTCAATAAGGAAACGTCCCATCCAAACTCGGTATCAATAAGTTTACAAATGTTCCAAGAGGGAGACATGAAAAGGTAATGCATTTCAATTGTGGGGCACAGACAGTACAGAGACCTGAAGACGATGAATATAGTAATTTTTTTATGGTGCAGTGAATAGGTAGACCAGTGAGGCTTAGTATATAATGTAAAGAAAGTAATAGAGTATAAGAAGACTAGAAAAGTAGGAAGAGACCAGGTTATGAAAGACTTACATAATCATTAAATTTGGAGATTAACAAATATTGGTGACTTTGGAGAGAGTAATTTCAGATGAATGATGGGGCTGGAAGCCAGACTGCAAGGCTTTAAGAGTAAAGGAAGTAGAGGTAACAAGGAAAGAAGGTAGTCTTTATTCTAACAACTAAAATTCATAAATCAATATGTTGGTGAGGTTTATGGGGTAGGCCATTATATATTTGATCTGTAGAGAGTGGTACAATTGCAAATTCAGGTTTTACGTCAAATTTATTGTGCTTTACTAATATTCTTTAATACTAAAAGTTTGAGATTTTCACACTTGAGATATGGTAAAATCTTCAATTTGGGGAAACAGTTTTAAAAACCATTTAATTCTCATCATCATGCAAATGTAATTCTGAGTGTCAAGACTTTGATATACTAACAGAATCCAAGGAAGTAACTAAAGGTAACAATTACTGAGTAGGCCTGGGGGTGAGACTGGGAAATAGTCTATGAAAAAAAGTCAGAATTTTCCAAAGAAAGGTTAAATGTCTTATAACTTCTCTCCAACCCCTAAGATTACTTTTATGCTCTTAAATTAATATTTATGGTTTCTACTTTACAAATGACCTAACTCTAGCTAGCAGGCTGTAATTAAATGAAATCCACTTTTTTTTTTAGGTGACTAATGCATTGGTTCTCTCTAGCCAAAATATTATGGAATTTAGTTGGAAATTAGCATAAAATACTGTAATGCCCTATAACAGGCTAGTAGTCTAAAGGGAGCTTTTTGATACCATGAGCCACCTAAATAATAAAGGAAAAGACTTTTGACATGAAATATTGCATTTTCAGTCTAAATGTTAACCTTGGAACATCCTAACAGATAAATTTTTGAGGATGGAGGGGCTAAATTCTATGTCATATAGAAAACTTTGTAAAAGGTTTTCATTCATTAATTTCCATGGGACATTTTTCCCACCCCATGAAAGTATGAGAAAATAAAATAATTTAACCTTGAAAACTAGAAACCTTTTTATCAACCAAAGTTGAGCAAGTAACTTACTTAGAGAAGATTGCCAAGTGTAATACAAATTTGCTGTGAAAAATAAGTAGTGTTCAACACAAAATTGTTTGAATGAAATGCATGTTGAATCGGTCTATAGCTCCAGTCCATAGAACATCTGTAGATCTTTCCTACCTGCTTCAACATGACCATATAGGAGTTTGGGGGCCTGCTTCTGGCCATGGGAGATTCAGTCCTGAATGGCTTACATTTTGAGATAATGAAAATTCCTTTACTAACCTCTAAACAGGAAGTGCTGAAGATGCAATGTATCTTTAAGAGGGAGAGTTTCCTTACAACTCCTCTTCTGACTTAAATTCTGGCAGGACTATTTCATGTTGCTTTTAATTAGTATGGAAGAAGGGCTGGCTTGCCCTACTCCACACCCAGGCTGCTATGCACTTGGCAATTAAAACATGTTTCCTAGGCAAGTCTGATTCTGAGTTGCAGGCATCATCTTTTGTGATTTTTCTTTCCTGATCATATGTGAATGAGTTTCTAATATGAGACAATTATATCCAAATTTGAATATGATTATGTGATTTCAAGAAGTCTGGAGGTCTATAGGGTCCAACTGATAGCAAGACAGTTTTCTTTGTCTAATAAGATGACCATTAGAATGGAGATAACCAAAATTAATTTGTATAATACAGAAATGAGGTGAACTGTAGTATGCCTATTCAGTGGTTCCACAAACTATGTTCTGATGAAATTAAAGAATTAATTTCTGAAGAGATTGTTATCAGTTTTAAGTTAATTTGCTGAATTAAATGTAAAAGTTAACTTACTGAATCCTATTTTAAAATATTCAATTAATGCAGCTTTCTTTACATTATTTATTTTTTCTTTTATATACAGTAATAAAATACTTTCATCTAATCTGTTTCATAGTGTATTATAAACTGAAATATTTTTTTTCCTCCCTTGTTTAGGAAGATCTTTGAAAAATTAGAACACTAGAACACTGGAAGAAAGATTTAATGAGCAGAAAAGACTGTAAGGAATAGGGTCTATCCATCCCAACTTTTTTTGCTGGCCACTCTCAATAAAGACAAGGCCCACCAAGCAGAACTAAGTCCAGGCCACATGCATGAGTTCTTAAGGAAAGAGGAGGAGAAACAAAGTTCCAGTTCCCTAGACCCAGCAGGAGTTTCTCAATATGAGAGTGTCATAGCACATAGACTGAGAATGGAAAGGGACCTTAGAATTAATCTTGTATAACCTCTTCATTTTATATAAAAATGAGGAACTTAAGGCCCTAACACATTAGGTGACTTGCCCAAGGCAAGACATGTAGCAATGGAAGCATTAGTATTAAAATTCAAATCCTCTGACTCAAATTTTAAAATCCTTTCCAGTATCTTGTTGATTAGTGGTTTGTTTAGAGGAAAATATGCATGCCTTTCTTTTCTAAACTATAGTAAGTTACTAGTGACTATTTACTTTTTTTCCAGCAAAAGTTTCCAAAATGTTCGGTATTAACATGGATCAGACAGATGAATGTATTTTTAAGGCTTTGTCTAAATCTGCCTAAATGGTATGAAAAATCTATTAAAGAGGATTAAAGGCAGGATATTTGACCTTCCAGTCCTGGAAAGTTAAAGTATTCTAAATTGGTGTTTATAGAACTAAGCTCCCCCTCAAGCAAAATATCTGAGTACTTCAAAGGTTTATTTATACATGCTAATGGCAACATAGGTCATGCATGACTGAACTCTGGATATTTTAAAATATCTACTAAAAGATATAAAATTTCACCATATAGCATGAAAGGATGATATTCTGTGATTTACCAGTATTAAAATGCACGCACACACACACACACACACACACACACACACAAACACACAAACACAGACATACACATATATAGTTTAAATTGAGAAATTATTAAAACTTTCCAAAGTAGGCTTTTTTCTTCTTTTTCTCCACAGAGAAACCTTTAAAATATTTCTAGTCAAAATTTTAACAAAAATATTGGCAATTCTAGGTTTGCAAAAATAGATTTAACATAGAAAGAAATCTGCTTTTGGAGAGCTTACTTTTAGCTTGTGATGAGAGGGGAGGAGTATTGAAGAACACTTCATAGAGCAGATTGCATTTAAACTTGGCCTAAGAAGAATGGGGTGGGGATAGAGAGTGTGACAAAGACAGTGTTAAATGTAAGTCCCTTCTAGCCATAGAGGGATGACTTAAAAAGAAAAAGAAAAAGTAAAACACAAGAGACAGAGAAAGAGAGAGTATACAAGCTTACTTGGAACCAATATACATAAAGACAAGCAGAAAAGTTATGTTTTCATTAGTTTTAGCTACATTGCTATCTAATACACACAGAAAAACTGTGTAGATGTGTTTGTGTATGTATATATTATATACTACCATACATATACTAACATCTATAACAATACATGCGATGTACCATAATGTGATAGATAAAGGACAGGCTTCAGAATCAGGACTACCAAGGTTCTAGTCCCATCTCTGATATATTCTACATCTATAACACTAGGTAAGTTACTTAAGTTCTCTGGACCCTCAAGCAACTCTTTAAGAACACATACTAGTATGCATTGCTTAGGGGGAAAGGTGGTTTTCTTACTTAAAGTTCTATATATCAAGGAAGTTATAAGTTCATGATGAAAGATAGATGGAGACACACACAGAGTGTATAAAGAGGTATAATAATAATGTACTAGACTTGGAATTGGGACCATAGGAGTTAAATCCCACTTTAGTCACTCACTAATTGTGTAAACAAGCTAGTAAGTTTCTCTGAGTCTCAGCTTTCTCACCTTTAATCTGAAAGTTTGGTGGAGCCAAGATGGCAATGTAGAAGCAGGAAAACTCCATGAGCTCCCTCCATAACCACTTCAAATACCTATAAAATATGACTCTAAACAAATTGTAGAGCTACAGAACCCACAAAGTGACAGAGAGAAAGAAATCTCCTGCTGAAGGCAGCCCATCAGGCAGACAGGAAGGATCCATCATACCAAGCTGGAAGTTGTGCCCAGCCCATGGTTTTAGCTGCAGGGAGGCCCCAAACAGCAGCAGCTACAGTGGACCTCTGGAGAGTGCATCACCAGCAGCTATAGTGGTTTCCAGAAATATCAACACATAAATGCCAAAGACAAAGTAAAAGGTGAGTGGAACTCTGTTGGAACTGACAGGGACTAGGAGCACAGTCCAGCCTCTGTCCCTGGAGCCAGAAGTGGAGAACGTGCCATGGCTGTGGATCGTACAGCCACCTCCACATGGCTGCTTCAGGGCTCCTGGCCTTCAGATCATAGGGGGACCAAGTGACCATTCAGAGGGCAATTGTTCTTGCTTTAACCTGCCTGGAACTGGATCACAGTCTTGAGTGATGGCCCTGAAGTGCTTGACCAGTAAGCCAGAGCTTGTGGGGGCAACAGAGAGGGCACCAACTAATAGCTCCAGCAGCTGCAAAAACCCCAGTGATTTGGGACAAAGCTCTCCTCTGGAAGCAGAGTTCTACTGTAGCAAAGAGCTCAAAAGCCAAGCAATTGAGTGGCAACATGAGCAAGCAAAGGAAGAAAAGCAAGCACAGCAATCAAATCTTAGATTCCTTTTTGGGGGACAAAAAGGATCAAAGCATGGAATGGGAGGAAGACAACATAGTCAGAACTCCTGTATCAAAATATTCCAATAAAAATATAAACTGATTACAGGCCTTGCAGGAGCTCAAGAAGGATTTTGAAAATCAAGTAAGAGAAGTGGAGGAAAAATTGGAAAGAGAAATGAGAATGATGCAAGAAAATCATGAAAAGAGAGTCAACAACCTGACCGAAGAAAATAACACCTTAAAAAAACAGATTAACTCAAATGGCAAAAGAGGCCCAAAAAGCCAATGAGGAGAAGAATGCCTCAAAAATTCAAATTTGTCAGATGGAAAATTGGCTGAAGTGTCCATGAGGAAAGCTCTAAGTAGCCATGGCACCCAGTCAAAATAGCATGATTCTATAGTCCCATTTCCAACAAAGATTGGCAAAGACAAGTTGCCACATGGTTTAACCAGCCTACCAGGAAGATCAGAGGGCAAAAGACTCATCAAGCAAAAGCCCATTGTGTTGCTCCTCACCCCACATCTGGTCCTATCTGGCCCATTGTGAGGTGCCCTACCATACAATACCACACCAAAGTCCGTGCTGGTAGAGGATTCAGCTTGGAAGAGCTTCCGGTGGTTGATGTCCATAAAAACATGGCATGGACCATTGGTTTCTCTGTGGACCCTTGTTGCCAAAATAAGTCTAGAGAGTCTGTCTAGGCAAATGTGCAGTGACTGAAAGAGTATCATTGAAAATTTGTCCTCTTGCCAAGGAAACTATCTGCATCCAAGAAGGGAGATAGTTCTGCTGAAGAACTCAAGTTGGCAACCCAGCTTACAGGCCCAGTTATGCACATCAGAAAAGTCTACAAGAAAGAGAAAGCTCATGTCATTACTAAAGATGAGAAGAACTTCAAGTCATTTGCTAGTCTTCGAATGGCCCGGGCCAATGCCTGTCTCTTTGGAATCCAGGCAAAATGAGCCAAGGAGGCTGCAGAGCAAGATGTGGAGAAGAAAAAGTAAACAGCCTCTGAGAACTTTGAATAAAATAATACAAATTTTTTTTTAAAAAAGATTAACCTATGTGTCCTATATGTGGTGAGAATGAAACCCAACTTTTCCTGATCTTCTCTTTTGCTCCATCCACTATACCATGCTGTCTTTCATAAAGGCTAACTTAGGTCCTGATGCCCAACAAAAAGGGTATTCATATTATAGCTTAAAAATCTGTTTTCTAATGAAAATTGTTACTTTGCTTTGTCTATAGAGGTTTCAATATGTATAATATCATACACTATTTATCCAGAGGAAACTTAACATACTCCTATTTCAGCCTTCTATTCTGATTATACTTATAAATACTTGAAAAATTGTTGAGAAATCCAGCTACTAAATTTTCAAGTGTTTATTTCATATTCTGCTTAAGCATCTATCAAACTATGATGCATGGTGATTAAAAATCAAAGAGATGGCTAAATTCCTTTGAATAAGTCAGGTGACATGTAAAAGTGATTTTCATAACTTCAAAGTGAGTTTGGGAAAGTAAAAGTAAAAATCAAATCATATAATAATATCCAAACACACCTTCAAATCCCAAAAACTTGAACTCAGTTCCTAAGTGCCCAGACATACATCATATTTTATTACAATATTTCAAAGATAAAGTATTTAGAGTATAATGAAGAATATCAATGGGAAGATTCCTCTTTGATGACATTTGTGGGAAAGGAAATGTATTTTACTTCATAGGATTTATATAATATCTCATTAAGAGATGACAGTTGTGCAGGACTGACATAGAAAAAGAAAGAAGAGGAAAATGAAAAAAAAGAAGAAAAAAATGAAGAAAAAATGCCAGCTACAGTCAAATTTCTGATTTTTCAAGGCAGTCTTAACACATAGTTTTATACATCATTCCCATTTATACAGCTAAATCTCAAGTCCTCTGGACCTGACTTTACCCTCTGTGCACCCTGAAAAATTCAAATCATCACATATTTCTTAGGAGCCTACCATTTTCAAGGTACTTCGGTACTTTTTTTTTCTTTATTAAAGCTCCCACCCTCAAGGAGCTTATATTCTACTGGAATAAAGCAGTTAGTGGTACTAAATATAAAGCATTGTGTCTTGAACCCTTGAGTTCAAATATAGACTCGTATACTTACTAGCTGTATGACTCTGAGAAAGTAATTTAACCTCTTTTTACCTGAGTTCTCTCATCCGTAAAATAAGAAAACAATAGCGGCTACCTTGCAGGGTTACTAAGAGGATCAAATGAGACAATACTTGTACAGGTGCTTAGCACATAGTTAGCTGGTTGGTTGGTTGATTGCTGTCCTTCATTCTCAGAAAGGACCAAATTGATATCACTACATTGGAATCAAGGTACAATGTGTTTGACCGTGGTTGATGAAACTAACATGAGCTCAGAACATTTTACCAACAGTTGACCACAAATAATCCATAGGAACATTTAGAGTGGAATTGTCTCTAAATTTGTGCATCTCACATTTCTTTTAAGCTACTGAAATTCTGCTTTGCTCATAGAGCACAATTCCCTCTTTGATGTGGGCACACCAGACCAGGTGCTTCTATGCTAATGTCCCTTATGTCTCACAAATGATTCCAAAGTTCTCCAGAGAAACCTTGAAAGTGTCCTGGTATTGCCTTTTCTGATCACCATATGAACACCTTCCTTGCATGAGTTCTCCATTAAAAGTTTTTTGGCAAATGTATATATGGCACTCAATTAATATGGCCTGTCCATCAGAACTGTGCTCTGTACAGTAGAGTTTGAATGCTTCTCAATTTAGCTTAAGAAAGAATTCTGGTATCTATTACCACTCCAGGTGATCTTCAGAATCTTCCTAAGACAACTCAAATGCAAGTGATTCAGTTTTCCTGGCATGTTATACTGTCCAGGTTTCACAGACATATAATATGAGGTCAAGACAATAGTTCTGTAGCCCTTCAGTTCAGTGGTCAGTCTAATACTTCTTTCCCACACTTTCCTTTGAAGCCTCACAAACACTGAGTTAATTCTGACAATGTGTGAGTCAACCTCATCTTCTATGCAAACATCCCTGGAAAGAATACTGCCAAGATAAGTGAATTTATCCACAATATTCAAAAGTTCTCCATTTAGTATATCCAGTGGTTCACATCTGGATAACATGGTACTGGTTGATGGAGCACCTGCATTTTCTTGGTGTTAAATATTAGGCCCAAATTACCACAATCAGCAGAGAATTGATTCATACTTTGTTGCTTCTCAGTTTCAGAGGCTGTACTGAGTGCACAATGATTTGCAAAGAAAAAAATCATGCCCTCAGTTCTTCCGCCACTTCAATCTTAACTTGTTGTCTTTTCAAGTTAAATAATTTAACAACAGTATGGTGACTGACCTTGATGTTGTAATCATCCTTGTTGAAAGCATCTGACATTGCTGAAAACATCATGCCAAAAAGTGTAGGAACAACTACAGAGCCTTGCTTCAGTCCATGGTGACTGGGAAAGCATGAAAGTATCATCCATTATCCAGAATCCAGGAAAGCATGTCATCATGATATTGTTGTACAATACTTATGCACTTTATATACTGTGATGTACAGAGAGGAGACAGAAGAGGGGAATATTGGAACCCCTATGTTGGAGGAAAACATGTATGTATATGATATTAGAAGGACTTTTTAACAATGATTATGAAGAAGGAAAAGATAAGCGACATTCTTGTACTTGTCTCCAGACACTCACCAACAAAGATAGGTAGGCCAGGCCTCACATTGGTTGCTACAGACAACTGTGTTAAGCCTTCATTTGATTCACTGTATGACATTGGTCAATTTCCTTCTTTAATCCTGTTTTCCTATCTGTAAAATGGATATAAACCCTATAATTTGTCTTTCTTTTTTACTTAAGTATGTATTCACTTACTTTGCTAGCACTTTTTTTCAAAAATATTTTTAGCATTCATTTTTATAAGTTTTTGAGTTCCAAATATTTCTCCCTCCCGCTCCCCTCTTCTAAAAATGGTAGGCAGTTTGATATAGTTTATATATGTGATATCATGTAAAATGTATTTCCATATTCATCATCATTGCACAAGAAGAAACAGATCAAAAGGAAAAATAATCACATGAGAGAATAAAGCAAGTGAAAAAATATGTTTTTATCTGCATTCAAAATTGGTAAGTTTTTTTATCTAGATATGGACAGCATTTTCCTTTGTCTGTCCTTTATACTTGTCTTGAATTGTTGTGTTCCTGAGAAAAGCTGAGCCATTCATAGTTGATCACCACATGGTGGTGTTGATATTATGTACAGCATTTTCCTGGTTCTGCTCATTTCACTTTGAATCAGTTTGTCCAAGAATTTCCAAGTTTCCAAGAAATACATTTATTCATCATTTCTTATTACACAATTCTGTTCCATTATGTTTATATACCACAGCTTGTTCAGCCATTCCCCAATTTATGGGAATCCCTTCAATTCTCAATTCTCAGCCACCACAAATACAGCTGCTATAAATATTTTTTTGCACTTTTCCCTTTTTTTATGATCTCTTTGGAATACAGACCTAGTAGTGGAATTACTGAACCAAAAGGTTTGCATAATTTGATTGCCTCTTGGGCATAGTTCCAAATTGCCCTTTGAGAATGGTTGGATCAGTTCTCAACTCCATCAACAATACACTAGTGTCTCAATCTTTCCACATTCTCTCTAAAATTTATCATTTTCCTTTTTTTTGTCATATTAACCAATCTGATAGGTATGATGTGGTACCTAAGAATTGTTTTAATTTGCATTTCTCCAATCAAAAAGTGATTTAGAGCACTTCTTCATATGCCTATATATAACTTTGATTTCTTTATCTGAAAACTACCTGTTTATATCCTTTGACCATTTATCAATTGGGGAATGGCTTCTATTCTTATAAATTTGACTTGGTTCTCTATATGTTTGAGAAATGAGACCTTTATCAGAAACACTTGCTGTAGAGATTATTTTCCAGATTTCTGTTTTCTTTCTAATCTTGGTTGCATTAAATTTGTCTGTACAAAAACTTTTCAATTTAATATTCTCAAAATTATCCATTCTACATTTTTCAGTGCTTTCTATATCTTGTTTTGTCATGAATTCTTCCCTTCCCCATAGCTCTGATAGACTATTTCTTGCTCTTCTAAGTTGATTGCTTCACTGTTTATGGTACCTTTTAGCAAGATATAGTTTTCTTCCTTATCTCTTTTAATTAGGTCTATTTTTGTTTTTACTATGTCTAAGATTAGGTTTCTATCTCTCCTTTTTTTCTTTACTTCAGCTGAAGCATAACAGATTCTGCTCCAGGCCCTTACCTTTGCTCTGTGTTTGTTTCTCTCTGCTTCAAGTGTGTTTCTTAATAGCAACTTATTGTAGGATTGTGCTATCTGCTACCACAATCTGCTCTGCTATCTGCTTCTCTTTTATGGGAGAATTCATCCCATTCACATTACAGTTATAATTACTACCTGTATATTTCCCTACATCCTATACTCCTTCCTGTTTTTCATCTCTCTCCTTTTATCCTTTCCCATATCACCAGTGTTTTGCTTCTGTCTAGTAGCTCCTCTCATCTCCTCTCCCTTCCATTAGTCCCCATAACCCCTTTACTTAATCTCCTCCACTCCTACTTCCATATTGGGTAAGATGGATTTTTATATTCATCTAATTGTGTATATTATTCTCTCTTTGAGCTGATACTGATGAAACTAAGATTTAAGCAATGCCAATCCCCTGCCTCAAATCTTCCTCTCCACTATAATAGATCTTTCTTGCCTCTTCATGTGAGATAATTTACCCCATTCTACTTCTCCTTTCTTTCTGCACCCATTGTACTCCTCTTTCTCATTCCTTAATTTTTTGTCATTCCCTCAAACATACCTTATACTCATATCCTCTGTCTATGTATATTCCTTCTCTCTGTACTTTTAGCGGTACAATTTTTAAGAGTTACAAGTTTCATCTTTCCACATAGGGATAGAAACCATTTAGCTCTATTGAAGTCCTTATGTTTTCTTTTCCCTTTTTATCTGTTTGTGCTTCTCTTGGGTCTTGATATTGGAAGTCAAATTTTTGGCTCAGTTCTGATCTTTTCCTTAAGAAGGCTTGAAATCCTTCTATTTCACTGAGTAACCTTTTTTTTCCCTTACTGTATCAGACTTACCATTGCTGGGTTAGTGATTCTTGGTTGTAGACCTAGCTCCTATGCCCTCTGAATTATCATGTTTCATGACTTCCAGTCCTTTAATGCTGCAGCTGCCAAGTCCTATGTGAACCTAACTGTGACTCCCTGATGTCTAAATTGTTTCCTTCTGGCCACTTGCAATAATTTTCCTTGACCTGATAGTTCTGAAATTTGGTTATAATGTTGCTTGAGGTTTTCATTTAGGGCTCTTTCCTGTGGCGATCAGTGGATTCTTTCAATGACTATTTAGCCCTTTGTTTCCGGGATATCAGGGAAGTTTCCCCTGATAATTACTTGAAAGATGCCGTCCAAGTCCTCCTTTTGATTTTGGCTTTCAGGTAGTTCAATAATTCTGATATTGTCTCTCCTGGATCTGTTTTCTAGGTCTGTTGTTTTATTCCCATGAGGTATTTTACATTTTCTTCCTTTTTTTTATTCTTTTGAATTTTGTTGATAGATTCATGATGTTTCATAGTGTCATTAACTTCTACTTGAACAGCTGTATCTTTTAAAGTATTGTTTTTCTCAGTTAGCTTTTGTACTTTCTTTTCCATTTGACCAGTTGTACTCTTTAAAGATTTGTTTACTTCAGTAGATTTTTGTATCTCCTGTTCCATTTGGGAAATTCTACTTTTTAAGCATTTTTTCCAAGCAGTTGAGTCTTTTTTTCACAATTCTCTTGCATCACTCTCCCTATTTTTCTTCTACCTCTGTTGGAGGATTTTTAAGTTCCTTTTTGAGCTTTTCCATGAGTTCTTTCTGGGCTTGAAATGACTTCCCATTTTACTTTAGTGTTTTGCCCATAGGTCTTTTGACATTGTTGTCCTCTTCTGAGTTTGCGTCTTAGTCTTCCCTGACTCCATAATTACTTTCAATAGTCAAATTCCTTCTTTGTTGTTTTTTTCATTCATTTTGGTGGGGGGGGTGCTTCTTCCTTTCCTTTAAATTTTAGCTCAGATCTCAGGGTGGAAGAGGCTTTGTCTCAGGCTCCTTATGCCTGGGACTACAGGCCCTGACTGTTTACCTGGTGCTGCACTGATGCTGCCCTGAGGTCCACAGGGGATGCTCGTGTCTAGTGCTGTTTGAGGGTGTATGATGGGGGGTTGGCTGGTACTGCTGGAGGCTATAGGGGTCTGACAGTTATCTGGTGCTGAGTTGGGGTCCTAGTAGTGGTATCTGGCATGTGCTGAGGCCAGGTGGGGTTTTCTGTATTTCCCCAACACTACACTGAAACAAGTAAAGGCCTGGCCCCTGAAAGATGCCTGTTTGACCTGTTTTGCACTGAAGCACTCAGAGATCCAGCCACAAGAAGATGCCCATCTGCCCTGGGCTACACCAAAGCACATAGTGGTTCTCTGAGCTGGAGTCTGACTGTTCCTCTGGCTATGCTAAGGCATGTGGAGGTGTGTCAGGGTGTCATCTTAGTGTTGGCATTTGCCTGCTCCACCACACTGGGGCTCAGGACCTCCCACTGGTTTGCCGAAGTGGGGCTTGCTCAGATGCTTCCTGTCCTAGAATGTGTTCGCCTTTTACCTGAGTGAGATGGGCCTTTCTTGCCAATCCTCCAAATCTCCTGGACTAAAAGATTACTCCACTCCATCTTTCTGCTCACTCTGCTAGCCTAGGACTTGTTCTGGGGTGCTATTTTATGGTCATTTAGTTATTTGGAGGTGAATATGGGAGAGCTATAGTGATACTGCTGCTTACTCTACCATCTTGACACCTGGAACTTCTTGCACTTTACTTTTAATGGAGTTAAACTGTCTTAGAGACAGATGAGCTATCCTGCTAATAAACGCTGTGGAAATCTCATTTTTCACTTAGCAGCTTCTGAATGCCCTCATCATTTTCATTATAGAAAGAGGAGGAAGTAGAGGATGAGGAAGAAGAAAAAGAGAGAGATTGCAAAACTGCATCAAATACATTTGAAGGTAGAAGTGACCATACATACTACTACCAGTTGCTGTTAAAGAACAAGTCTAAGAGCAGAGGAAAAGCTCAGAATTAGATAAGTTACCCAGAAGATCAACTCTATTGACTAATAGAAATTAGTCAGGTACAGAATGGATTGACTCAGCTTAGCAATTTTCCTAATTTTTCCACACAGAAGCTATTTTCATTAAGGTGCCTTTATGGATAGTTCCTTTGACAGAGTGACTAACAGTAACGACATTTGAAGTTCCTTTTGTATTGCTAAGCTAAGAGGTAGTTAGTACCTAATTCAGAATAAGCCTCTATTAAAAAACAGAAGGTATGAACTCCTGTCTCCTGCTGCTGATGTAACAGGAAGGGGCTGAACAGGAAGGGGCAATATTGTATATAAGGAAAAGCCCCAGAAAGGGAGAGTCAGATCTTCTTGGAGTAACCTTCATGGAGGCAGAAGCAGCTGCTGAAGAAGCTGAAGAAGAAGGACCCTGGCTGGAGAGAATGATTTTGATTTTGATTTGATTTGATTTTGAAGTGATTTAGAGAGGGAAAGACAGATCTTCTTGGAGAAAGCCCCATGGAGGCAGAAGTTGCTGCAGCTGGGGAGGCTGAAGAGGACTTCCTGCTCCCAATCCTAACCCTACCCCTGCCCCTTCCCGCCCAGGCTAAAGAGAATGATTTTAATTTTGAACACCTGGATGGAGTAATTTTGATTCTGGGAACCAGCTGAAACTTCTCCTGAGTCCGAGGGACAGATGGAGCTGTTGAGGCTATTGAGGATTTCTGAGAGCCAGCCAGAGCTGCCTAAGATTGAGGAAGCATGACTATGATGCTAGTACTTTTTATGAACCTGTTGGTGGTTTTGTTAAGCCTTGTCTTTCCAGGAATAGAGACTGTGAAGGATTTGAGATGGATTGGACATTGTGAGCTCCAATGTGGAGCAGGAACTGCACAGAGAGCTGGACAAGGACCTGGGAGCTGTTGATCTTTGAATCCAGGTAGGATCTGGAACCATGGAAGGGGATCCAGGGAATCTGAGAGACCACCCCAAGTCAAGCTAAAAGGAGACTTTACTTAGATACTGTGTACTGACTGAGAAATTGTAATTTACTAGTGACCTAGGAGTGGAGGGCTTGTGTATTTTCTGATAATTGAATAGTGAGTGATGAAGGATGATTGAATGATTGAGTTGATTGAATGATTGATTGACTAAATGCTTGTACTTAGTGATTGATAACTGAATAAGTGACTTATTTGAGTTAACTTAGTGTGCCCCATGAGTGGAGAATTTTGACTATTGCACTTTGTGTTCCTTGAGGAGGCTTCTTTGTTGAAAACTTTGTGACCACTGTGGTGAAAACTATGTGGCCATTTTCTGTCATAAGTTGTTGTGAATGCTATATTTTGATTTCCTATGATAAGTTGTAACATTGTGAATGCTGTACTTTGATTTACTGTGAATGCTTTGCTTTTATTTGTTATGGAATAAATACAGTGTTCACTATACTGTGTAATCAGAACTTTAAAAGCTGTTCACAGCAACATTCTTCTGAAAAGCTGTTCATACTTGGCTTTACAATGAGACACTAAAGTTTACAATTCCTGGGCTGTGTTACACTAAACACGTGGGTTTTCCTCATTCAAATGTCTTTTTTGTACAGTTTTATGAGTATGTGGTAATTCTCCCCAACAGATTTTGAATCCATTTATAAAAGAGTATAATGAAGATTTATGTGTGAATTATGATTTTTTATTTACACATGTGTTTTAATATACAGATGTGTGAAATAATTTTTGTCCTTATTGTAAAGTAAATGGTTTTGTTTAGTGTCAAGAAAGTGTCAAGATTATGAATGACTGGTATATAAATGGAATGGTTTAGTGAGGACTCAGGTGCTAAAGTAGTAATTAGGGAGAGTATATTCCCCACACTCAGGTTCACCTAAGACTTTGAGAGAATTTGAATGCAACTTCATGGTGGTGGTCCTTCTATGGGAAATAAGCACAGTCAGTGTGAGAGCAGGTTAGAGTGAATGTATCAGTCTAAAAAGAGAGTAAGTGTATACATGCCCATGTGAGAGATCCTGAGAATTACACATAAATTAATAGCAGCACTTTTTGCTTGTAGCAAAGAACTGGAAATCAAATAGGTTTCCATAAGATGGGGAAAAATTAAACTAACTATGGCCTATGAAAGTCATGGCCTTTAATTCTATCGTAAGAAATGATAAATATAAGGGATTCAAAGAAAATTGGAAAAACATTTATACATTGATTCAGAGTGAAATGAGCAGAGCCAGGGGATCAGGTTACATGATAAACACACCAATGTAAAGGAAAATAATTTTAAAAGATTTGAAAACTATAATTAAAATAATAAACAATTATAACTTCAGAAGACTAGTGGTTAAACATACTTCCAGCCTCTTAAATTAGACTTACAGGATGAGATTTGTGTTTTCAGAAACAACATGGATTTTTAATTAATAATATTTTTATAAGAGAAGCTTTCTATTTGAATAGGTGAGTATGAATTAGTTTGTGGTGATAGAAATGCAAAAAAAAATTGAAAGGAATAGTATCAGTAAAATAGTTTTAAATACACAGGAAATAAGCTCAGTTGAGGAAAAAACCAAATAGAGTGATTTGTTTAATATCTTGTTAAATTCAACATGCCATTGTGGTAGCAATGCTTATAATCACAGATACGAGAGAGACTGGAGCTGAAGAATCTCTAGAAATTGAGATTCAGTGGACAATGCATTAATATGGTAAGTTCTAAGGAGAGACCGTAAGATTATCTAAAAAGGGGCAAACTGGGTGATATCATTAGTGAAATCAGCTCTGAGAATAGCCCCTGAACTTCTAGCGTACACAAGATAAAGAGACCCTGTCTCAAAAATAAATAAATAAAATGAATCAATAAATCAATAATAAAATAAATAAATGAGCAGACAGAACAGATAAACAAACAAATGAATAATTTAATAAATACTTTAATACATAATTTGATAAATAAATCAACATATTTTGTGAAGGAAAGTTTCTTATATAATGCTGTTTCTTGTGTACTCACTGAAAAATAGTATGCTTGCTGATGATTAAAATCATAAGAAAAAAAGAAAATTGAAAAAAATATTACTTAGCCTTCTGGAACTCAATTTCATGTATAAAATTAGGAGATCATCTTCAGTGATCTCTAAGGTCCCTTCCAATTCTAAATATAAATCTCTGATTCTGTGATATGCTCCTGCTCCCTGATTTACTTGCAAATGTAACCATTGATCAAGATAGTTAATTTTTTTTGTAATGAGAGAATTAATATTCCATATATAGTATCTTTCATTCAAAGTGCAGTATTGACAAACTCATTACTTTTCATAATGCCTTGGTGGTGCTAACATACTTTAGGATACATTCCAATATTACAAGTTGTATATGTTGAGTGCCAAATGGAAGGCGTCCAGATATTGAAGAAGAATATTAACCTATTTTATCTCTAATGCACAAGTGTACACACAAGAAAATTCTTGATGCAGCCCCATCTCTTCCCACTGAGTTCAACCTTCACTCAACTATCAAATTCATCTTAAAACGAGTCTTACCATACTACACATACCACCATTCCATAAATTCCAGTGGTTCCTTATTACCTGCAGGATCAAAAATAAAATTTCTGTTTGACTTTTAAGGCCTTCAACCTCTTCCAGAAGGGGAATAGAAATCTGGTTTTAATGTCAGGATGACCAGGATTCCAGATGTGCCTCTGACACATAATACTGACTATGTGATCTTTAACAAGTCGTTTAATCTCTCAATGCCTGCCCCATATGACTCTCTCAGGCTTAAAATTGTAGGTAATTGCCAAGTAATACTGATGAAGTTTTCTCACCAGGGATGTGCTAGCTACTATAATGAAATAAAAAGTCTAGACACTTTACAGATATGCAGCTAGATAGGTAGAGATTTATCTGTCTATGCACATTCACAAAATTCAAGTTAGTTTTAAAGATAAAATAATAAAAATTATAGGAGGTTGGTTGTTTCCTGTTTCAAGTAAGGAAGTGAGGACAATTTTAAGACACGAAAGGAGAAAAGAAAGCTATCACCAGCATTCTGCTCTTTCCTCCCAGATTGACATGAAGTCATGAGGACATGTGCCTCTTTTGTTTCTGTTCTTTCTGGTACTGGTGAAGAAGTATTGGAGATGAAATTGACTAAGTTACAACCTTGTGAGTCTCAAAAGTCAGGAGGATCCTGAGTTCGAATCTATCACAGAGTTTGAGAATAGCTAAGTTTGATCAGCCAACACAGGCTTGGGATATCAGGATACCAGGCAGCAAGGAATTAATCACAAAGCAAGATTCTGGGTCCTGTAGTAAGTAAGCAAGTCACTCTACACATTAGATAAGTTGTTTTCAGAAGTGATATTGATGAGGGCAATACTTTGCATCAACTACTTTAAGATTGAGTTCAGTCTTCCCATTTAATGAGGTGGTATTAAGGAAGATATGTGTTCAGGTGTTGCAAAGAAAGGTTGGTTTGCTTGTTTTTACTTCTGTTCTTGGTTATCTTGGTATATATTCATTTGTAACCTCTAACTGACATAAATTGGTAAAATGAAACTAGTTTCCTAATCATTCAATAATATGTATAAGATGTAAACTGGTGACTGATATTGGAGAAAACACACTAGAATAGAAATTTAAACCTATGGCATTAAAAGACACCCTCACCCATACTCCTCAGACAATTCCTACAAGTCTAAAGGGAAATGTAATTTACCTTGCTCTAGAAGACCCAAAATTCAGTGTAAGGGATAATTTGGCTAGGGACTGCTAGAGTCTCACTAAAAAAAGATAGATGACTTTGAAGTGGGAGGATCTGGGTTCAAATACTAGATCCGTGATTTTCTCCTTGTATGACCTTGAGCAAAAGACAATTTTTTTGGATCTCAGCTTCCTAAACTAAAAAATGAGGGGGCTGGACTAGATAACCTCAGTGATTCCTTACATTTTCAAATGAAGTTGTGACAGTGACTGCAGCACAGCAATTTATTTTGTTGCATGTTTACTACTTGTATAATTACAAAATTGTAATAAATCATTAATTTGAATAAAACATGAGTCAAGGAATAAAGCAAAAATGTGATATGTATTATAATTTCACAAATTACCTAGGAATATTTCATGCACAAGCAATCCTATTTAAAGAGGAATAAGCAGACACAAAAATTTATCATGGCCAATCTTCAAAGAAAGAAAGTTCGTTTAGTATGGCAGATGTATGATCAAGGAGAAAAAGACAAGAAGGACTTTCTCTAATGGTTTACCACTAGATGTATTAGTTTTACTAACTGTTCAGACTTCTCTAACAGATTTTTCTCCTTAAATTCATATATTTATATAAAACAATGTAATTTAGGCAGGAAGTGTTTCATCACCTCATAGCATTGGAAGTATGCCTCAAATTGTTTACTCAGAGTGCACAATATCTATAATAAGCTATAAAGTGACACTTTAGGTTTGAAGCATCATGAATAAATAAAATGGGTATCCCAGGGAATTGATCTCAATCAAACTCCTAGATAACACTGAAAGTCTAAGCTAGAGCTCCTCATTCCTGACACATATGAAACACCAATTTTTACTAGTCTTCACTTTTCCCAGTGTTTTCTCAGACTCTATATGTAGGAATACGCATAATTCAAACAGTAATGCATAAATCTTTAATATCTTGGCCCCATCTAATGCAGATTCTAATCGCATTTCACAATTACCCGGGACCATGGAAAATTTCCATATCGATTAGAGTACACCTACTAAAGCAGAATAAACATTACTATGTGCTGGCATTGTGCCAAATGCTGAGGATAGAAAATAAGGTAAAAGACAGTCCCTGCTCTTGAGAACTTCACAATCTAATGAGGGAGACAATAGGCAAATATCTATGTTTAAACAAGCTATATACAGGACAATTGGATAGCTAGGTAGCATAGTGGACGGAGTGTCAGGCCAGAATTCAGAAAACTCAACTTCCTGAGTTCAAATCTGGCCTCAGATACTTTCTAATTGTGTGACCCTGAACAAAGAAGTCAGTTGACCTTGGGGCGGTTGGGTGGCACAGGGAATAGAGCACTGGCCCTGGAATCAGGAGACCTGAGTTCAAATCTGACCTCAGACACTTAACACTAGCCATGTGACCTTGGTCAAATCACTTACCTCCAATTGCCCTGCCCTACCCCCTCCAAAAAGCAAACAAGAAAAAATTCAGATGAAGAAATCAAAGCTATAGGCATGTGAAGAAGTGTTCTAAATCCATTTTGACTGGAGAAATGCAAATTAAAGCAACTCTAAAGTACCACCTCACACCTATCAGATTGGCTAATATGACAAAAAAGGAAAATTATAAACGTTGGAGAGGATGTGGGAAAATTGGGACACTGATGTGATCCAATCATTCTGAGAAGCAATTTGGATCGCATAAATGTCAATCAAACTCTGCATTCACTTTGATCCAGCAATACCACTACTAGGTCTGTATCCCAAAGAGATTATAAAAAGGGGTAAAGGATCTACATATACAACAATACTTATATCAGCCATTTTTACGGTGCAAAAATATTGGAAATTGAGGGGATGCCCATCAATTGGGGAATGTGAAAACAAGCTGTGATATGTCAATGTAATGAAATACTATTGTGCAATAAGAAATGATGAACAGATGGTCTTCAGAGAAACCTGGAAAGACTTATATGAATTAATGCAAAGTGAAAAGAGCAGAACCAGAAAGACATTGGATACAGTAGCAGCAAAATAAAGTGATGAGCAACTATGAATGATTCAGCTCTTAGCAATACAATGATCCAAGCCAAGTACAAGTAACTCATGAAAAAAAAACAAAACAAAACACTATTCACATCCAGATAATGAACTGATGGACTCTGAATACAGATCAGAGAATTGTTTTTCACTTATTTTTTCTTTTCACTTATTTTTTATTTTTTCTTTTGGTATGCTTCTTCTTTCACAAATATGACTAATAAGGAAATAAGTTTTACATGATGGGACATGAATAAACAATGTCAACTTGGGTACCATTTTTCTTTCTTTTCTTTCTTTTTTTCCAATTTATTTATTTTTAGTTTCCAACATTCACTTCCATACATTTTAAATTGCTGAGAAGGGCTAACTCTATCAAAATCAATCACTGCACACTGTGGCTGTTTCTGTGAACAATGTTCTCTCGGTTCTGCTCACTTCACTTAGTAACAGTTGATATAAGTTTTTTCCAGGATTTTCTGAAGTCCGTCTGTTCATCATTTCTTATGGCACAATAGTATTCCATTACATTCATATGCCACAACACGTTCAGTCATTCCCCAACTGATAGGCATTCCCTCAATTTGCAGTTCCTGAACTTTGGGTACCATTTTTCTTTTCTTTTTTTTTTTAATTAATTTATTTATTTTCTTGTTTACATCATTCATTTCCACGAGATTTTGAGTTACATATTTTTACCCCATCTTTCCCCTGCCTAACACCTCAGAACAGCCATCCTACTGTATAACCCCTCTCTCAATCTGCTCTCTCCTATGTCCTCCCCCTCACCCCTCTGACTTTCTGATAAGGCAGGATGGATCTCCCTACCACAGAGCCTGTGTATCTTAATTCCCAGTTGGATGCAGATAATAATAATAATAATGATAATAATAATAATAATAATAATAATAATATACATATATATTTTTAACATTTGGTTATAGAACTTTAAATTCTAGATTCTTTCCCTTCCTCCCTCATCACCCACCCCCACTGGAAGGACAAGTAATTAAATATAGGCTATACATTACACAGAACCTCTCCACAGTGGGCATATTGTGAGAGACTAATTATATGTCCCTCCTTCCTATCTTGCCCCCCCTTGTTCTATTCTCTACCCTGACCCTGTCCCTGTCCCTTTACAGAGGTGTGTACTTCCAGCAACCCTCTCCTCCACCCTGTCTTCCCCTATGTCATCCCACCTCTCATCCTCATCTCCCCTACTCTCCTGTGTGGCTAGATACTCAGTTTAGAGTTTATGTAGTTCCTTCCCTAAGCCAAGTTCAATGAGAGTAAGGTTGACCCTTTCCCTTTTGCCTTCTTGTTCTTCCCGTCCATTGTAGCAATTATCCTTTGCCTCTTCTATTAGATGATTAACCTCATTCTGTCTCTCCCTGTCTCCTCTCATTCTAATCCTCTCCCACTTCAGAATTTCCCGTTTTAGAGTATTGTCGCTTCCTATTCAATTGATCTTGTGCCCTCTACGTATTCATATATACACATACTCAGATATGTGTTTGTATGCATATCTAAACCCTCCTACATAGACATATGTGTATGTATATGTATATATACATTTGTATACCCTTCATCTATCCTCATACTGAGAAAAGTTTCATAAGTTACAATGATCACTTTTCCACGTTGGCATGCAAATAGTTCAACTTTGATAAGTTCCTTATGAATTCCTTTCCATGTTTACCTTCTCGTGCTTCTTGTATTTGAGTGTCAAACTTTCTTTTCAGTTCTGGTTTTTTCAGTAAGAATATTTGAAAGTCCTCCACCTCACTGAATGACTGTATTTTCCACTGGAACACTATATTCAATTTTGCTGGGTAGGTGATTCTTGGTTTTAATTCTAGCTCCCTTGATCTCCGGAATATCATATTCCAGGCCCTTCAATCCCTTAATGTAGAAGCTGCTAGGTCCTGGGTTATCCTAATTGTGTTTCCACAGTATTCAAATTGTTTCTTCTTGGCAG
>CM053584.1:224430209-224470745 GCA_028627135.1 Pseudochirops cupreus
TCCTATCCAATTGATCTTCTGCCCTCTATGTATTCATATATACATATACTCAAATATGTGCTTGTATGCATATATAAACCCTCCTATATAGATATATGTGTATGTATATGTATATATACATATATATATACATATATATATATATATATATGTGTATATATATATATATATATATATATATTTGTATTCCCTTCACCTATCTTCATACTGAGAAAAGTTTCATCAGTTACAATTGTCACTTTTCCGTGTTGGCATGTAAATAGTTTGACTTTGATAATTTCCTTATGATTTCTTTTCCATGTTTATCTTCTCATGCTTCTTGTATTGGAGTGTCAACTTTCTATTCAGTTCTGGTTTTTTCAGCAAGAATGTTTGAAAGTCCTCTACCTCACTGAATGACCATATTCTCCCCTGGAACACTATACTCAATTTTGCTAGGTAGGTGATTCTTGGGTTTAATCCTAGCTCCCTTGATCTCCAGAATATCATATTCTGGACCCTTTGATCTCTTAATGTAAAAGCTGCTAGATCCTGGGTTATGCTAATTGTGTTTCCACAATATTCAAATTTTTTCTTTTTGGCAGCTTGTGATATTTTCTCCTTGATCTGGGGACTCTGGAATCTGGCTATAATATTTCTAGGAGTTTTCTTTTGGGGATCTTTTTCAGGAGGTGATTGGTGAATTCTTACAAGTTCTATTTTGCCCTCTGATTCTAAAATATCTGGGCAATATTCCTTGAGAATTTCTTGAAGGATGCTTTCTAAGTTCTTTTTTTTTTATCATGGCTTTCAGGTTGTCTGATAATTTTTAAATTGTCTCTCCTGGATCTGTTTTTCAGGTCAGTGGTTTTTTCAAGGAGATATTTCACATTGCCTTCTATTTTTCCATTTGTTTGGATCTGTTTGATAGTGTCTTGATTTCTCATAAAATCATTTGCTTCCATTTGCTCCACTCTAATTCTGAAGGAATATTTCTCTTCAGAAAGCTTTTGAGATTCTTTTTCCATCTGGCAAAGGCGACTTTTTAAGGCATTCTTCTCCTCATTGGCTTTTTGGGCCTCTTTTAGCATTTGAGTTAATCTATTTTTTGAGGTGTTAGTTTCTTCAGTCAGGTTGTTGACTCTCTTTTCATGATTTTCTTCCATCATCCTAATTTCTCTTCCCAATTTTTCCTCCACTTCTCTCATTTGGTTTTCAAAATCCTTCTTAAGCTGATTTGTAACTTTTAGGCAGTCTTTATGTTTCTTGGAAGCTTTTGGTGTGGGATTTCTGACTGTGCTGTCTTCCTCCCATTCCTGCTTTGATCCTTCTTGTCTCCAAAGAAGGAATCTAGAGTTTGGTTACTATTCTTACTTTGCTTCTTTTGCCTGCTCATGATGGCCAGTCAATGATTTTTAGCTCTGTGGAACTCTGCTTCCAGAGGGGAAAAGTCTGTCCCAAATTGCTGGGGTTTTCCCAGCTGCCAGAGCTTTTAGGAGGCTACTGCAGCCCCCACCAGCTTTGGCTCACTGAAAATGCACCCCAGGACTATCACCCAAGACCACAATCTGGATCCAGGCCGCTCAACACAAGAGTACTTGGCCTCTGAACAATCACTTGGGCTCCTACAGTCTGCAGGCTGGGAGCTCTGAAGCAGCAACGTGGAGGTGGCTGCCGGGCCTCCACTTCTGCTGCTTCCTTGTCCTGGAGGCAGTTTGGTCAGACCTGCTTTTCTGCCCCAATTTTAGCTGAGTTCCACTGACCTTTCACTTAGTCCTTTTTTCTTATGGCTTGATAATTCTGGAAACTGCCACAGCTACTGCAGATCCACTCTCCTGAAGCTCCAGCTGCAGCTCAGCTCGGCTCATCAGGCCGCCCCCAGGGCTAAGCCACCAGTTCAGGCTGGGCTGGTTTTGGCTCCCAGCACTGAGATGGTCCCTTTGAGCCAAGCTGCCATCAGCAGGAGGTAGATCTGTGTCTGTTTTTGAGCCCTAAAATTTGTTGAGAGTCATATTTTTTGGGTATTTGATGTGGCTGTGTGGGAGCTGCCATACCTTGCTGCTCCTACACTGCCATCTTGGCTCTACCCCTCAGTAGTTTTTTATATATGTATGTGTATCTGCAGGTCAACTAGAGTTGAACTAAAGCCCAAATAGAGACCAAAGTGCTCAGCTCGCAGTACTTTTCAGTGAATGATTTTCAGTGACTCTAGGAAATATGCAGAATGGAGGGAAAGATATATTTCCACAAATTGCCTTTTTTTTTTTACCTTCAGGAAACAATAAAGCTCTTCTGCTGACTTCAAGCATCCCACGGAAGAAAAAATCTGTGTTTTCTTTTTGTTTTAATAATTGATGTCTTTTTATTTACAACATTCAGTTCCACAATCTCTTAAGTTTCAGATTTTCTCCCTCTCTTTCTCCTCCTCCTCTTCCTCATAGCAGCATATAATCAAATATAGGTTCTAGAAATACCTTCACATTGAACATTAGTCATGTTGTAAAGGATTATAAACACTGGCCCAGTCTACCAAAGTTAGGTGTCACACATATTATGTGTTTGTAATTGTATCCAAAGTTCTCCTGGTTCTGCTCCCCTCAGTCAGCATCAGTTATTATGAAGTCTGCCTGCTCCTCATTTCTTATAGCACAATAGTATTCCATTACATTCATATACCACAACTTGTTTAGCCATTCCCCAATTGATGGGCATCCCCTTAATTTCCAATTTTTTGCTGCCACAAAAAAAGCTGCTATAAATATTTTTGTACATATGGGTTTTCCTCCCACTCCTATGATCTCTTTGGGATACAACCCTAGAAGTGGTATAGTTCCAAATTGCTCTCTAGAATGGTTGGATTAGTTCACAACTCCATCAACAATGCATTAGTGTTCCAGTTTTTTCATATCCTCTCCAGCATTTGTCATTTTCCTGTTTTATCATCTTAGACAATCTGACCAGTGAGATGTGGTACCTCAGAGTTGTTTTGACTTGCATTTCTCTAATGGATAGGGATTTAGAGCATTTTTTCATATGCTTACAAATATCTTTAATTTCTTCCTCTGAAAACTGCCTGTTCATATCCTTTGATCATTTGTCAATTGAGGAATGATTGTATTCTTATAGATTTGACTCAGTTCTCTGTATATTTTTCAAATGAGGCCTTCATCAGAAACACTGGTTATGAAAATTCTGTCCCAATTTATGACTTCCCTCCTAATCAACATTACATTGAATTTTTTTGTACAAAAGCTTTTCAATTAAATGTAATCAAAATTATCCATTTTGCATTTCATAACACTGTCTAACTCTTGTTTGGTCATAAAATCTTCCCTTCTTCATAAATCTGACAGGTAATCTATTCCTTGCTCTCCCAGATTGCTTACAGCGTCAGCATTCATACCTAGATCATGCACTTGTTTTGACTTTATTTTGGTATACGTGTTAGATACTAATCTATACCCAGTTTCTTCCATACTATTTTCCAGTTTTTCCCAGAAGTTTTTGTCAAATAGTGAGTTCTTATTCCCAAAACTGGGTCTTTGGGCTTATCAAACAGTTGATAACTACAGTCATTGACTGCTGTGTCTTGTGTACTTAATCTATTGCACTGATCCATACTCTCTTTCTCAGCCAGTACCAAGCAATTTTGATGACTGCTGTTTCATAATACAGATTGAAATCTGGTATAGCTAGGCCTCCTTCCCTAGCATTTCTTTTCATTAATTCCCTTGATACTCTGGACCTTTTGTTCTTCCAAATGAATTGTTATTATTATTTCTAGCTCTTTAAAGTAAGTTTTTGGAAGATTGATTGGTATGGCACTAAATATGTTATTTAATTTGGGTAAATTGTTATTTTTATTAAATTAGCTCAACCTAGCCACAAGCAATTGATGTTTTTCCAGTTAGTTAGATCTGACTTTATTTGTGTGAAAAGTGTTTGGTAGGACTCCTTCTTCTTCAATTTTCCCAAATAGTTTGTGGAGTATTGGAATCAATTGTTCTTTAAATGTTTGATAGAATTTGCTAGTAAATCTATCTATCTATCTGGCCCTGGAGATTTTTTTCAAGGGAGTTCATAGATGACTTGTTCAATTTCTTTTTTTCTGAAATGGGGTTATTTAAGTATTATATTTCTTTTTCAGTTAATCTAGGCAACTTATATTTTTGTAAATATTCATCCATTTCCCTAAGATTGTCAAATTTATGTGCATATAATTGGGTAAAATAATACCTAATTATTGTTTTAATTTCCTCTTCATTGGAAGTAGAATCACCCTTTCCAATTTTGATACTCATAATTTGGTTTGCTTTCTTTTTTTTATCATCTTGACTAAAGGTCTATGCATTTTATTTTTTTTCCATAAAATCAGCTCTTAATTGCATTTATTAATTCAATAGTTTTCTTAGTTTCAATTTTATTAATCTCTCCTATGGTTCTCAGTATTTCCAATTTAGTATATAATTGAGGATTTTCAATTTGTTCTTTTTCTAGCTTTTTCAGTTGCATGCCCAATTCATTGATCTCTGTTTTCTCTATTTTATTCATGTGTGCATTAAGAGATATAAAACTTCCCCTAAAAGTGCATTCACTGCACACCACAAGTTTTGGTATGTTGTCTCACTGTTGTCATTCACTTGGAAGAAGTTACTAGGTGTTTCTATAATTTCTTGTTTGATTCACTCATTCTTTAGGATTAAATTATTTAGTTTTCAATTAGCTTTTAGTCTATCCTTCCATGGCCCCTTATTACATATAATTTTTATCACATAATGATCTGAAAAGGATGCATTTAATATTTCTGCCTTTCTGCACTTAATTGTTGGGGTTTTATACCCTAATGCATGGTCAATTTTTGTGTATGTGCCATGTACCACTGAAAAGAAGGTATATTCCCTTTTATCCCCATTCGATTTTCTCCACAGGGCTACCATATCTACTTTCTCTAAAATTCTATTCACCTCCTTAACTTCTTTCTTGTTTATTTCGATGTTAGATTTATCAAGTTCAGAGAGGAGGAGATTGAGGTCCCCTACTAGTATAGTTTTGCTATCTATTTCTTCCTCTAATTGCCTTACCTTCTCTTCTAGTAATCTGGATGCTATACCACTTGGTGCATGTATGTTTAATAATGATATCGCTTAATTTTTAATGAAGCAGGATATAGCTCATATTTATAGCTTATATTTCCTTTTAGCAGGCTACAGTTTCCTTTCTTATCTCTTTTAATTAGATCTATTCTTGCTTTTGCTTTATCTGAAATAAGGATTGCTACCCCTGCTTTTTTTACTTTAGCTGAAGCATAATATATTTTACTACAGCCTTTCAGCTTTACCCTGTGTGTGTCCCCCTGTGTCAAATGTGTTTCTTGTAAGCAACATATTGTAGGATTGTGGTTTTTAATCCATTCTGCTATCCACCTCCATTTTATTAGGGAGTTCATCCCATTCACATTCACAGTTATGATTACTCTCTGTGACTTTTCCTCCATCCTATTTCCTCCCCTGTTTATATTTTTGTATCTTCCTTTTCCCTTCCCTTCCTTAAGAGTTTTCCTTTTGACCACCACCTCCCTCAGTATTCTCTCCCTATCAACCTCTCTCTCCCTTTTCCTACCCTTCCCCCTTACTACTTCTTCCCTCCCTTCTATCCCTCCCCCTTTTCCTTAACCCTTCCCCCTCCTACTGCCTATAAGGTATGATAGATTTTTATACTTAATGTCATATATTATCTCTTCCTTGAACCAAGATTGACAAGAAAAAATCTCATACAATGATCCTCTCCCATATCTCTTTCCTTCTAAGTTTTACATCTCTTCATGATAGAGTCCTATACTTAACTGAATATGTTATTCCCTCCTTACACCAAAACCAATGATGGTGAAGCTCATATAATGATCATCTCCCTCCCTTCTATCTCTCTACTATAATGTTTTTATGCCTCTTTGTGTGGCATAATTTACTCTTTTATGTTTCTTCTTTTCCTCTTCTCCCATTACAGTCGCTTTGCACCCCTTAATAAATATTTTATCATCATTTTAGTTAATTTATGTCCACACCTTCTATTTATATATATCCATTTTAAATGTCATGATAAGTATACAATCCTCAATATTAACAGGTATCAGCTTCCCATATAGGGATGTAAACAGTTTGCTCTTATTAAATAACAAGTTGTGTGTGTGTTTTCCATGTTTACCTTTCTACGTATCTCTTGAGTCTTGTATTTGGAGATTAAACTTTCCATTGAGCTCTGGCTTTTTCATCAGGAAGGTCTGGGAATCCCTTATTTCATTGAATGACCATCTCCTTGCCTGAAAGATTATGCTCAGTTTCACTGAATAGCTGATCCTTGGCTCTGAGCATCTTTGCCCTATGAAATATCATATTCCTGTCCCTCTGATCTTTCAGAGTAGAAGCTGCTAGGTCCTGTGTGATCTTGACTGTAGTTCTGCGATATTTGAATTGTTTCTTTCTGGCTGCCTGCAGTATTTTCTCCTTTACCTGATAGTTCTGGAATTTCACTACAACATTTCTTGGAGTTTTCAATTTGGGATTGCTTTCAGGAGGTATATGGTGAATTCTTTTGATAACTATTTTATCCTCTGGTTCTAGGACCTCAGGGCAATTTTCTTTGATAATTTCTTGTAGGATGTTGTCCAGGCTCTTTTTATTTCATCATGACTTTCTGGTAGACGAATAATTCTTAGATTGTCTCTCCTCGATATGTTCTCCAGGTCAGTTATTTCTTCATTGAGATATTTTACCTCTTTTTCTAATTTTTCATTCTTGAGGTTTTGTTTGACTGATTCTTGTTGTATCATAGCGTCATTAGCTTCAACTTGTCTGATTCTAATTTTGAGCAAATTATTTTCCTCAGCTAATTTTTGGAGTTCCTTTTCCATATTTTCAGATTTCATTTTTAGGGATTTATTTTCTCTGGTTAGACTTTGAACCTCTTTTTCCATTTCACACACTTTACTTTTTAAGGAGCTACTTTCTTCACTGAACTAATTTTCTATTTCTGCGATTGTAATTTTAAAAGAATTAGTCAGTTTCTCTTCTGCCTCTGTGATTTGGTTTTTAAAATCCTTTCTAAGCTCTTCTAAGAATGTTTTCTGGGCCTGAGATCAATTCACATTCCCTTTTGAGGCTTCTGCTGTAGGTGTATAGTCAATGCTGTCTCCTTCTGAATTTGGTTCTTCATGCTCACAATAATAAGATTCTAAAGTCTTTGTCTTTGCAATCAGTATTTTCCCTCTTTTGAGGCACAGCCTTGGCTACACCCTTCCTGTAGGACACCCAAGCCTTTAGTTGGTGTCACTATTTTAAGATTTTACTCTGGGGCAATAATTTCTGGGTTTTCAAAGTCAAAGGGGGAAATTAGAACAGCTGGGGTTCCTGCTGCAATCCTGGTGCCTGGAAGTTGAGGTAGGTGATTTCTAAATTTCCACTCTGTGGGTTGATAGTCCCAGAAGTAGCTGCTGTTCCTGCCATGGGCCCTGCATTTCTCACTTACTCAGCTCCACAAATCCCCAGTCCTGAGGTGATAAGCTTGTGAATGGCCCTAGTGGTTGGTAGATCAGCTTATGCCAGCATCTGCCTTGTCATGCCCTGCCAATCACCTCTTGAAAAATATCCCAAAAAGAAAACTTCTAGGAATATTATAGCCAAATTCCAGAATCCTCAGGTCAAGGAGAAAACATTGCAAATAGCCAGAAAAAAACAATTCAAGTATTGTGGAAACATAACCAGGATAACACAAGAACTAGCAACTTCTACATTAAGGGATTGAAGGACTTGGAGGGGCTAGGATTAAAACCAAGAATCACCTACCCACCAAAGCTGAGTGTAATCCTTCAATGGAAAAAAATGGGCATTCAATAAAATAGAGGACTTCCAAGAATTCTTGATGAAAAGACCAGAGCTGGATAGAAAATTTGACTTTCAAATATGAGAATCAAGAGAAGCATGAAAGAAATCATAATGGACTTATTAAATTTGAACTACTTACATTTCTACATGGAAAGATAATATTTGTAACTCGAGATTTTTCTCAGTATTAGGGTAGATGAAGTTAGTTGAAGGGAATACACACACATATCTATTTATCTATCTATCTATGTATACATATATATGTACATATATATATGTATGTATGTACAAGTATACATATATAGTATATGTGTATAGGTAGATAGGGAGAGAGAGAGAGAGAGAGAGAGAGAGAGAGAGAGAGAGAGAGAGAGAGAGAGATATGTGTGTGTGTGTGTGTGTGTCCCTTGGGACTAAACTAAACTAAAAATAAATTAATAAATTCTGATTTAAAAAAAGAACTATATGATTCCTAACTTTGCTCATATCTTTTAAATGTGAACCAACAGAAATAAAAATCAAAATGAGATTAACCTAAAGGCCTGTAAAACTATAAATCTGTTTAAGAATTCATAACGGTATTCAGAGCACAATAATTTCAGAGACAACCCCCACAATAATCAGCAGTTAGAATATGTAAAAAAAAAATAGGGAAAGAAAGTTTTTTGGAAGCTAAATAATTTACTATTGGAATATGAGTAACTCTTAGTTCATGTCCATGAATACTTGAAGATAGCTGATGAGACTTTGTAAAAATTATTATCATTATTTATATCATACAGTTAATTCAGATTCAAATACTTTGATTATTACTGTTGATAATCATTAAATATCATATTTTTGGCCAAAGTCTGAATTAATCAAACAGACTGCCATGCTTTGCTTTAAAAATAACTTTTTCTGTGTCAGCAATTCCAGAAACCAGTTAAGGCAGGAAGTGAGATTACTCCTTATCTTGGACATACTCCATATGGGAAGAAAACAGAGACATCCTGAGACCATAAATTCCAAATGGACCCTGCTCCATCCATTGTCTTGTCAATTTTTATTTACAGCCAAGAAACTTCCTTTCTCATGATATGGATAATAAACATATGGATGTCATAAAATTGTGTGACACAGCCACCTTGAAGTGGGGTGGTTCTAAAAGGTATTTAAGCTTTCTCATTCTTTTGTTCAGCAGTCAGACTTAGTCTGGCTTCTTGTACAAGTTCGCCAGTTTTAAGGGAATAAAATGAAATAACTGTATATCACTATTTGTTTGTCTCCTTTAACCAACTTTAAAGGTTAATACTGTGTAGCAGGTAGAATTAGAGATGACTACTCTCTTTAGCTAATACTGACCTTCAGAATGTGGGCATTCCCCAAGTCGTCTCTTAGGTGATCCCAGAAGTGTGAGTGTCCTTTAGTTAGCACCCAAACTCCACCACTAACTCAGAAACAGACATTTTAGAAGAAATGTGAGGCAGCAAAGTCCTGCCTCTGAGAAAAGCACAGGCATTTAACATAACTATCATTCTTCCATCACTTAAACATACTTTTTCACGGCTCAGACCATGTCTAAGGTTAACATTCTGAATTCACATGGTTTGCTGCCCTACTTGGGAGATTTATAAAAATTAAGAAGTCAGTAAGATTCTTTCTCATATAGAGAGTTCAGAGACCCCAGCTAGAATTGAATCTGAATGTCTTAAATAGTTTTCAGACCTAAGTCTCCTAACATATTCTAAACCCAGTCTCTCTCACTCTTCTCTTTCTTTCTACTTCTTATTCTCCCTCAATTTCTTTCTATATAATTAATGAAATACACAAATGAAAGTAGTCATTAAGAATCATAATTGCATATCCAGAGTAAAAGTACCACTTGGAATAGCAAGTTGTTGTTCATTTGTATACAATTCTTTATGGCCCCTCAACTGTTTATGGGGTTTTGTTGGCAAAGGTACAGGAGTGGTTTGCCGTTTCCTTCCCCAGTGGATTAAAGCAAACAGAGATTAAGTGACTTGCCCAGGGTCATACAGCCAGTGAGTATCTGAGGTCAGATTTAAACTCAAGTCTTCCTGACTCAAGACCTCAAACTTTATCCACTGAGCCATCTAGCTACTCCAATAAAGCAAGAAGTTAACTTTAACACAGAGGAAAGTTTGAATGAGACGTGTGTGCTATGAGACATAAAAGAATGGGAAGAGGGGAGGCAGAGGAGGCACTGCCCTAGTCAAATGAGTTCATAGTCAGGAAGCACACCAGGGATCAAGTAAATTCAATGTAGGCAGTAAAGACAAATCACATTCAACACCTATCTCTCCTCTCATCTTCCTCTCACATCAACAGTGGCTTTTCCTAATCTTGTATATCTCTTCACATTTTCTGTCTCCCACATAATGTCTCCCACATAAGGAAGAAAATAGTATTGTCTCCACAACTGTATTTTCTAGGAGCTTGCATAATAAAGTTTCAGATCCCTACCTTTTTCTGCCTCCATAACATGGCTTCTTCCTACTTTTCCTGTCCATTCTTCTGATATCTTAGACTCCACTCCTCCCATATACTCTGTGATCTAGGGACACTGGCCTCCTAGTTTGTCCTTGAACATGGCACTTCTCCTCTAGATTTTGAACATTTTTCATTGGCTGTCTCCCATGCTGGGAATTCTCTTTCTCATCCCTGCCTTCTAGCTTTAATGGCTTCCTTCACGTTCCAGCTAAAATCCCACATTCTACAGGAAACCTTTATTGATCTTCTTTAATGTTCATTCCTTTCTTCTGTTGATTGCCTCCAGTTTATCCTGAATATATCTTGTTTATACAAAATTGTAATTTCCTTGACAGCAAAGTGTCTTTTGCTTTTATTTGTATTCCCATCACTTAGCACAATGCCTGGAACATTGAAGGAGCTTAATAAATTCTAGTTGACTAAAGGACTGACTATATGAAGAAGAATTTAATCTAAAAACCTTCCCTAAAAATTCAAATACTTCAGTTCAAATTCAACTGACATTTGTAAGTAACTACTGTGTGCAAAACTGTTTCAGACAGTGAGGGAAGGTAACTAACAGAGACAATTAATCCATACATTGTCCCTGCCCTCATGAAGTTTGTAACCTAATAGAGGGCAAAGAATACACATGCAAATTCAATTTGACAAGCATTTTTTATAGATACTGGAGCAGAAAGACAAAAATCGAGCAATTCTCTCTCTCAAAGAATATGCTTTCTGTGTGGAAGGCATCCAGCATTCAGAGGGAAATCTGTACATCAATAAACAAATGCAGGGGCAGCTAGGTGCCAAAGTAGATAGAGTGCTGTGTCTGGAATCAGGAAGATTCATCTTCATGAGTTCAAATCTGGCTTTAGACAGTAACTAGCTGTGTGATCAAGGGCAAGTCACTCAACCCTGTTTGCTTCAGTTTCCTTATCTGTAAAATGAGCTGGAGAAAGAAATGATAAACCACTCTAGTATCTTTGCCAAGAAAACTCCAAATGGGGTCACAAAGAGTCAGACATTACTGAAATGACTGGACCATAGCAACAATGACAAAAAAGCAAATGCAAAGTATACACAAAATAAATAAAACAACAAATATTTGCAAGAGTTTGGGAGAGTACTAATGTCACATGGTGGGGTGGGACTCAGGAAAAGCCTTACGTAAGAGGTAAAATATTAAATGAGTCATAAAAGGACTTGGAGATTCTGTGGTAAGTAGATTATGTAACAGAAAAACCAAGTGATATTCAAGATCTAGGAAGGAAAAGATCACTTGGGAAAAGGAACCAACATAATCATGCTTTATGGTATCTTTCAGCCAGCATGAATCAGACACCCACTTTGGTAGACATGGATGTTGAGTGATATGCTTGAGTAAATGACAAGGCTGTTAGAGGGAATTTTGAACTGTGTGTTAGAATATAGCTAAAAGTTGTGACTTAAAGAGGTTAAAATAATTAGACAAACAAAAAAGGGTGTCAAGTAAGTAAACAGAAAACACGTAATGAAATGAATGGTCCGATTGTCTTTCGGATACTTGGCTAACCATGAATCATCAAAAGATTCATGGAAGAAAACATTTTATAATCATTAATTGAATAATTCTATTCAAACTCTAGCATGCTTAAATACAATCCAAGAATAAAGAGGATATGAACTATGCAGTCCTACAGCAGTATTGGTTTATAGACTTGTCTAGGCAATCTTTCATTTTACTGTGTTTATATGCCTAAATTTATTTTTATTAACCTCTTAGTGATTAGAAGTAGACTTCCTTTCAAGTAAATTGTTTTTCAATGAACAAAAAATCAATGCTTTACACCAGTCATGAGTCTTTACTACCTCATTTATAAATACGCTGACAAGACAAATTGTTTCATCGCTGAAGAATTACTGTATTAACAATCAGTAATTCTAATAAAAGTCTAATGCAATACAAAATAAGCACACTTGACAGACTAAGCAAAAAAGCAGCTATTTCCTGTTGATGAGAACTAATTGTGTTGAAACAGAAATGAATTCATCCAAGGATGAAATCAATGCTCTTAGTCCTTAATCAAGAGATGAATAATTGATCATTGTATTGCCTTGGATATTCATTATATAAGAAGTTTTCTGAATTGCAAATCTTATGTATATTAACCCTTCTAAGTCCAGGCAAAAAGGTTATTATAAAAGGGCAAGCCTTGGGGAAGCCCTTTTGGAAGGCATCACAGCTCTCTACTTTATTAGAATGAATCCATAATAAAATTTAACTACAGGACTATACTTAAGCCAATAATGTCATGGATAGCCCTAGATTTATTCTAAAAAGAGAAGAGGAAGTCAGTTCTGTATGCAGAATAATATTTTCCCATTTGACTTTCTGCTAGCATCTTTTTTTCTGTTTGATCCTGTCCTTACAAACCTGTAATCATCAAGTTTCAGGCAGCTAGTTCTTTAATGTGAAAATTGAAATAGGCTGAAAAGATTACTTCCAAATTCAGGTAACACAGCATTGTGCCCTGCAGGATTGTATGATACAATTCAGAGAGACTTGTAGGTCTGCTTAAATTATGGACATATGGAATGGGATCAAAACCATCCAGCAGGCATTATGGGATGGCTGCCAAGAGGATCTTACAGAAGAGTGTTTCATTGTCACCTTCACTTCATGGAGATAAAAGCTTAACAGGGAGCAAGTGAATCGTTCTGGTGCTGATTATAGAAGGTAGGAAGAGCTTCTGAAGGGAGGCCTATAAAAATAGTAGGCTGGAGGTCTTTAATGACACACTGCTAATTTGGAAGCTTTCATCCTCCCAAATTTTCATTATTGATGACACCACTGAGAGGCATGTGTTTGTGCAAGGAGCTGTCCATGGTTGTCTACTGAACACCAGGAACTCAATTACCCTCTACATTAATGGAGGAAGATTAGCTACTGGCTTTTCAAAAAAGATGCAACAGTCTGGGTCATTTTTCACAACATTTGGACTGACAGGCCCTGCAGATATATTGTCTGTATGTGAGACCACGGGCTGCCAACATCAACATCAAGAAAGGATTTCTGGCTGTGGCTTCATTTTTGATTCTGTCAAATGTGTAAGTTAGTTTAAAGAGAGAGTGCTAGCACCCTGACATCAATTCCCCAACTCAGAAAATCCCATTTTCTCGCTACTATAAAAAAAAAGATGCTAGATGCCATCTTACTATCTGATATGGTGGGAACCTATGCAATACAAGGGAAAAAATGAGAGAATTGGTATGGATTGATCAATAGATTTAGAGTCTGGAAAATCTCAGTTAAAATCCTTCCTCTGACACTTTTGCATGATCCTTGGTAAATCAAATAACCTCTTTTCTCTGTTTCCTAATCTGTAAAATTAGTGGTTTGAACTTGATGGCGAATAAGGTCACTTTCAATTTGAAATCTATGATCCTTTGAAGTCATATTCCACAATTCTCAAAGGCTTATAAAGTTATGCCCACCCACAATGGTCAGTTGACCAAAAAGAAATAAAAAGCAGAAGTATATTAACATAGCATTTGCTGTGTTAAAATTGACTTTTTAACAATTAAATAAAAATAAGTATTAAAAATGAAGAGCATGTTTTATATTCATATATTTACTGAACTCAGCATAGTGAGAGATGTTATGCCGATATAAATGAATTAATATGGGGCCTCTGCCCTCATGGATTTATATTGTGGTTGGGAAGATGAGACAGGCTTTAGAAAAGCTCCAAAACAATGAAACTCTTAAGTTCTACAGCAGTACCTATAACTATAATGGGAAGTCCAAGAATGGAGGGATCTAAGCTCCAAAAGGTGATGGGGCAGCTAAAGGAGTTCAAAAGATTTAATAGAGGACAGAATTTCATTGGCATTTTTTTAAGTGAGAGTGGAATTTACATGGGGAAAAGGAAAATGGAACTTCTGAGTGGAAATAGGGAAATAAATTTTGTCAATACTATAGAATGACTGTGCCAAATTTAGAGGAAATGGACTTGAGGTATTTTGTCCAAGCAGAAACAACAGAGTTAAAATATATACTTAGCCCAAATATTTCAAACATAAAAACACCAGATGGTGAGTTGGAATGAAATTATCCCTTGTTCTTCCCTGTTCCCCACCCCAAAATGGAGGTCACTCTTCATATTATTTGTACCAAGGAAGAGTTGTAGTTTTTCTCCTAGGCCCCCAAATTCTAACTTAAGGATCTTGGGGGTAGGAGATAACCTAAGTAAGGTATGGAGAGAGAAATGGTAACATAGGAAAGGGCCTAAATATGAAGGATCAATTATCCTAGGGATCAATGACAGAAGAAGCATAACATATAATATTCTCGAACCTGTAGTGAAGTAGAAAGGATTTGAGAATAGTAATCAGGAGACTGGGGTTACTCCCTGGTTAGTGGGTTACTCCCACTAAATATTGGTCTGAGTTTAAAATGCCATTCATCTTGAGTCCCTCTATCCTCAAACACCAAATGTAAAGGGTGAATATCTCTAATATTGCTTCCACTTAAACTCAATTCAACATGATTAAGTAAATCCCCAGTATCAACAAGGCATTGTGCTAGATGAAAAGAGATATAAAGATAAAAATAACATAATGCATACCTTTAAGGGAGTTACATTCTATTTCCACCAAGATGTACTCCTCTGGATTTCTCTATCATCTCCCATGAATTTTGGAAGATCATTTCATACTTAGAATGCATGGAAATACTCTTTGCCTTTGGGCCACTTGATACTGATTGGAGGGTGGAAGGCTCAGGCTCTTTTGCTTCTGTCTGTCTTATTACTGTAGAGAGACACATCCTCTTAGTTTCTCAGATTCACAACCTAGGAGAAATTCTGTATTCCTCACTATTTTTTACCCTTATACTTTCCCCACCCCCATATCAAATCTGTTGTCAGGACCTGTTGATTTCTCCTTTGTAACATCTTTCCAATACACTCCCTGCTATAACCTACTGGTGGGCCTGCATGCCTCAAGTCTCAACCTATTCCAATAGATCTTCTGTTCAGTCACTATACGGATTTTACTCAAGCATGAGTCTGATCATACCACTCTCTATTCAAGAAATGCCTATGGCTTCCTATTGCCTCTAGGTTCAAATGCAAAATTCTCTGTCATTTAAAACCATTCATAAACTACCCTCATTCCCAGTCTTCTCACATTTTACATGTCCCACCACTATGTATTCTTTGATTTAGTGGCACTGGCTTTCTTGCTTTTCAAAAAATAAGACACTTCATCTCTAAGTTCTGGATATTTTCTCTGGCTCTCCCAACCCCCATGCCTGAAATCCTCTTCTTCCTTTGCCCCAGCTTTACCTCTTTCAAGTCCTAATTAAAATCCTATTTATTACATGAAGCCTTCCCAATCCCTTTTAATTTTAATGACTTCCCTCTGTTAATTATTTCATACATATATATGTATGTATATGTATATATACATATATATCTTACTTTGTGTGTGTGTGTGTGTGTGTGTGTGTGTGTGTGTGTGTGTGTGTGTGTGTGTGTAAATCTGTGATGCCATTAGGCTCATTTTCTTTTTATGATAAAAAGAGTAAGGTTTCTCTAGTATGCACTTTTAAATCTCTTTCATTGATTTAATCCTTGGTGTAGCTGATGCTTCCTCAACAAAACAAAGAATTCATTTTTTCGCTCGTGTTTTTTTGGTATCTGATATTTTTCTTCATCTAACTGTATACTTTGCTGTTTCCTTTAAGAGTAAAAGAAATAATAACTAATGAATCTTTCCCCTCTTTTTGAGATGTCTTTTCTGTGTTTGTAACATTCATTTTGAAGTCTGAGGCTTCCCAAGCACTTCTCTTGACAGTAAAGCTTTTAAATAAGGATGAAAAAAGAAATTGAATGAACTCTAGTTGCCTGAGCTTGTGACATCCTCTAAAATCAAGTGGGATAGCATTACCCTCCTGAATGCTTTTATGGGAGTTAAATATGGTTCTCTTTTCTTTTCACACATGGGTGCTGGAGTATCAGTAAATTTGCCAGGCCATATATGATGTAATAGGGGCATATTAATGGATTACATGAGGACCACCCTTGTTAAATTTAGAGTAAATCATCACCAGGTTGACTTAAGGGTGATGGATTTTCATCTGCAGAAACTCATGATTGTCAGCTAAGTCACAAAGTAACATACATCACAGAGAGGAAAGATGTTCATACCAAGGAAATTACAGATCCTTGAAGGTCTGGATTAAGTAGAATGTTTAAAGGGCATCTGGGCCAGTGAAGATAAGCCAGAGCTCAGGATCATGTGACTTCCACTATAACTGACCCTTCAGTAGAAGCATAGAAAAGTTCCTATTCCAGTAACCACAGAGGTGAATATAATTTAACTACTGTCCCAAGAGCCATACAATCATGTATGCCAGAAACTCTTGGTTTATTACTCTGATCTAAAAAATGTAAGCTTGTTTAGGAGAAAAAGACTCTATTTGCCTATTCCTTGTCATTCCTCCACAAAGTTCTGAAATTTTTATACCATAAACACGTGATCCATGATCTTCATTAGCTCCTATTTCCTCTAGGATTAAATGCAAAATCCTTAGTCTATCATTTAAAGCTCTACATTCTGACCTCCACTCTTCTCCCTAGACTTCTTTCATATATCATCCTTTCACATACTCTCTACTCTGGTGAATTTGGACTGCTAGTTGTTTCCATGCAAAATATTTCCTCTTCAACCTTTATGGCACCCCAGCTTATTTACTATTCCTACATGAGAGTTTTCCCCTAGTTATTATAAATCTCTCCCTCTGGGATGATCTAGGTGGCACAGGGAATAGAGCATGGGCCCTGAGGTCAGGAGCACCTGAGTTCAAATATGGCTTCAGACATTTAACACTTACCAGCCCTATGACCTTGGGCAAGTCGCTTAACCCCAATTGCCCTGCCTTCCTCTCTCCAAAAAGCTAAAAAAAAAATTATAAAAAAAAATATCTCCCTCTTAAAATTAGTTTGTCCAGAATAAACCTTTTACTTCAAATGTACCCCTCATCTAAGCATTCTTATTGCCATCAAGAGAACCACTATCATTCTAATTATCCAGGTCACAACCTTAGATTCTTTCTTGATTGATTACTCTCTTTCACTCCACATATCCAGTTTGTTACCAAGTCCTCTCAATTCTATCTACACAACTTATATGACATGTTACCCTATGTCTCTACACATTCACAATCCCTTTTCAGGACCTTACCATCTCTTACCTGAATTTCTTAACATATATGACTGAGGGCTGTATAGCTAGTCCTAGCCTCTCTACAAAGCTCTAGTGCCTGATCATAAAATTGCTTTGGGGCATTTTCAACTGGATATAGTACTGACATTTAAAATTCAATATGTTGCAGAAAATTCATTATCTTCCATACCCTTTTCCAAACTTACTTGTTACTACTGAATGCATGACTATCCTTCCAGTGTTTTGACTAACTTCCAATGTACAAAAGTCATCTTCACTCTCAAGCCCCTCTCTTATCCAAACAATTGATAAATCTTGTCACTTCTATATCCATAAGCTCTTCTATGTATATCCCTTTCTCTCTATTCACATAGCTGCCATCCTAGTTCAGGCCCTCCCTCATCACCTCATGCCTGAAATACTGAAATAGGATTCTGGTAGTTCTTCTTATCTCAAGTGTCATTCCATTCCAATGAAACCTCCAAATCACTGTTCAACTGGTTTCCCCAAAGCACAGATTTAACTATGTCAATGCTCAACTGAGTCAACTTCAAAGATATCTTTAGGATCAATTATTAATTCCTCTTTGGTATTAAGAAGTATTCACAACCTGGTTCCTATAGAGTTGGGCTTTTTGTTTTAAAACTTTTATTGATGTCCCTTGTTTGGACATTATAAATGTTTACAGATTAGTCTCACTCTGGTGAGAGGTCTTGCAATAAAGTAAAATAGTAAAACAAAACTAATTTCCCAGTGATCTCATCTAAAAGTGCAACATTTCATATCTGTAGCATCTCTCATATCTCTTATTTTAATTAAAAATCTATTTTATATATTTCCCACCCTTGCGACATTAGTAAAAAAAGACAAGAAAAACAATTTTTGTAACAAATGTACATAGTTAAACAAAATAAATCCCTTCAATAACTGTAAGCAAATATATATATTTCATTCTGTACCCTAAATCTATCACTTCTCCTTTCTATATGGGAATTATTATCATCAGTACCCTGGAATCATGAATGATCATTGTATTGATGATATTTCTTATAAATTTTAAAGTTGTTCATCTTTATAGCATCAGTTTAATTCATATATTGTTTTCTAGGTTTTGCTCATTTCATTCTTCCCTGGCTTCCTTTAAGTACCAAGAAAACCTCCATCTTTTATAGGAATTCTTGTCTAACCCCTCTTAATTTAGTGCTTTCATTCCATTCATTCCTTATTTATTCTGTATGTAGCTTGTTTTCACACATTTGTTTGCTTATTGTCCCCTCAATTAGATTGTGAAACCCTTGAGGGAAGGTGTGATCTTTTGCCTCTCATTGTATCCCAGTATTTAGCATTTTACAGGTCATGTAATAAGATACTAATTGATTGATTTATATCCTCAGAATCTAAATATCTTACACATGGTTAGTGCTTTAAAATGCAAGTTGAATTTCTTTAATTGCTTTGAAGGAAAGAAGTAGTTCTTCCATAAACCTTCTATATCTTTCTATTTTATAAGATTCTGCCCCATTTCTTTTCACAAATTATCCATAAAGGATCTACTCAATGAAATGGAAGCAATCTTTTGGTTCTCCAAACTAGCAATTGTACAATACATCAATAGCTCACTTCCTTTTCTTATTATGGATGTACTCAATAATTCCTTTTATGAAAGATATTATGGACAACATGCCTTGTACTCACCCAATATTTTTCAACTACACTTTAACTAACCTTTGCTTTCTCTTCTTTCAATGTCCTGGTGTTCCATTTTTCAGAGACATAACTGTTCTGTGGGAGAATATTAGTCAGAAGGCTTTAATACAGTAAAATTTCAGTTTAATAAACATAACTTGAACACATTCTGTACTCAAAATATTTTGCTGATTTCTCCAAACACAGATATGAATGAATACATTCAGGAAGCTGAATTCAGGCCAAGAGTTTGCTCAGGGCTGCATATATCATCAAGCCTGAAAAAAAATATACCTAATATTTGAATCTAAAATAGAGAAAACACTAAAGCAAAAATTACCTGGACCAATCAGATTTTGAGTCAAGTCTCCTTCATGTATGATCTTTTGTGTAGAAACCCTAATGAAATAAGTCACCAAAGGGTATAGTTTCCTCAGTTTCTATCTGAGTAGAGGAAGCACAGAATATATCCATCACACCCTCAAGAACTGACACCTTCCCAGGGAAATTGTGTAGATCATTTATGACTGTAAAGAATAATAATACAACTAACATTTTCTCTCCTTTTGTAAACTCTAATCAAGCCTATTCAAGTAGAGTAGTATTCTTATAATATTTTCATCTTCACTATTAGGTTGACACCTATCTTAGTATTAGCAGAGGCATTTACCAACCCCTAATTTTTTTTTAAAGGAAAAGAAAATCATTCTTTTCTCTTGAAAGGGAAAACCTTTTCCCTGTAGAATTCCCAGATGACCTGGGGCTGTCCTCACAGGCATTAGGGAAATTCTAAATCCTTCTCTCTAGTTGAGAAACCAAATGACTTTGTTTAAGTGCTTGTGTAATAATATAGGCCTAGATGCACAGGAGATCAGTAAGATGTCTGGGGTGCTCTTCTATTCCTTTTCCCACTGAGGTGCCTCCATGTTCTCAAACTGGTACCAAGTGAAACAACAAACCATTATGGTACAAGGTTGGGTGGAACATTCTTTGTTTCCATTTCCAGTAAGAATTCCCTTTCCTTTGAAACCACACATATAAACCAGTTGATTTTTTCATTCTGGAGAGGTTAAAATTCCTGAAATATTTAAGGCACCAAAATGTCTCCAGGTATCCATGAAGTACATAGGGAATTGAACTTTCAGTGTAAACTTCCCATTATATTCCCTTCATAGCAAATATTAATTTACCTTCCCTTATAAGGATAAGCAGTTAATTTAAAAAGGCAAACACACACAGACAAGCTCCAAAGAGCTGTAGAGATCCAACAAATGGATTAAAAGCTTGGGGTTAATCACTCAGGGTTTCTAGGCCACCAGTCAACCTGTTCCCATGTTCCTGGCATACACAAAAATTTCATTCTGCCTAGTCTTATCACAATAAGGCAATGATTGATTAAAAATGAACAAAAGAAAATAATGTGAATGAACTCTCATAGTACATTCTAGGTAATTACTAGGCACCAGTATTCTACCATGTTCACTATGGGTCTAGTCTATTATAAGTATCCAATCATACTTATACCATCTCGTATAAATTAGTCTGACTTGTCAAGGAATGGTACTGAAAAATAGTAGTCTAAAACAAAATGAATCTATATATATTTTCTCCAAAGGATATGTACATAATTAGGGCATCTGACAAGGGGCATCTTGAATCTCAAATGGAGCTTATGAGTTCTCCCCAATTTGCTTCTCCTAAAAATCAGCCACTACATACAATCAACTCTTAGAAAAGATATTTACTAAGATAGGATAATAAAATCAATACCTACAAAACCATCCCTCCACTCCTGTGAGGTACCTTCTCCCATAAATACACACACACACACACACACACAGATGCACAATACATACATATATAGACATATATGGTTTGTGTGTGAGAGATCATCCATGTGAAGACTGGGCTTAGCAATGGTAGTAAGATACACATATAGTATTCATATTTGTCAAAGGTGAGTCACAATTCTTTGTTCAGTAGGACCTGGATGTTCTTTTTCTCTTTGTATAGAGTCCTTACATAGCTCTCCTTTGGTACTGTGTCACTGATGGGCTGGTTATTCAGTTCTGTTCCCAGACCTAGCTTTTATCCATTACCTGATATTTTCTTCTATGTTAGGGTCACACTTCATGAAGTTGCTTCCTCTCTTATATCATTTTGTCTCTGTATACATATCTGTCAGGAGTGTATATCTATCTCTGCCCCATTCTGTGTGTAGTTTTCTCCTTATCTAGTAGCACACCTCTAAGGCTATATGTGGAAGGAGTAAAGGAAATTCCTTCTTTCTCCCCAGTATTGGTTTCCATCTTGGTCAGGTCCTGACTTAAAATCTCTCCCAGTCTCAAACTGCCTCTTCAACTATGGGATAAGTTGTATCACTCTGGATAGACTACACTAAATGTCGTAACTGTTGGATCAGAGAGAAGAGGGAAATTTCCTTTCTAGGGTTCTCACTTCAGAACTATTCCTGAGTAGTGTGTGACTGTCTCTAGATCCTACAAACATAGCTATTTAAAGCACTCAAAGGTATAGTAAATTTATTTTGTCAGCCAATTGCATTGTTAATTTCTTAACTCAATCATAGAGACATTTTACCTTATAAAAAGATCAGAGTATAGATGCATCTTTGTGCTTATGTTAACACCTCACTAAAAATCTGTAGCTTTTTGTCAATGCATAAAGCAGGAAATCAAATAATCAACTATCTTTTTAATCATGGTTAATTATATTGGAAGATATATCAGATTTTAATATAAGTATTCACTTCAAATTTTATTTTGGGACACTTTTGGCCAGAATGCATTCTCCGTCTCTTTTGATGATTTTGCTGTTCTGATATAATATTGATCTAAAGGCTGTGAGGACTTAGGATACTTCTGCTATAATTTTGAAATCAGAACATGGGAATTCCTATGATTTAAAACACTTTAAGACCTGTCTTTGTCACTGAGCCACTTTTTGATTTTTTTTTAATTGTTGTTAAGTAGTTTCAGTGTGCTTGACTCTTGGCAAAGATATTGGAGTAGTTTGCCATGTCCTTCTCCAGTTCATGTAACAGACGAGGAAACTGAGGTCAGCAGGGAAAAGTAACTTGCCCGCACAGCTAGTAAGTATCTAGTCCAGATTTGAACTCAGGAAGATGTCTTTCCTGACCCCAAGCCCTGGGCTCTATCCACTGTGCTACCTAGATGTCCCTTTAAAAATAGTTCAAGTTAAAACTGGGAACCTCAAATTACAGGAACTTCAGTCTATAGGAAAACAGTCTTGACCTTGAGAATTTAGCAATAAGGGATCTTTCCCTAAGTAATCTTAGAGACTTGGAGTATGTATCCAGTAAAGAAAGAGAATGTCAGCAGAATTAAAATAAAAATTAAAGAGGCAATGGTATACTGGACCGAAGCATTGCATTTGTACTTGGATGTGGCTTGGATTCAGACCCTGTTCTCGATGCTTATTAACCATGTGAACCCAGTGAGTCACTGAATGTCCTTAGTCAGTTTCCTCCTCTATAACTTGTAAAGCCTCTTCCTCATAGGGCTCTTGTGAGCACTGTTTGGTGCCTTGCCCACCTGGAGAAGGTATAGAAGGGTGACAATCGCTATTATGTAGTTGGCTTTCAGCTACCTTACTCAAGTAGCCATTATTGGTATTATTATTATTTCACTTAGGTTCACACTTTTATTTCTGAGTCAGTCTCCTGGTAACTGAATCCAAATAACAACAGGTCTAAGATATAATACGTTTCACATGAGGCCACTACTGGTGAATTTAGGAAACTGCAAATGGTTTTTAGCCTAATTTCATAGAAGCTATCATCCTGATGTGAACTTAAACAAGATAGCTTCATATAGTCCTACTAAAAAGAGACTTTAGGAAGATGGAAAGGAATTTTTAAAAGTGCTACATTTTAGTTTTAATTATGAATATAAGTGAGACAATATCTGGCCCCTTTTGATCCTTGAATCTTTACTATTATTAATTGGTTCCATTAATGTTTGTTTTGGAATGCATTATAATGACTATGGGGCATATTGTGTATGATTGAGATATCAAGCTAGAAGCATAGAAGAAAAGAAAAGAGGTTGGAAGCTTTAAAAGTTAGATAGCCCACTGATTGTCACATACAATGCTAGAGCTGCAAAATAATTGGGAACTTGTTAATATTATGTTAAGGAGAAACAGATAACTGACTATAAAATATATATATAGATAACATCAAATGCCTTAAGGTAATTGTAAACTGTAGGAATGAATATGCAGGATAGGGCCCACTGGGACAAAAGGTAAATCTGATTATTTTATTGTCATCTTATTTCATCCTGTGTTAGGCACTTCACTTATAGCAAATCTACTAAATTAGAAGAAAAAGTGAAGCTGGAAGTTATTTTAGACGTGATATTCATACTGACAAATGGGTGATTCATCAAACAAGAAGAGAATATTAGAAGGTTACCTATAGGAGTAGCGATCTGAAAGACATATTTACATATTAAAACAGTCTCATCTGCTTAAATAAGACCAAAAGGAAAAATTGGAAAGTGATCCAAGATGGTTATGATTACACTTAGTCCCCAGTTTTTTCTCTTCCTTGAAATTAGCAGCCCACACCTGGTTGACCAGAGAACTGGCTATTATACCCCTTTCATAAGATGAAGTACTTAAATTTACTTTTCTACACCTTTATCTAGCATCATATATGAACAAAAAGAAACTAGAGTCAACATACCTAAATTCAGTCTAAATTCTCATTGACACACCTGGTGGGATAGAATCAATACCATACAAAGAATGCCCTTCCCCCTTCTCATTATAAATTTCTCCCATTCTTCTCTCTAGGTTCTTGGGACATTACTCTCTCCTGGTTGTCCTACCTATATGAACACTCCTCAATGCTGCTTTTCTGAAGCCTCATCTAGGTCATGCTCCTTAGCTGTAGTTATGCCACACTGATTTTTCCTCTGTCTCTTCTCTCTACAAATAACATCACGTGGTGACCTCATCAGCTCCCATGGATTTCAATAATGAGATATTGAATCATCTCTATTCTGATTCTCAAATTGACCTACTAAGCCCTAACCTCTCTGTTGACCTCAAATCTCATATCTCCTCATATCTCAAATCTCATCTTGAACTGGATGTCTAATAGGCATCTTAAACCTAACAAGTCTAAAATGGAACTCGTTATTGCCCCCACTCCAAACTTCTCTATTACTCTCAAGGACACCACCTTGCCCCCATTCCCCCAGGTTCACAACCTAGCTGTTATCCTTGACTCCTTACTATCTCTCATATCCAATTTGTTGCAAAGGCCATTGATTCCACCTTTGAAAGATCTCTGTAATACACTCTGTCTCTCTTCTGTCACTGCTACCGCCCAGCTGTAGTCCCTCATCACCTTATGCCTGGACTGTTCCAATATCCTATTAGTTAGTCTGCCTGAGACATGTTTTTCATCACCCTAGTTCATACTCTATTCAATTTTCAAAGTAATTTTCCTACTCTGCAGGTCTGACCACATCACTCCCCTATTCAATAAACTTCAGTGGCTCCCTATCACCTTCAAGGTCAAATACTAAATGCTCTGTTTAGCACTCAAAGACCTTTTTAATCTATTCTCCTATACCTTTCCAGTGTTCTTTTTTTTGTTTTGTTTTGGATGGGGGGAAGTCAAGGCAATTGGGGTCAAGTGGCTTGTGCAAGGTCACATAGCTAGTAACTGAATAGAGTCTGAGGCCCAGTTTGAACTCAGGTCCTCCTTACTTGAGGGCCAGTGCTCTATTCACTGTACCACCTAGTTGCCCTCTTTCCAGTGTCCTTTCATCTATCCCCTCTGTCATCTGATTCAGTGACACTGGCCTCTTTGCTTTTCCATGAACAAGATACTCCAGCTCAGATCTGGGCATTTTCTCTGGTTTACCCCCATACCTAGAATGTTCTTCTTCCTCATCTCAACTACTGGCTTCCTTCAAGTTCCAACCAAAATTCCACCATCTGCAGGAAGACTTTTACAATACTACTTCATGAAGTGCTATATCTCTATTAATTATTTTCTAATTATCTTGTATATTACTTCTTTGTACATATTCCTGTGCTTGCTATATACTCCTTTAGGGGAACTCCTTAAAGGCAGGGACTGTCTTTTGCCTTTCCTTGTATTTCCAGAATGTCACACATGGCTTGGCATGTAATAGATATTTAATAAATGCTTATTTACTGGCTCTAATAGAAATATATTACAATCATCTGTGATGAGCTTTAGTAAAACTGTTTAAGTAACAATGACAGAAATGTTTGTAAAGCTAACAACCAGAAAAAAGGATGTTACACTAAAATGTACACAAAAGGGTCTACGAACTTATTTTTCAAATACTTTATTAATTATATTCTAACTTAATGGATTTCTTGGTAATCTTATATATTCTTCATTATTTATACTTTAAGAAGGAATCCATAAGCCTCACCAGACTGCCAAAGGCATCTGTGAAACAAACAAACAAAAAAAAGTAAAGAACTTCTGATCTAAGGTAACTCTTCAATGGGAATTCATAGTAGAAAAGGTTAATTCCTAAAGGTTAATGTGCCTGTGTGTGTCTATATGTACACACATACATACGCAAATGTATACATATATGTGAATATGCAAATGCAAGATTATACACATATATTCTGCCATTTTACTTTATATTTATGATATTTCTGCTTATCTAAATCTAAATCTCCTTATTGGTAAATTAAGTCCCTTGCCTTATCCTCTAAAATCTATAATTCAAAGGATATCTAGACCCAAGATAATTGAAGCACTGAATAGGAATTGTCAGCCCAAAAGTTATGTAACTTAATGTTCCTGGGTTCTGTTCTGCATTTTGAGTGGGGTTTGGATTGTTAATGATACTCATCCAGGCCATGTCTAGTTCTTACTGCTTCACTATTCTTTCATGTGTCTGTCAATCTAATCTGAGAATATGTTTAGTACTTACTTGACCACAAATTAAACATAATACTCTGTTGGTTAAACACCACTTGATCTACTATGGGTTAAACAAAGTTCCTTTCATATATTGTTCTTTTTTTCCCCTAAAAATGCTCTTTAAATTAGGAAGGTTGGAAGATGCTGGAGAAGAGAAAGGAATTTGGTGTGAGCTCCTACTCCTACCACCTCCAAAACCTCCAAAATGACTCTAAACAAATTATAGAGCTACAGAACCCACAAGGTGACAGAGAGAAATAAATTTCCGGCTGAAGGCAGCCTGGCAGGCTGACAGGCAGGGTCTATCACAGCATTTGGGGAGCTGAGGGCAGTTCCGTGTGAGCCACATGGTCTGAGATCTGGGGCAGCCCTGACCAGTGGCACAGACTGGACAGAGCAGACTTCAGGAGAGTGAATCACCAGCAGCTGTGGCAGTTTACAGACTTCTCAACCCATAAATGCCAAAGAGAAAGTAAAAGATCAGTGGAGAACTCTGTTGGAACTGGGTGATGGAAGAGCATGGTCCAGCCACTGTCCCCAGAGCAGCAGAGGTGGCAGAGGCACAGCAGCTGCCCCTGCTGCCATGTGGCTGCCTCAGGAACTTCTGGCCTGCAGATCAGAGGTGGGGAAAGCAATGATTCAGGGGGTAATCTTTCTTGCTTCAACCTGCTTAGATATGGATTGCAGTCTTGGGTGGTGGTTCTGGAGTCTGTGGCCAGTGTGACAGAATTTAGGGAGTCTGTGGAGAGGGTGCTCTTCTCATAGCTCTGACAATATTGCAGAAAATACCAGCCATTTGGGACATAGCTCTCTGCAGTCTGGAAGCAGAGTTCTACTGTGGCAAAAAGCTCAAAAGTTAAGTAATTGGCTGTCAAGATGAACAAGCAGAGGAAGTACAATCAGACCATAGAATCCCCTTTTAGGGTCAAAAAGGATCAAAACATGGAGCCAGAAGAACTCAACAAAGTCAAAACTCCTGCATCAAAAGCTTCCAAGAAAAATATGAACTGGTTACAGGCCATGGAGGAGCTCAAGAAGGATTTTGAAAATCAAGTAAGAGAAGTGGAGGAAAAATTGAGAAGAGAAATGAGAACGATGCAAGAAAATCATGAAAAGAGAGTCAACAACCTGACAGAAGAAAATAACACCTTAAAAAATAGATTAACTCAAATGGCAAAAGAGGCACAAAAAACAATGAGGAGAAAAATGTCTTAAAAAGCCAAACTTGCCAGATGGAAAAAAATTTCAAAAACTCACTGAAGAGAATAATTCCTTCAAAATTAGATTAGAGCAATTAGAATCTAATGACTTTATGAGAAATCAAGATACCATAAAACAGATCTAAACATATGAAAAAATAGAAGGCAATGTGAAATATCTCATTGGAAAAACCACTGATCTGACAAATAGATCCAGGAGAGATTATTTAAAAATCATCAGACTACCTGAAAGCCATGATCAAACAAAGAGCCTAGAAATCATCCTTCAAGAAATTCTCCAGGAAAATTGCCCTGATATTCTAGAACCAGAGGGCAAAACAGAAATTGAAAGAATTCACTGATTACCTCTTGAAAAAAGTTGCAAAAAAGTAAACTCCTAGGAATATCATAGCCAAATTCCAAAGCTCCCAGGTCAAGGGGAAAATATTACAAGAAGTCAGGAAGAAATAATTTGAGTATTGTGGAAACACAATCAGCATAACACAAGACCTAGCAGTTTCTACATTAAGGATTGAAGGGCTTGGAATATAATATTTTGGAGGTCAAAGGAGCTAGAATTAAGACCAAGAATCACCTACCCAGCAAAACTGAGTATAATGCTTCAGGAAAAAATATGGTCATTCAATGAAATAGAGGACTTTCAAGTATTCTTGATGAAAAAAACAGAGCTGAACAGAAAATTTGACTTTCCAATACAAGAAGCAAGAGAAGCATGAGAAGGTAAACAGGAAAAAGAAATCAGAACTAATTGAAGTTGAACTATTTATATTCCTACACGGAAAAACTATCATTGTGACTCATGAGACTTTTCTCAGTATGAGGATAGTTGAAGGTAATATATATGTATACATACATATATATGTATAGTAGGGTGTATGTGTGTATAAATACATGTGAGTGTGTGTGTATATATGTGTGCACATGTATACATAGCCAGAGGGCACAGGATCAGTTGAATAGGAAGGGATGATATCTAAAAAATCAAATTAAGAGGTGAGAGAGAAATATAATGAGAGAAGGAGAAAAAGAGAGATGCAATAGTGTAAATTATCTCAAAAAAAGACACAAGAAAAAAATGTTACAATGGAGGGGAAGAGCAGGAAGGTGAAAGGAAATGAGCCAAACTTACTCTCATTGAATTTGGCTTAAGGAGGGAATAACATACACACTCAGTTGAGTATCTTACCCTACAGGAAAGTAGGGAGGAAGGGGATAAGAGGGGGGATGATGGAAGCGAGGGCAGATTGCAGAAGAAAGTAGTTAGAAGCACATATTTTGAAAAGAGACAGGGTCCAAATAGAAAATAGAATAAGTGGGGGGTGGGATAGGATGGATGGAAATATAGTTAGTCTTTCAAAATGTAACTACTATGGAAACATTTTGCATAACTATGCATGTACAACCTATACTGAATTGCTTATCTTCCCAGTACAGGTGGGTGAGGAGGGAAGAAGGGAAAAAATCTGGAACTCAAAGTTTTAAAAACAAATGTTAAAAAAATTGTTTTTACATGCAACTGGGAAATAAGATATATAGGCACTGGCATATAGAAATCCAACTTGCCCTGCTAGAAAGTTAGAAGGGGGATGGGAGAGGATATAAGAGAAAGCAGATTAAGGGAAGCAGTATTCATTAGGTTTTCTATCTTGAGGTTGGTGGGGCGGGTTGGGGAAAGACAGGGAGAAAATTTGTAACTCAAAATCTTGTGGAATGAACATTGAAAATGAAAAATAAATTTAAAAAAACAGGGCCTCAGTACTAAAGGGAGGTGGGCCTCAGTAATAAAATAAGGCTTAAGCTATAAGGAAGGCAGCTAGATAGCACTGTGGATAGAGTGCAGGGCCTGGAGTCAGGAAGATCTGAATTTCAGATCTAGCCTCAGACAGGTATTACCTGCGTGACCCAAGGCAAGTCACTTAACCCTGTTTGCCTCAGTGTTCTCATCTGCAAAATGAGATGAAGAAGGAAATGCAGAACCATTCTAGTATCTTTTCCAAGAAAACCTCAAATGGGATTACAGAGTTAGACACTACTGAAATGACTGAACAACAACAACAACAACAGTCTACAAAGAGGAAACTTCTCAAACTGTCTTTTAAATCCAGTGTTCAGTACATTTCTTTGGCAGAGGAATCACTATTATTTTGACTAGTGCTAATCAAAAACCTTAAAGTGCTATTAGTGCTAGTATTACCTCATTTTATTCTCACAACCACAATAGGAGTTAGATACTTTTTTAGTCCCATTTTACAGATAAAGAAACTGAGTCTGAGGAAAGTTAAATTAATTGTCCATTGTCACACAGCTAGTAAATATTAGAGGCCAGAGTTGAATTAATGTCTTTCTGACTCCAGATCCAGAACTCTATCCACTGCTCCATCCAGCTGTCTTTTGCATTCTGTCTTATCTTTTCTTTACCATTTAATCAACTGCTGAGCTCTCTATACCATCCTGGATGTGTTTACCAAGGGAATATAAATTGACTTTGATTAACTTAAGTAACACATAATTGGGTAGGTACATTTGCTGCAAAGTAGTATATAATCAATTCTGAAGTCAAATATAAATAACGGGCATTATACACGTGATACTGTCTTCCTACACATACATAATCAAGTAAATTTTTAATAGAGATTATGGGAAGAATATATGAGTATTTGATCATTATTCCCAGGCATTCCTGTGAAAATCACATTGAATGAGCAACCCTCATTTTAGGACAATGTTTCTACCATTATCTTATCTGTCCTCTCCTTCCCGTTTGCACAGTTGCTTTTCTTATAGGGACGTAAGGATATTGATTTTATCTGGATGCATTCATGGCAAATTAAAGCCTATGAGGTAGTAAAGAAAAATCTTATGAGTGTCATAAAGATACAACACCCTGTATGATATATGCAGATAAGGTTAGCATGTGTGGCTAACTTTTCGTGTCTACATATATTTGATTCACAAAAAAAAAAATCTTATACTCTGTCCATGATATTGATTCTGTAGTATGAGTTAAGTTCAGGACAGAGCAGGAAATTAACTTTTAAATTTCTCAAGTAGAACCAAACAAGGAACCAAAAGAAAGTGTAAATTTCTCCTTTGTGCAAGAAAATTCTGATGCACCACTCTGCCTATGCTTATATCCACCCATTAATGAGTATGGGGATGGACTTGGAGTGAGAAGACCTCAGATATAATCCTTTTGGTTGTTTGCAAAAGTTGTTGCCAAGAACTACTTATTAAACACTTGCTATGTGCCAGACACTGTTCTAAGCCCTAGAGATACGAAGAAAGAAGGGGAGAACAGTCCCTCTTCTGAAGCAAAAGATAACAGGCAAACAATTATGTGTCAGATGGATACAGATATATACATATACATACATACATACATGTATGTCTTTGTGTATATTACATATAAACTCATATACATATAAATTTATAACAAATTGGAGGTAATTTTTATACTGAAGAAACTAAAAATAAGTAGGACTGGGAATGGTTTCTTGCAGAAAATAGGACTTTACTGATAACTTGCAAGAAGTCAGATTATGAATGGTTTAAAAAGCCAAAAAGAAGAATTTATAGTTGATACTGGAAATAACAGGCAGCCACTGGAGTTTGTTAAATATAATTGTTACAAGGTCAGACATGAACTTTAGGAACATCATTTTGACAGCTAAGTAAATAACCTGTTAGAGCCAGCAGAAATGAGGCTAGGAAACTAGCTGGTAAATTGATGCAATAGTCCCAGAATGAGGTAATTAGGACTTGCACCAGAGTATTGGCAGTGTCAGAGTAGGAAAAGGATGGATACAAAGTTATTAGGAAGGTAGAAATAGCAGAACATGGCAAATGATAGATATGAAGGGGAATGAGAGAGTGAGCAATGAAGAATGATGTCTAGGTTGCAAGTCTGGGTGATTAGAAGGATTGGTGGTACTCTTTAAAATTATAAAGAAAAGAAGCTTTGGAATGGTGAAGGGAGATAATGAATTCAGTTCAAGAATTTTTAAATTTAACCACTCTGTGTCTTACAATTTGTGACATAGATTTTTGTTTGTTAATTTTGTTTTATTTCCCGCATGTGATCTGTTGGTGCTTTTAATTGGCACCTTGTTGTTTTGTGCTCAAAAGTTCTTTGTATTTTTGCATTTTGATGTTCAAATTTTTTTCTTCTGAGAGATTGTTAATCTTTAAATTGTCTATTAATCCTCTTTTTGTGAGAAAAGTGTTTCCCTTGGATAGAATATGTGTTGTTTAGCATTGATGCATTTTGCTACTCTTCTTCCAGACTGTCCTTTACTTCAGCATATTTACATTCTGAATCTCTTTTGTTACTTTTGAGACATTCCCTACCAAAATTCACTTTTTCTATTTTGCTAATTATTTTTCACTATGCAGGTGTAAAGCCAAGAATGAGCAGCTTTCCAGAGAACTGATGCTGTGAACAGCTTCAATGTTCTTATTATATAATATAGTAATCTCTCTATTCTGTAACAAACTAAGACAAAACACTGAAATAAATCAAAGTATAGCATTCACAATGTTATGACATAACAACTTATCATTCAAGTGGCCACATAGTTTTGACCAAAGTGGCCACATAGTTCTAAACACATTTACAATCATTTTATAAGTCCTTAACTCAATCATCCTTAAGGAGCAAGCCTCCTTAAGGGACACAAAGTACAAAGGTCAAAGTTCTCCACCCTTAGGCACAGTAAATCATGATCTTCTCAGTCAGAATTAGGTACCCAAGGACAGGTCTTTTCATCTTGACTCAAGGCAGGCTCCCAAATTCCATGGTTCCTCTTCCATGGGTCCATCTCCTGCCTGAATCTACCCAATCATCACCTGGATTCACAGGCCTGCAGCTCTCAGCTCCTCATCCAGCTCTTTGTCCAGTTCCTTGCCCAGTTAACCTTCTAGTTCCCATTCCATATTGAAGCTCACAGTGTCCAGTCCATCTCAAGTCCTTCACAGTTTCTGTTTCTGGGAAGACAAAGCATAAGTTTTCTCCTTCTCAGCTCTGCCACCATGAGGTTCCCTTCTCAGTTCTCTCCCAGCCTCAGTTTCTCCTTATATATGGTCATTAGCTCCTCCCAACAGGGGTTCTCAAGGTTTGAGGCTCACAAGTTATGGGGTTCACAAGTTCTGTTTCTTAATTAACACTTGATATAATCATGTTCAAGGCTTAAAAGAAACTTGAACTGAAACAAGGTGCTAAATAATTTAATAGCTGAAACAAGAGGTTAACTACTTCTTTCCTTGCCATTACAGCAGTCCAAAAATTCTGCCATATATTCTCCTTTAATTCTTGCTCTCTGAAGTTGTATTTTTCTCTTACATCATTCAAGAGCATCCTAATACTGTTCTGTGCTCTCAGGAATCCATAGGAATTTTCACGTCATCAGATGTTGTTTTAATTTTATTTGTCTCAATATTCATTTAGAAATATTTGGACTTATTTAGATATCTCAGTGGTCACTTCTATTTTCCTATTTTCTCTGTTGGTTTAGTTCTTGTCCTCCAGGTTTTTAAGTGATTGTTCTTTCTCCTGAGATTTTTGGTAGTTTCAATCTATTTTCTTTACATTCTCCTATACCTCTCACTCTGATTCCTTCCTTTGATGGTGAGTCCCCCTCATGACTGGACCAAAAAGCAGGCTCAGCCTCCTCCCATGGTGGTAAATTCACTTTCCACAGCATCTTTGGTGACTGACTTAAGTGAATTCTGGGAAGACTGAACTTGCCCCAGATGGATATCAGTCTGCTTTTCTTCAGTCCTGATGCAGTGTCACAAATGAGCTTCCATTATGCCCTAGTTTCCTCTGTTCTTTAATTTCTTTGCTGAGCAGTAGTATACTATACTATGGCTTCAAGCAGAGCAGGCTTCTGATTGTTTATATTTCCTCTTTTTCACAAAAGAGCAGACAGAGTTGAAATTTGCTGCTTGTTGCCACAGAATGGTATGGTAAGAAGGGCCAAGGAGAAGGGGTGCAGCAGAGTAAAGACAGGGACTCACCTGAGCTCTCTCCCAGATACCCCCAAACACCTTTAAAAATGACTCTAAACAAATTCTAGGGCAGCAGAACACACAAAAAGACAAAGTGAAACAAATTTCCAGTCCCAGACAGCCTGGAAAGTAGACAGGAAAGGTCTATTGCACCAGAATGAGAGAGGCATGAGGTCCAGTGCAGGCCGTGTCAGCAACAACCAAATCCCAGTAAACTTGGAGCAGGCCTCAGGGAGACAAAATCGTTGTCAGTAGTGGCACTTTCAAGACTTCTCAGCCCACAGACACCAAAAACAACTTAGAAGGTCAACAGGAAAGACCTGTTGCTCCGGGGCAAGAGAGGAGCACATTCCCAATGAAAAAAAACAAAGCTTAATAGAAAATTTGACTTTCAAATACAATATTCCAGAGAAGCATGAAAAGGCAAACAAGAAAGAGAAATCATAAGGGACTTATTAAACGTAAACTGGTAGAAACAGAGAGACAGACAGACAGACAGAAAGACAGAGTACAGCTGTGAATTGGATATGAAGGGATGATATCTAAAAACTAAAATTAAGGGGTAAGAGAGGAATGTACTAGGAGAAAGTGAAAGGGAAAGGTAAATTAACTCACATAAAAGAGGCAGAAAAAAAAATTTACAGTGGAGGGGAAGGAGGTGATGAGTGAACTTTATTCTCATCAGACTTGCCTCAAAGAGGAAATAACATACACACTCAACTGAGTATAGAAATCTATCTTAACCTACAGGAAAGTGAGCGGGGAAGAGAATAAAAGAAGATGGGGTCATAGAAAGGAAAACAGATTGTGGGAGTGGGTAGTCAGAAGCAATGAGGAGGAATAGAGTGAAAAGAGAGAAAGAATAGGAAAAAATAGGAGGAGGAATAGGATGGAGGGAAATACAGTTCACAACATGACTATTATGGAAGTGTTTTGCATGACTATACATATACAACCTATATCAAATTGCTTGACTTCTTAAAGAGGGAGGTGAGGATGGAGGAAGAGAGAGAATTTGGAACTCAAAGTTTTAAAAATGAATGTTAAAACTGTTTTCACATATACCTGGGAAAAAATTAAATACAAAAAAAAATTGCACAAGGTACACTGACAGATATTATAACAGCAACAAGGACATTGCTGAGTGGATCTCAGAACACAAGCCTGAGGCACAGAATGTGCCACTTTAACAGTCAGGGGAGGTGAGAAACTAGGATATGGGGTGCTGAGACTGTATGTTAGAGATTAGGAATTATACTTCTCTGTTATTAATTCTCTGGGTTGTAACTATGTTATGCTTAATGTTTCCTTGGCTCACAGAGACAGCTGTGGTTGTTTTTCCTCTTGTGTGTCAGTTTTTTGGGTTATTTTGACAGTTCAAGAGGACAGGAGAAATATGTATTATTTCATCTGGTCAGTCACATGACCCAAAAGTAATATTGGTTAAATAAATACTTAGCCCATCTGGGACCGTCCTTTCTTCAACTAAAAAGGTTTGTGTTCCAACTACAAAGCTTCCAAAGCCCCTTCCAACTATTAAATGAAGTATAATTATCTAAAATAAGCAGTTCTACTGAAGACAAGACATGATGAACAAAAACTCAATGAGGCTATTACTGGGAAGTAAATAAAGATGATAAAACATTTTGTTTTCAACTACTTTGGTCCCAGAAAATCTTGAGGTCATTTCTTCAAGAAGTATTGTTTTTGCCTTTCAAGTCTTTATCAAAAATGTTATTTTTATTTGAGAAAATTTCATTATATCCACATGTAATTCCCTCAGAATTTCAATGTGGTCGTAGGAGTATCTGCCACCTGTACTACAACATGTATTATTTTAGCCATCTGAAAATCTACCTGCCATATGTGACAACAGTTAATTAATCCCTCTGGAAATTTCAAATCAGCTTAATTTTGTGAAGAGCTTCAGGGTCTTTTTAGGTGAAAGATTCTCTTTAAATATATTCATTACTATTTAGTATATATGTTACTTGGTCATAAAATGTAGATGTGCCTGAAAACTTAAAGCCCTGTTTCTGAATTACAGGCAAAGCAAACTTCACTATCTAGTTGTTACAGTGAAAGATTTTCAAATCATAAGTGTCTTCTCTTCCAGTTCCTGCTGAGCTACCAGTTCAGTGTGTGACCTTGGGAAGTCACTTGACCTCTTTATACCTCAGCCCAACTGGAAAATTGGGTAAAAGCAGAACTTTGCTGATAGGCAGATGCTGCACCTCAGATGAATATTACATATCCAAATGGCATATGAAATATCATGTTTTGTAATGTGGAGAAAGTTTTGCAATAATTAAAACAAACTATTACCCTTTTGGGGAAAAAAATCTATTTCTAGACATATGTTGCCATTATTTCAAAGGTTGGAATAAAATTGAAATTTAATTGTGGCCACTGTATTTTTTATGTCATCCCTACATTTTCTTCATTAACAATACACTTGTATGAACTAAAATTACAAAATGACATTGATGCCTTCAAATTGGAAGTTAAATTTCAGATTAGAATAGAGAGCGTGACTTTTTTTGACAAGTTAATGGCAATATTTTTTTCTTTGTTTGATTGTTTCAAATATCAAACTCCCACTGCTACTACTTCTTCAATTCTCATTTGCTCTGGCAGGCTCAATCTGAGAGAACATCTGCCTCCCCTTAAGCTTCTAAGGGTAAGTCTAAAGGATGGGGTTCCTAGTTTAGTCACTCATGAGCCTCCATCAGTAACTTCCCATTGATTATCAAAATTAATTAACATTTAACTTAGCTTCTACTAAGTATGCTACAGAAGTATATTCCCAAAGCTGGGGCACCCTCTCCCACATATGTGGAATCCAGGAGAGAAATGGGCTTTAGCTTAGAATATAAAGAAAATGAAACATCTGTACAAAACATTTGTTTCCAAAGGGTAAACACCCACAATTCTTAGTTATTGGAAATTGCCTCTTGAGTCCATATATGGCAGTCTCTTCTTACATAAGAACTATATAAAAAAGAGTTACATACCTTGCAGCTACTTCCACCCTTGTGTGGCAATCTTTCTCCATCTATTCATTTCAGCATTTCTATGTGATTGTCCTTGCTATGTCTCTGCTCTGGGTTTGATTTAGTATCTCCTATTAATTCTTTCTCACTAAAAAGATGGATGGAAAGACTCAATCAGGGATGGTTTTCTCTTCAGGATTTTGCTCAAACAGAAATCCTCTCCTCTGAAACCAAATTCTTCCACATAGAGGCCAATACCCTTCTGGATTGAGTTCACTGGTGTATTGATGTCATTTTACATATAAGTTAAGTTGTGTGAATAATCTATACCACATCAACTAAGTCAGAAGAAGTTCTCAAACTTTTTGGTCTCTGCATCACTTTACTGAGGATTACTATTTTTTTTTATGTAGACTATATCTATTTTTATTTACAGTATCAGAAATCAAAATGTATTAGTATTATTATTAAAATAGATTTGACCTTGTAGATGCCCTGAAAGTGTCTCTAGATCCCTGGGGCCCTGACAATACTTTGCACATTGCTCATCTCTAGAGGTGGTTTGGTGTCTCAGTGGATAAGAGTTCTGGGTCTGGAATCAGGAAGACCTGAGTTTAAATCTGACCTCAGACACTTATTAGATGTGTGATCCTTGTCAAATCACTTAACCTCTGACTCAGTTTCCTCAACTGTAAAGTGAGGATCATAATAGCCCCTACCTCATAGAGTGTCTCTTGAGTCTCAAATGAGATAGTATTTGTATAGTTTTTAGAACAGTACCCAGCACAAGGTAAGTGCTACATAAATGCTCATTTCCTTGCAATATCCCATCTCTAAACCAATCACATTGATTTCTTTCTTCATCTGATCAAAATGATTCAAACATTCTAAAGAAATCACAGGATGTAAACCATATTGTTGACACATTTAACACTTAACCATTCAATTGATTAATTGATCAAGGTGGGGGAGGGATCTCATCCTTATATAAGAAAAACTGAAATTGTGATTATCAGACATATTTGGGCAATATGTTGGTGACTATATGCTGAGTAACATTTAGAAACTTTATAAAATTGCCTAAAGAAAGACAGTGATGGAGGGGCTAGAAGGTACAGTGAATAGAGCACTGGTCCTGGAGTCAGGAGAACCTGAGTTCAAATCCAGCCTCAGACACTTAACACTTACCAGCCATGTGACCTTGGGCAAGTCACTTAACCCCAACTGCCCTGCCTTCCCCCCTCCAAAAAAGAAAAAAAATTTATGCAAGTATATTCTGCCTTATTTGGTTTAATTAAAATGTGATTTTCTAGTAAGCACTCTCCCAATTAGAGGAATTTATTTTCTTGCGTGGATTGGACATCTATCACCTGGCATTTATCTTTGGAGATAAACCAAGATAGGAAAGCTATGTTTTGTGAATTAGACAATGAGCTCATATGCCCCTTGTCTTCCATTCATTTCCTTTACTAATAGACTGTGACTTCACTATGATTGGAAAGAACAAAAGCCCTTTCCTTGATCAGATGACTGAAAAGTTTTGGCTTGTGAAATTGAATTAGTCTACCCTGTATCATTTTAAAATGTGAATTGTAAATGATATAATCTCTTTTATTAAAATGCCTTTCATCCTGTGTCTTTCTGAATACCAGGGAGATTCCAGGACATTGGCAGAGGAAAAGTGTACTGATACTGCTCTCTGCTGAAATGGCAAAAATATTAACCTTCCTATACTTACAAATGCTATTTTGATGAAGGGCTGAAACCTTCCTTTGTCCACCACAAAACTCAAAATTTTTTTGTGATTAGCCATGTTTTTACTCCCTTCCAATTACATTGCCGTCCAGCCAAACTAGTCTTCTTATTGTTCTTCATAAAGTTATTCCATCAGTCAATAAGCATTTAATAAGTGCTTACTATATAAAGCATGCTGCTAAGTATTGGGAATTCATCTGCAAGTGAACTGGACTTAAGTGAAGCAGAGCTGTGCCAAGTTGTTAGCCTTACTCTCTCCTCCAGAGTCATCTGAGTCCAGTGGCAAGACAAAAGTCAGGATGACTGCTGATGGCCCCAGGATATAGTAGGGGACCTTGGCCTTTTCGAGCTAAGGTCTTTCTCAGATCTCAATTTGACTGAGACAACACCATTCAGTAATTAAAGGCTACCTCAGAATAGAGCCAAAAGATGGTTTAGTTTGCCTTCACAGAAGACTGAGAGGGCAAGACACTCACAGTTTCTGGCCAGAACATAAAAAACTGCTATTTACCACTCACTCTGAGCCATCAAAACCCAAATGACATGCAAGGGAGGCTTGGGCTGGGACCTATTTTTGACCAATCAGTGAGAGCCTGAGTGATTTAAAGGCATATTCAAGTAGCTCCAGTTGAATTCCAATGGGCTTTGTCAAAGCCTTTTTTTTTCAGAGCTATATTTCAAGAAATCATAAATGAAAACTACATGGGAAAAAAAGTTACTTGTCCTATTTTTTTAAAGCAATGATAGAATAAATGTATAGAGAAGGAAAAACATCTAACCCCCAAATCCCAAGATATATTTTGAAGTATAAGTAATCAAAATTTATATTCCTTTGGACAACACACCTACATATAAAGGTGTAATCCCCAACATGGACAGAGGGAGATGGGGGATGGGAGAAAGAGGAGTAAGAAGAGGGAGGGCGTCAGGAATGGAACCACGAAAGAAGTAAAATGTGGTTGTCCTGGGCACCTTCTTAACAGTGGGAGGAATGCGACAGCAGTGGTGGTAAAAGGATTTCCAGGGTGAGACAGTTAATGGGATAGAGATAGAAAGGTTGAGATAGCCAAGAGCAGAGGCAAAGGAGAAGAGGTCATACTTTGTCTTGACTTCCTCTGTGCCTGGAATAATCTCCCTTCTCACCTCTTTCACACATAATCCCTGCTTTTCTCATTGACATTTTTATGAGATCTTTCTTAATGACCTTGTTTCTAATATCTTGCTCTCAAAATTACCTATTTTGCACACACTTGTATCTGTACATGTGTTTCCTTCTAGCTAGATTAGAAATTCCTTGAGAGAATGGAACATTATCACCCATGTCTTTGTATTCTCAGCACCCATCTCGAGTTTATATTGTGTACATAATAGGCACTTAAATGTTTGTTATCTTCATTCACATGATCTTGCTGTCCTTCTCTCTCCAGACTTTGCCACCATGACTCAACAGCCTTTTCTCTCCGAAATGTCACTCTGCCATATTGGCTCCATTGTCACAGGCAGTCCAAATGGAGTGAACCTTTGCTATCATGGGATGCATGGGCACCTGAGTACAGGTTGGGCAGCAGTACAAGGCCATGCATTGATAGAGGCTGAGGCTACAGTTGCTGCCACTACTTATTGTGGTATTATAAAATTCTGAACCATTTAACACATATAAAAGTGTGCTGTTTTTTAAAAATAAGTTGCTCTTTTTTGTTGTTGTCACTAATGAAGTTTTTGAGCATTGTGATTCTAACTTCATTTTCCCCATAAGGCCTGTGATTTTCATTCTGTGATTCTACATAGTTTGGATCGTTTCTCTAGCACAAAGTACGTGGTAAATGCATAGTAAAACCTTAATGAATGTTTTGTGATTGATTGATTTCGACAAATATTCCTGAAACTTCATGTGCTTGATGATGGTCATTCTAAAGTGTCCTTCTTCCTCTTTAGGGAAAAATTGTTTAGTGATTTCATGGAGTTCAGCTAGGCAGGCCTCCTATTGTAAAATACCTAAAATCTCTTCAGTTAACTACGTGAAAGGGCAAATAAGGGACTGATTGTACCACAATAGTCCTTTCCCAGGTTCGTGCTTTTAACTATTCTGTTTTACATATCATAGGTGATCAACTTGCTGTTTAGAGTAAACAGAAAGTAAATTAAGAAGTTCAGGGAAAGTTTTAATTAGATTAAGGTTATAAGATTTCAATAATTAATTAAGAAACATTAAATGCTACAACATCCATTTCTCTTAAAAACACTAGAAAGTATAGGAATAAATGGAGTTTTCCTTAGAATAATAGGTAGCATCTACTTAAAGCCATCAGCAAATATTATATGCAATGGAGATAAACTAGAAGCATTTCCAATAAGATCAGGAG
>CM053584.1:224471245-224494693 GCA_028627135.1 Pseudochirops cupreus
ACCTCAGCCAATCCCCTTCTTCCACATCAACAGGGGAGTTCATGCCTTCTCAACAGGGGGACAGAGTTTGCACCTTCCACACCTAGCACTTAGCACTACTAAGTGCTAAGTATCCTGATAAACTAATTACTATTACAGGGGTCAATAGACAACAGCTTCCAGATTGGCTGAAAAATTTGAACTGAATGAACCTTAAAGGAGGAGAGGTTACAAAGTGTTAGAAATAGAGAGAGATTTTAGATGTGGGGTGGGAAGCAGGGAGCATTCCAATTTCCCAACTCTAATCAGTAAGTCAGGCATATGAGAGAAACTGTAGTCACTCATCAAAAGTATAATCAAGGATACAGTGTCATCAGGAGGAAGACAGGTCTCAGGTAATGCTAGAATATTAAAGCAGTAAGAAAGAAAGGCATTTAAGATGAAATCTAGTTCAGTGGGAATATATACAGTATGAAGCAAAGTAATATAAATTTGGGGAAAGTATGTTGAAACCACATTGTGAAGGATGATATAAGCTAAACTGAGTAGGTTATATTTTATCCTAGAAGCAAGAAGAACCCCTGAAGTTTCTTGATTGGGGGGGTGATATGGACAGACTTGTACTTTAGGGATATTTATTTAGTAACTCTGTGGAAAAAGTCTCATTTAAGAGACCTGAGTTAGAACTCTGCTGTGCTGTACAAACTTTGAGCAGTCCTTTAATCTTTTTCAAGTCAATTTACAGCTTTGATGGTATTGGATAACTTCTCTTGTGGCTCATCTCAAGTTTATAGAAAACTGCCCTTGTTGAAAACAACACTGGACAATATGGAAGTCACATGATCTTGGTTCTTTTCATTTTTGTTTTTTTTAAAATTAGACTTTTAAAAGAATTGCTTTGTGGAATCTAACCTGTAGAGGGCTTTCTTCCCACTTCCTGCTCAGATCTTAGATGTAATTCATTCAAAGACTTGGATAATGTCAGGAGTTTATATCATTCAGATGCTTTTATTTAAAATTTTAAGATATCATATAAATGACGAATGGTTCCAAATAAGAAGAAACAGAACCATTGTAGTAGCTCTCCTGAACATTCCTTGGGTCTGAGCTTATTATCTTCATCAGTAAATTTAACCTGAAACTCCAAGAGTTTATTATCATAGGCAGGAAAATTGCCAACTTTCCCAGGAAGACAGTGAGAAAAGCATGGGTTCCAGCGAAAAAAGAAATCAGGTCCCACATTTTAGCAATATCTCCTATAACCTTGCCTATCTGCCTTAGAGAAACCTCCTTCCTGCCACTCTCCTGATTGGTGAGTGCCTCTCACCAATCACAATTTGGGAAAAGCATTAGCCATCACTCCATCCCTACATCTCCTCCATAAGCTTGGTCCCAGTAGACAGGTACCTCTTCATCAGCACCCACCTACCCCAGGTCTGGGATCATGAACCATAACCAAATCGACTCTATCATTGTGGATGGAATGTGTCAATCTATTTCCCTATGGCCTCACAAACTCTCCCCAGTATCTGCCTCTGGCCACTGCTCTCCTTTATACATTATCACCTCCATTAGATTGCAAGTTTTTCAAGGCAAGGATTGTCTTTGTTTTTCACATCTTTATTCACAGAATCTAACATGGTGCTTGTTACATTATAAATGCTTAATAAGTCTATTTATATCCATCCATATATTCAAATTCTGCTCTTCCATTTAAGAACATGTATGACCTTAGAGAATTCAGTTCTTCATTAGTAGATACAGCTTCCTCCCATGTAAATTTAGGATTGGGGTAGACTACATAGTCCCTAAGATCTCTACAAGCTCCAAATTCTGTAATATATCTGTATGAGGTTAGGCATGATCTTTATTCCAACACCAGCTATCACAGGCAAATCAGACCCCCAAAGGACAATAGCATCTCTTCCTCAGGTTTCCAGGGATAATGCAAAGAGATTGAAGTACACATGTTTCTAATGCTATTGATATGATCTTACATTCTGGTATATTCAACCCAGTATCAATCACCAATTAATATCTCTTTAATATCATCAATTGCCACCCTATTGTCCAATTAACCATGTGATTTCTCCTCAATATTGATTATCCAGTTAACATCAATTCACTTTTACAAAGAAATATTTGCTGGAAATATGTATTATATGCAACAAGAAGCAAAGTACAAAAACACCCTCTTGCTCAGTGAACTGGGAACACACTATCCCTTCTACCACCTCAGTTCCTGGGAAGAATGGACTAAAATTTAAAGTGGTTGCCACAATGCATTTTACCACCAAATTCACTTTCAGATGTGACTTAGCCAATCAGACAAGTTGTTTTCTTATTACAGGACACTTGTCTAGCAGTTTGATCCCCACCTTAGCTAGATTAAGTAGATATCTCCTTGGGTCTATGCTAGAGCCTTGGGCTCAGCTGACTGGAAACTGGAATGGACTCACAACTCCTCCATTCCATTTTACCATCAACTTCCAGAAGGAGATTCAGTAAATATCCACAGGGATCCCTGCATTCCTGGGTCAGTTCCCCCATTAAATATGTCCACTATAATGGTACATATCTCCTTAATCATAATATTAGAAAGAAATTTTGTTTAAAAAATCAGAACAATATCAAGTCCTATAGCACAAGAATCTCCTCCCAGTCTACTGAAACTTCCTTGGATTTAGATCCAATCTCTTGTTTGGAAAGCAAGTAAAAAACCCAGGATTAAAGTTCATCTCCTTAATGAGCTCATGGAGTACCCACCCTGCAATTTTCATCCTTACAGCAAAATCTGTAGAGAATAAAAGACCTAGGACTTTCAGTCCCATCTGAGCATCTTCCAGAAAATAATGTACGTTTCCTTTAGCCCAGTACCATTATCAGCCTACAGTGGAAAAGAGCAGATCTTTCTGTAATCTAAGGATCTGGGTTCAAATCCCATCTTTGATCCTTCCTTTTGTGATCTTAGACCATTCAGTATTCATTCTCATCTGTAAAATAAGGGGATAGATGAGATGGCTTCTGGGGTATCTTCCAGCTCTAGATCTATGATTAGCACCTCCTTTAAAATACATCTTCAGCTTTTTATAGTATTGCCTCAGCATCAAAGTCCCAAAGGTACTTGCTGTATAGGTGACCATATAGGTGACCACATATTTCTATGTAACCTCCTCCATGCCTACCACAGTGCCTTGTACAATGTGCTGAATTTTAGGAAGTGATTTCTCTCTTACTCAGACAATTTCAGCATTCTAATATAAGTAAATTATTTTAATAAGTTGGCTTTGATATTCCTACTAATGTCATACCTAATCTACTTTTAATATTTGAAGCTCCACTAATTTTTTAATGCTTTCAAGAATCATTATCAGTGTCATGAATATTTTGAAGTCAGCACACCATGCTCTGAGTCAATGATGATCCCCTTCCCCCACCAATTTATGATATATAAAATAAAATTTCTACTAAAAAATGGTGTTTGGAGGTAGTATTTTTCCAGAAAGTTAATTGTGCTAAAAGATGAAGGTTAATTGTGTCATGACCTGAAAAGAGAATTGCTGCTGCTATCCTAACTGAGGATGAAAATATCTCTTATCATGGACTAATGTCTAATATTTCAGACAATTCTAAATTGGCTTAAACTTTTGTTCCAGGGTACACCTGCAATTCTGAATGCATGCAGAAGATATACTTCATTAATGATCTGAATTAATATTCAATCTAAAATATCAAAAGGAGCACTCATTTCTTTATATGTGTACATGTATAAATACATTTATTTGTAAAACATATATGTACACACATATATATGTATGTATGCATATGTATGTATGCATATACGCATATATATACTCATTTAATCAGATTCTTTGAGCTTTAATCATTGAACTTGGTCGTCTGTTTCCTGAGTAGAGTATAGTCAATGTTCACATAATTGAGTAGTTTGAAGAATCTCTGCACTTACTGAGGATGGTACTCCCACCATCAGTACAGAGTGCAATCTATGCATGCTTTTACTTTTTTTAAAAATAAATTTCAGAAGAAAGAAAACCAAATTATCAGTATCAAAAATGAAAAGGGCAAGTTCACCACTGATAAAGAGGTAATTAAAGTAAACTATTATACCATTTAAATGTTAATAAACCTAACAATCTAAGCGAAAAGTGAAAAATATTTACAAAAATATAAATTGAGAAGATTAACAGAAGAGGGAGTAGAATACTTAAATACTATCATAAAAAAGAAATTGAACAAGGCATCAAAGAGATCTCTAAGGAAAAAAAAACCCAGGAGCAGATGGATTCATAAGTGAATTATAACAAACATTTAAAGAACAATTAATTTCAATACTATAGAAACTGGGGAAAAAATTGGAAAAGGATTCCTATCAAATTCCTTTCATAACACAAATATGAAACTGATATCTAAACCAGGAAGAACAAAAACAAAGAAAGAAAACTATAGACTAATTTCTCTAATGAATATTGATGCAAAAATTTAAAGCAAAATACCAGCAAGTAGATTACAGCATATATTACAGGGATAATTGTCACTATCACAAGGTAGGATTTATACCAGGAATGCAGGGCTGATCCAGTATTAGGAAAACTATCAGCATAATTGACCATATCTGTAACAAAAACACAAAAATCATGCTTTTATCTCAATAGATGCAGAAAAAGCTCTTGACAAAATACAACACTTATTCCTATTAAAATACTAGAAAGGAAATAGGAATAAATGGAGCTATCCTTAAAATAATAAACAGTATCTAACTAAAACCATCAGCAAACATCATCTGTAATGGGGATAAACTAGAAGCCTTCCCAATAAGATCAGGGGTAAAAGAAGAATTTCCGAGATCACCACTATTATTCAATATTTTACTAGAAATGCTAACTACAGCAATAAGGCAAAAAAATAAATAAATTGAAAAGATTAGAATAGGCAACAAGGAAAAAAACTATCATTATTTGCAGATGACATGACTATATACTTAGAATACTAGAGAATCAACTTAAAAACTAGTTGAAATAATTAACAACTTCAGCAAAGTAGCAGCATATAAAATAAACTCACATAAATCATCAGCATTTCTGTATATTACCAAGAGAGTCCAACAGGAAGGAACAGAAAGAGAAATTCCATTTAAAATAACTGCAGACAATGCAAAGTATTTGAGAGTCTACCAAAACCAACCCAGAAACAATATGAACACAATTACAAAACACTTTTCACACAAATGAAGTCAGATATAAACAATTAGAGAAATGTTAATTGTCCATGGATAAACCAAGCCTATATAATAAAAATGACATTTCTTGCCACAATTTGTTTAGCTAGACCTTAATTAATATGTATCTACCTTGTTTCCAATTCTCTGCTATTATAGAAAGTGCTGCTGTGAATATTTTCCATCCATGACTTTTCATCCTTTGTGACCCTTGTCTAATGTCCTCTTGTAAACCATTTCATGTAGAGCTTCATCTCATATTGGTGGTTTTCCTCTAGATCTGTTGACATTGTATCAATAATTATGGAACACTTGCTCCAAAAGCTAGCCCTTGTTATCATTATGTGATGGGCTCACCTCCTTTTCTATTTACATATCCCTCTAATAATACTTTTACATAGTTTCACCTTCAAAATACTTCACTGGAAATTCAGTATAGCTTAATTTTTCCCACTGAACACCTGTCCCTTTCCTTTTGCATGATACTAAGTTTTACTTATTTTTTTGTTTTGTTTTCTTTTTTGTTTGGTTTTGTTTTGGGGAAGGCAGGGCAATTGAGGTTAAGTGACTTGCCCAAGGTCATATGGCTGATAAGTTTTAAATGTCTGAGGCCGGATTTGAACTCAGGTCCTCCTGACTCCAGGACCGATGCGCTTTTCACTGCACCACCTAGCCACATCTAAGTTTTAATTCTTTGGAAACTTTGGCATGCCATGAATCATAGACATACACATTTCTATGGGGAAGTAAAGGAGTCATTAAAAAAGCATTTGCACCGTTTCTAAAATGCACTTCAGTCTACTTTCCCTTCTCATGCTGATTTTAATGTCCAGATCATTATCCCTTTAGAATTATGTTGAAGAGATCATAAGATCATAGATTTAGAGATGAAAACCAATGAAAACCAGTTCAACTCTTTCATTTTACAAATGAGGAAACAGGGAAGCAAGTCCAGAGAGGATAAATGTCTTGCCCAATGTCACACAGTTGACAGGTAGCTAAGTCAAATTTGAACCCAGGTTGTGATTCCAGAACCAATTTTCTTTCCACTGAATCACACTGATAGGTAGAGATAAACCAGTTCTATGTGCTGTTTATCTAGCCACCCATCATTATCTGGATAACAGGCATTCTCCATCCTTATGTGAATGGTTTTTTCTTGTTATTGTTTGACTAGGCTCTTTTGATTAACTATGGATGTCATCTAGGAGGTCCTGCATTGTTTTAGAAATTGGTGTAATCAGGACATTGTCATCTAGTTGAAAAGCAAAGAACCTGTAGGATCTCATTTTTATAAGGAATATATTTTTTTTCCATTTCAACTATGAGTTAGACATTCTCAACAACATTTGCAATAATCATTGGTAAGTACGAATTTCTCTGCTTTATAGCTCTCTTGATTTTAACAATCAAAAGATAACTGAATGAAGTTTTCTCTGTTGGTGAATCTTTGAAGAATTCTCATGTCATTTTGCTATGTGCATGGAATATCACTGGTTGGAAGAGAACTTTTAAAATGTCATTTTGATCTACTGACTCAAATGTGTGTAAATGTATTGCAAACATTCACATGTGTGTATATACATTTACATTTATTTATACAATACATCAATCTATATTGTGCCAAATAAGGAGGCTTAGCAGAGTAGATAGAGCCCTGGACTTAAAGTCGGAAAGAACAGTTTGAATCCCTCTTCAAACATACGACTATAGTCAAGTTATATAATTCCTCTGAACTTCAGTTTCATTACTGTAAAATGAGGTTATATTAGCTCCTATTTCTCAGAACTGTTGTGAGCATCAGAGGAGATAATACATTTAAAGTGCATTGCAAACCTTAAAGTATTTTTAAGTTACTGTATCTATCTTCCATGGACATTTTAAACTGAGTGAAGGCAATGCTTCCAAGATAAGGATGTTGAATGATGATAAAGATGGCTGCAGTCCATTGTTTCTGAACAGCTCATTTGCATAAGCTTATTTTTAGTGTTTTAAAGTTTATTCCTGGAAAACTCAGAAACACCTCCTCCTCCATCCCCATTTCAGGTTCTTTTTTATGTCTTGCTATCTTCCATTAGAATGTAAGCTACTTGAGGGTAAGGACTGCCTTTCATTTTGCTTATGTTTATATACTCAGTGCTTATCACCATGTCTGGCACATAGTACATGTTTAATAAATGCTTACTGACTGCCTAATGGTTAAAATACACATGAAATTAGATAATTGAAGCAGAATCTATTGTTCAGTCATTTCAGATTTCATGACCCCATTAGGGGTTTTCTTGATAAAAATACTGGAGTGTTTAGCCATTTCCTTCTCTAGCTCATTTTATAGATGAGGAAACTGAGGCAAACAGCATAAAGGCACTTGCCCAGGGTCACACAGTTAGTAAGTGTCTGAGGTCGAAATTAAACTGAGGAAGATGAGTCTTTCTGACTGCAGGCGTGGCACTCTATCCACTGCACTACCTAACAAATAAACTAGAAAAAGATTAATGAAAAATTACTGAACACAACTCAGTATTTTATGAACTTGTGAACTTCATATTTTATAAAATTTCCACTGGGAAAACTAGAAAATTATTTGACAGAACTTAAAACTAGATCAACAACTTATACCATTATATAACAAATTTCAAAATTAATACATCACCTGAATATTCAAGATCAGATCATTAAAAAAAAAAAAGAGTAGAAGAACCAGCCCAGGTGTCGTCTCTTATTACTCAGGGGAGAGTTCTTAAAGCAATCAAGGGAGAGAGATGATTGTGAAAGCTAAAATAGCTAATTTGGATTTCACAAAATTGAAAATAGTTTTGTACAAATAAAAATGAGCCTAAGAAGGGGAAAAGTTGATTTGGTAAAAGAAAAACTTTTCATAAAGTATATTTGATAATAGCATTTATTTCCTAGAAATATAGGAAATTAACACAAATAGATAAGACCAAGAATCATTTCCCAGTGAGCAAGCATTCAAAACATATTAGCAAATAATTCCTCTGATTAATGAAGTGACCAATCATGACTTGAGAGGGCTCATGATAGAACACTCCACCTACCTCTTGGCAGAAAAGTTATGGACTAGGGATGCTGAATGATTCATGCATATTCAGACAGTGGTTACTGTCAGGATTTGGTTTTCTTACCTATACTGATCTGTTTTTAGAGTGATATTCTATTAACGATGTGAGTTACTGAGTAGTGAGATGTACCCAAAAGAAGAAAAAAGAAAATAAAACAGGAACAATAAAATATTTTAAAATACATGGAATAAAACAAAAGAAGTTTAAAATAGGACACAGGCAAATGGGGAGGTTTTGGGATTGGGATGGTGTTTAATAAATGTTGATTAACTGACAGTGAGTGCTTTTGTGACTTCTATGAAGATAAAAGTGTGAGTAATAAGAGTTAGCAAAAAATAGAATTCATAGTTGGCAAATAAAGCCCAATTCAATTCAACAAACATTTAACAAATACCCACTATTTGCAAAGAACTATGCCATGCTCTTAAGACACAAAGTCAAAAATGAAAATAGCCTTGCCATTCACTAGGGAAAATCTATCATCATATAATCAGAGAAGCAAACATAAAATATATGCAATATGAATGCATAATTATTTGGGGAGTGGAGAAAGAGGGAAGTATTAATCATTAGAGCAAGTAGGAAAATTTTCTTAGAAGGGGTGGTATCTTAGTTGAGCTTTGGAAAGAGCTAGGTATTTGATGAGGCATCGATGAGGAAGGAGAGCATTTCACAAATGAAATATGGCTGTGCAAAGGTACAAAGACAGAAGAAGGAATGTGATATCCAGGCAACAGGTCAATTTGAATAAAATATAGAGTATGTAAGGGAGAATAATGTATAATAATCTTATAAAAACAGGTCAAATCTAGATTGTAATGGGCTTTAAATGCCAAAAAGCTGAGTATATATTTAATCCCAATAACAATAGGTAGCCACTAAAGTGCCCTGAGTACAGGAGTGACACAGTCAGAACTGTGCTTTAGCAATATAAATTTGGTAATATGAAGTAGTGGTTTCAAACACAAATAGAAATAAGTAATTAAACCATACATAGAGATTCCTGCAGGCCACATATTGACTTAGAAAACTATGTATTAACATTACCTTTGTTCTATTGTATTTTCATTTATTCTGTTAACTATTTCCCACTGACATTTTAATTTGGTTCTGGTGGCACTTTTGAGTGTTGTGCCTTCTGACCACATGTATAGCCCCTCTGGAACTATGGAGAACAGAAAAGCAAGTGAAGAGTTTGGGTTCAAGGAGAAAAATTATTCTTGCAATAGTCTAGATGTGAAGATGTAAAATCTTAAATAGTATATTGCCTATATCAGTAAAGCTGAGGGGGAAAGGAGGAGATACCTAGAGGTACAATTGATAAAACTTAGCAACTAATTTTATATGCATTGTGAGTGAGAATGAATGGTCTCTTATGACCCCTAGTTTTCAAATGTGACTGACTAGAGCCTTCAACAGAAAACAGGAAGAGGAATTGATTTGTGGCAGTTATAAAGAGGGGGGAGAGAAAATTTGATCTCTTTTTTATATTACTAAATTGAGATACATATGAGATATCGAGTTGGCTATATCTACGAAACAATGAGAAATATAAGACTCTTACTTGGGAGAGAAATTCTTGGTGGACTAGTAAATCAATTATTATAGTAAAACATTTCAGTAGGGGAATGACAGTGCAAAAACCTGGATGCTGTTACATATAACTGCAGAAGTAACTTTCTATGGTTGTGTTAGTGAATTTCATCTGGCCCATCAGATTGATGATAATAGGAAATGGGTAAAGCAATTTTGACTCTGAGTATAATGTACAGGGCAGTCCAAAAATGTGATTTCAACTAGGGCCCTCAGTTGGAAATAAAGTAGGAGAAAAGTCTATGTAGATAAAAGATTGTTTTTAGAGATAAGCTAAATTGGCAATAGTGGAGAGTCTGGCCAAGGGAGAAAGTCTGCTATTTTTCTCAAGATATCAATACTTGTCAGGCTGGCATAATGTAATGGTAATTAATTTAAATTTGAAGACCCCTTTTTGTTATGTCAAGTAAGCAGGTACTTAGCCCTTAGTAACTAAGCAAACCTCTGTGAAAGAAACAGAAGGTGTCAACTCACCTGTTCTAAGATAACAGGAAGGGGTTGACTGAAAAAGGAAGCCAATGCTGTGTGTGTATATATAAGAAAAGGCCCAGAGAGGCACATTCAGAATTTTCTCCTGACAAGATCCGGGTGGAAAGAGCTGTTCTGCTGAGAGATATGGTGAAGGCTGAAGTTGCTGCTGGGAAGGCTGCCTGGAAGGCCAAAGTTGCTGCTGCTGCCTGGAAGGCTGAAGTAGTTGCTGCTATGCCTTCTCAGGGTAGACAATATACTTTCACCCACTTGTCACAAGGATACCTGCATAGCTCTACTATTTGTCACAGGATTGTAGCTGAATAGCTGGATGAATTAAAGCTATCTGGTATATAGCTTACCCATTACATTGATGATAAAATGATACAGGGAAAAGAAGTGAAGAAGAGTTTGACTCTTCTAATTGAGCATATGAAAAGTAAAGGTTGGGAAATTAACCCTGCAAAGATTCAAGGGCCAGCCCAAAATATTAAGTTTTGGGGTATACAATGAAATAAGGGAGTACGAGAAATTCTTCCACAAGCCCGACAAAAGATTCAGGATTTTCCTACCCCTACCAATAAGAAGGAGACCCAAAAGTTCATAGGATTGTTTGGATACTGGAGGCATCACATTCCACATCTGGGACACATTTTGAAACCTTTATGTAAAGTCACTCAGAAGAAATATGAATTAGTCTGGAGACTTGAGCAGAATAAAGCTTTCAAAAAAGCCAAGGCTGCTACACAATTGGCCCTAGATTTATGGCCCATGCAAAATGGCCCCATGGAATTACAAGTGACTGTACAGGATGATTATGCAAACTGGAGTTTATGGCAAAAACAACAAAGCCAAAATGTACCCTTGGGACTTCATCTGGAGTTCAGTATACACCTTTTGAAAAGCAGTTGTTAGCTGCATACTGGGCTTTGGTAGAGACTGAACAACTTACTCTGGGCCATAAAGTGATATTAAGACCTGGAATCCCAATTATGACCTGGGTAATGAGTACCCCAGCTTCTCACAGAATTGGACATGCCCAAGAGGCTGGCATCATCAAATGGAAGTGGTATATTCAAAATAGAGCTAAGACAGGAAAAAACAGAGTATCTGCTCTACATTAATCCATAGCAAACATAGACACTGAAGGGAATGATACACCCCCTGAGCCAAAGTAAGAGTTGCTACAGTCCTCTGTAAAATGGAATGAGGGATATGATGGATTAACTGAAGAACAAAAGAGACATGTATGGTTTGCTGATGGGACAGCAAAATAGCTGGGCCAAAAAAGACACTGGAAAGCAGTAGCCTATAGTACTAAAAGGACTTAGGAGAGTACTGGGATAAGCGGAAATAGTCAATATGCTGAACTTATGGCAGTGCATCAAGCCATCAAAATAGAACAAGGAGGACAGTGTCATATATTCACTGATTCATGGGCAGTAGCTAATGGATTAGCTACATGGATGCCCACGTGGAAAAGTCAAAATTGTGAAATTCATGCGAAACAAGTCTGGGGCAAAGAATTATGGGAAGATATCCAGAACATGTCTTTGGTTACTGATGTCAGTTTTTCATGTAGACGCTCACGTGGCCTTCACCATGCCAGAATGTGAGTACAATGCTCATGCTGATCGCCTGGCAAAGATTGCTTCTGATCATGTTGTCCTTACTATGACAACAAATAATGATCCAGTATTAGCAAAATGGGTCCAGCAAATAACCAGCCATTTAGAGGTCCAGGCCCCACACCAGTGGGCACAAGATTGAGGTATTAGTATCTCTCATTCACTGTTAAAACAGATAGCAGAAGAATGTCATATATGTCAATTGGAAAAGGAATACACTGTTCCTTGGGTAGTAACTGGGGAGATAGCAAGAGGAAAAGTCTCAGCCCAAATCCGGCAAATAGAGTATATTGGTCCACTACCACAGGATAAAGGATGCAGATTTATATGTACTTGTGTTGACACCTATTCAGGTATACTAGTGGTTTGTCCTTATAAGAATGCAACCCAGAAGAAATCTCAGCCTTCCAGGTGACAGCAGCAATACTGACCTTCCAAGCAGCAGCTGCAACTTCAGCTTCCAGGAAGCCTCCCCAGCAGCAACTTCAGCCTTTATTGGATCTCTTAGAAGAACAGTTTCTTCCACCAGGATCTTGTCAGGAGAAAATTCTGAATGTGCCTCTCTGGGGCTTTTCTTATATATATACACACACACACACACACACACACACACACACACACACACACACACACACAGCATTGGCTTCCTGTTTCAGCCAACCCCTTCCTATTATGTCAGCAACAGGTGACAGAGTTCACACCTTCTGTTTCTTTCACAGGGGTTTGATTAGTTACTAAGGGCTAAGTACCTGCTTACTTGACATAACAAAAAGGGGTCTTCAAATTTAAATTAATTACCATAGCACATACTGTCTCTGTGACAGAAGATATATGATCACCTCAATTGAAATAAAAAATAAAGATGGGCATAGAATGTACCAATTTATCAAATGGCTTCTCGATCCATGATGCTGTCTTTGAAGCAAGTACTTCACAATTACATGGTGGACTTCCATTCACCAAAAGATTTGGAGGAGCAAATGTAGGATATTTAACAACTCATTGTGCCCATATGCTCTGTTGTCCTGTTATAATACAGCTGGGGCAAAGATAACCAGGTGATCCTGAGAGTAGAAGTGAGAAAGGGTGGAAATAAGAAATAAATGTAGGAATTAATCCTACATGGATTTATTCTGGAATTGATGCAGAGATGGAAGCATCATCTAAGGTGGTTTGCTGAGACACCACATCACTGTTTTTGTTGTGCTGTAACCTTGATGAAACCAAGACTGATTTCTCCTACTTTCTTAGTATGGAGGAAGTGAGAAGCATAATGGAAAGAATTCTGGTGAAGGCTAGTATAGGAAACAAAGGAAATGATGTGGATATGGAAAAAGAAAGAAATGTAAGAAAAAAAACAACAACATGAAACAGAGGCATGATATGGTGATAATGATGGGGGATTTTGGTTAGCTAGAAATCTGCTGGAACTCTCTGTCTCTCAGTCTTTATCTCTCTCTGCATGTGTCTCTATCTGTTTATCTGGCTCTGTGTGTATGTATGTGTGCTGTGGACAAGTTCTTGATTTGTGTTAATGATATTTTTCTTCTTTAAAATATGAAGTGAGTGGAACTATTATTTTGGACCAGATTCTGATCAAAAAAGAAGAAATGGAGTGTGAAGTAGAAATTCAAATAATCACCCTGATCTCAGAATTTGTAAGAAAAGGGAAATGGAAAATCTAGGGAGAGTTTGATATGCCTTCTAGATTTGGGAGAGGGCATGAGGGAAACCAGATTTTACCAGGTTGAGAGAAATGAAATTTAGATATCCACGGAGCAAACATCTGGGCTGAAGTGAGGCCAGAAGGGATAAACTGGGAAATATTCAAAAAATGAATTCTAAATATATAAAAATAATAATTCTGATACATAGAAAAATTGGGAGCTGCCTAGACTCCAATGTTGACACACCAGCAACTTATTGCTGTTGTTGTCATTTTCAGTCATTGTGACTCTTCATGACCACCTTTGAGGTTTTCTTGGCAAAAATGTTGATGTTTTGCCATTTCCTTCTCTAGCTCATTTTATGTATGAGGAATCTGAGTCAAACAGGGTTAAGTGACTTACCAAGGGTCACACAGCTAGTTGGTGTCTGAGGCCACATTTGAATTGAGGAAGATTAGTCTCCTTGACTCTAGGACTAGAACTCTATCCATTGTATCACCTAGCTTTCAGTAATTTACTAATCAACTACAATTTTAAAAATATATGTAAGATCACAGGATCATCAATGCTGAGACAACTTAGGATGCCATCAAGGCTAACTTCCTCATTTTGTATATCAGGAAATTGAGGTAGAGAAAGATTAAGTGAATTTACACATTTCTGAATCAAAATTTGGGCAGAAAGTGGACAAGTTAACAGAGGATAAATATAAAAGCAGGAATTGCCTTATCATAATATTGTTAAAAAGTCAAAAGCTCAGGATAAGTTGGGGTTGGTAAAGACTATTAAGGGCAATAAAAAATCATTTATTTGTCTTAACTATGTTGAGTAAAATAGAGATAAATGCATGAATGGAATGATTATAAAATTTACAGATAACACAAAGCTTGGAGGAAGAGCTAACATTACATAACACAATCAGGATCCAAAAAAAGATCTTGACAGGCTAGAATATTAGTCCAAATCTGAGAAAATGAAATTGAATAATCAATGTAAAATCTTGGACTTAAGTTCACAAATACATTTCCCAAGTACAACATTGTAAGGGTAAACTGGCTGATGTGGAAAAACAAGATTCTCAAAAGCAATCCAAGAAAAGTCATTTATAACAACCACCTGAGGAAACTTTTGCAAAACATGAGACCTGGATGATGAACATAGAATTGGGAAATAGAACATATACATTCAAAGTCAAGTTACACAAGTCTAAAATTATCATCCTTTATTAAGAAGCAAATCAAACTAAGCATCAATACTAAATATTTGTCCATTCCTCCCAACCAAGTAATATCAGTTTCTCTTCAAAATGCATGTTTAGATCAGAACCATCTTATTCAATTAGAATTCATAAGCATTGGGAGAATTATATTGCAATCAAATGAAATGCTTATTTTAAGAGCACCAAAAATATATATATAATAAATGGCTAGAAAAAAATGAAAGAAGCAGCTGCTTAATAACACTGTTAATTAAAAATGTGTTTTTAACAGATAGTTTAGGTTATATTTTACAATGTCCATAGTTATGATTATGGAAAAGATTTGGTTGCTTAGATACAACCAATTTAGAGTGATTACTTTCAAATTTCCTCCAAGGAAGAATAAAATAAAGGGGCAGTACTTTAGTTTTTGAATTTACTGAAAGTGGCCATCTTGGAAATTGGGTCAACATTTTATGCAGAATATGTTTTACTATGTTTTGGGAGGACAAAAAGGATCAGAACATAGTAAATAGACTAATTCAAATGGCAAAAGAGGCCCAAAAAGCCAATGAGGAGAAGAATGCCTTAAAAAGCCAAATTGGTCAGATGGAAAAGGAATTTCAAAATCTCACAAATGAGAATAATTCCTTCAAAATGAGATTGGAGCAAATGGAAGCTAATGACTTTATGAGAAATCAAGATACTACAAAACAAATCTAAAGAAATAAAAATAGAAGGCAATGTAAAATATCTCATTGTAAAAACCACTGACCTGGAAAATTGATCCAAGAGAGAAAATTTTAAAATTATTGGACTTCCTGAAAGCCATGATCAAAAAATGAGCCTAGAAATCATCCTTCAAGAAATTCTCAAAGAAAATTGTCCTGATATTCTAGAACCAGAGGGCAAAATAGAAATTGAAAGAATTCACTGACGCTCTCTTGAAAAAGATCCCAAAAAGGATTTACTGGCTATTCCATTTGTACGCCCAACAACTAAATTCCTTATGTTGTACCTGTCTGTGTCTGTGTTGAAAATGTATTGAAATATTGTATTGAAAAGTACAAAAATACAAAAAATAGTATTGAAGATGTTTAGCCTAGAAAAGGAAAGATTTAGGGGTGGGGAACATGATGGCTCTCTTCAAGAATTGGAGGGACTAGAGAGGATTATGGAAAGACTGTGGAGTGGGTCAGACAATTCCAAGCCCTCCAGTTTTGTTCCACAAATAAGACAAAATGGCACCTGAGGGCAAACAGAGAGTGGTAAAACTAAACAAGAGTTGGGGCACAACAGTGGTCTCCCTGGGACAACCTAATGAGATTCAAGTTTTGATCCCTATGAAGTATAAACACCTTTAGGCTAGTTCTGCTGAAACAGCAAGCAGCAAGCCCTGAGGTAAGCTGGATTGACAGGTAACCTTGGTTTGAGCCACAGGAATTTTCATCTCCTGGACAGTGTGAGGAGTCAGGCATCTGAGGAGGGGAAGACTGAGGGAATCTCTACTGACAAGGGATGCCAAGCCCAGTTCTACTGCCAAGATACAGCCCTGAGTGAGAAGGAGCCAGCACATGCCCAACGAGGGCAAAAGCATTGGGATGGGGACGTCATCGGCTATGGAAGCTTACAACAGGGTGGAGCTCTTGGTTTTGTTTCTAGGCCTGAGGGGGAAACTGACAGAGAATCTGAGGTCAGAGAAACCATTGCCCATACCCCAGGACTAGAGGTGACAATAACAAGCTCCTATAAATAAATTTTTTAAATGAGCAGGCAAGGAGAAAGAATCCAACCATAGAAAGTTGCCATGGAAATAGAGAAGACCAGATTTCATCTTCAAAGGAGGATACTGAATTCAAAAAAGCCCCTTCTACCTCAAAGAGTAACATCAAATGATTACCTGCCAAAAAAGAATTTATAGAAGAACTTTAAAAAGACTTTGAAAATTAAATGAGATTGAGGGAAAATCTTTTTAAAAAATTAAGAAAAATCCAATAAAAATAAGAAGATTATGAAAAGAAAGTTGACCAACTAGAAAAGGAGATCCAGAATCTTGAAGAAGAAAATAATTCTTGAAAATTAGAATTGGGCAAGGGAAGCCAGTAAAATTATAACAAACAAAGAAATAATAAAACAAAATATAAAGAATGAAAAATAGAAGAGAAAGTAAAATATATAAGGAAAACAACAGATCTGGAAAAGAGATCAAGAATAGAAAACATAAGTATAATCAGACTCCCTGAAAATCATGATAAAAAACTTTTTAAATACAATAATAGAAGAAATAATTAAAGAAAATCATCCTGAAATGTTAAGAGGGGAAAGTAGATATAGAAAAAAAGTCTACTGATCACCACCTGAAAGAAGAAAACCTTCAGGAATATCATAGCTAGATTCCAAAAGCCCAAGCTCAAGGAGAAAATATTATGAGCAAAAAAAAAAAATTCAAATATGGCAGAGCCACAATTAGAATCACACAAGACCAGCAGTAGCTACACTAAAAGACCACAGAGTAAAAGAACTGGGGTTGTAGCCAAAAACATAATACTCAACAAAGTTAAGCATAATCTTAAATTTTTTTTTAAAAAGGACATTCAATAACTACCAGACTTTCAGAATTTTGTTGCAAAAAGACCTGAAATCAATAGAAAATTTGACATACAAGATCCAACAGAAATATAAGGTAAACATCAAAGTGATTCAATAAGGATAGACTGTTTACTTTTTAATGAGAAAATGTAAATCATATTTCTAAGAGTATGGTAGTTCAAAAGGAAGACTGGGGTAGAACTGAGGTGAGGTGATACTAAAAAGTAAACCACCCAGGAAAAGGTAAAAAGAGTCATTATCTTATACAAATGAGGTGCCAGAGGAAGAACTGACACAGATGAATTAGATGGGGGGAAGGGATGGTAGTCCTGGAACCCTACTCCCATTAGGAATGGGCTATTTTTTTATTATGCACGCACACACACACGTATATGTATATATGTATGTTGTATATATGTATGTAGAAAAGTTTTCTAAATTAAGAAAGAATTAAAAAGCTAAGGGGATAGAGAGGGGAAGAGGATAAGAGAGGGATTTTAGGGTGAAGGACAAGATAAGGGAAAGATCTTTGATGGGATAGCAGGTTAAGTAATAGAAGGGCAAGGTAGTGGGTAGAAGTAAGTAGGGGAGTCAGGTGGGACAGGAAACAAAAGATACACACAAACATGAAATAAAGATCAAGAGCAGAATTTATTGGGGGGGGAGCAGGAATAGTCATCATGATCTCAGACAAAGTTAAAGCTAAAATAGATTTAATCAAAAGAGAAAAATAGGGAAACTACACTATATGTCAGCTATATTAATCAATATTTTAGATCAGTTTAAAAAAAACTAGACAATATAAGTTTGGAATATTGCTGTGGTATAGGAAACAATGAATAGGTGGACTTAGAAAAATATTGAAATTGGACTTATGAAGGAAGAGGTTATCCACCCTCAGAGAAATAGAACACAAATGATCTTACATAGATGCATATGAATGCATATGTCTATATATGAGTATGATTATAGATATCTAGGTGTGTGTATGTAAGCATATAAATGTATGCGTATATATTATATATATATATATATATATATATATATATATATATATATACACATACACACACATATATATGCTCACACAAACATATACCCATGCTTAATTGTATCCTTCATGTAGGGGGGAAGGTGGGAAAAAGAACAAAGTAAAAATTGTGCTGCAGAAAACAAACGAAAACCTTACAAGGAAACAAAGATGAACAGCTCAGAACACAATATGTAGTATTTGTTATATAAGCTTTCTTGAAATGGAAATTTATTGCTGTATATTTTGAATCCTCTCACATTCTGCTATGCATATGATTATTTTTTCTTTCTTATTTTGTGTTTAAGTTTTAGTATTTAAGTTTATAATGTTTCTTTTCATTTTCTTATTGTATATTTAAGTTTAAAATAAATTATTTTTAAAAATCGAATTTGAGAGCCTAAGAAAGTAGCTTAACAATTAGATTTGTTTTTCTGTCACCCACAAGGAAAGTGTAACAGTGGGAGAAAAATAAAAAGAGGTAAATTTTACTTAGACTTAATGTAAAAAAAAAAAACTTCCTAACAATCTGAGTTATCTCAAGCAGAATGAAATGGCTTGAGAGGTACCCTGATCAGAAGATAATAATACATTAGACTTGCTCACTAGAAGTCATCAAGCAAAGGATAGATGACCCCTTGCCAAATATTTTATATAGGGGTTCTTGTTCAGGTATGGTTTGGACTAGATGGTCACTGGAGTTTCTTCCAATATTGAGATCTTGTAATTCTAAATCTTATCCCCTCAGATAAATTATAAACTCCCAGATGTCATGGGACACTTTGACTCTGTAAGCCCAGAACATTGTTTTCCTACAACAGAAGCTCTGCAAATGTTCATGGATTATAAGTGACTTTAACTATAAATGACTAATGGATTATAACTATAAAAAGATTAACTGAGAAACTTCCTTCAATCATATGTGCACCATCGCACATTGCCATGGTTTATCTAGGGTAGCTAATTTCAACAAAAATGTGACTGGCAGGACAAAATTTTTAAAAAAGCAAGTATTTATTGAGAACTTACTATATGCAGCTGTATAATATTCTATTTTTTTCTTCTAAGAGTAAAATTCTATATCCAATCAAAGGTAACCACTGCTCCCACATTTCATTGATGAGATTTCTGACAATTCAAATAATTTAAGGACTGAAAGGGGGTGATGGATTACAACACAATTCAACTCAGATCTGTGGGATTACATGAACTCCATAGTGATGTAATACTATTCCATTTCCTCTACTAACCACAGTGGAATTTTAGAGCCGGAAGTGTTTGACAACATATTAAGCCCATTTCCCCCAGAAGGCACATTAGGATCTGACCTAATGTGCCTTCTGGGAGAAATGGGCTTAATATGTTGTTGATTCATATGAGTTTGGTGTTGAAAGAAGAATGCCAGAAATGTGATTCGGAATTTCCAATCAAGTTTTGTTTTTAGTTGGGAATTTCAAATTAAGATTGGTCCAAGTATCCCTGTAACTACCTCCTAAAATGCATCTATTCAAATAAGCTTAGGGCAGTATGTTCCAGAGGAAAAAGAGGTCACCCATTATTTGCAGAAATGCCTGCTGACATTTCCACTAACACATTTCCTGACTTCCACTAACATTGACCTTAGAATTAAGAGGTAAATATAGAAGAGAGAGGAAGAGAGAGAAAGAGAAAGAAAGAGAGAGAGAGAGAGAGACAGAGAGAGAGACAGAGACAGAGAGAGAGAGAGAGAGATTGTAACTATCAAAATGTCATATGAGCCTTTATTGAGAGATTAGTATTAAGCTAAGCACTATTCTAAGGGCTGAGAATGTAAATATAAGCAAAAAGAAAAGCAGTCCCTACTTTCAAGAAATTTACATTCTAATGGGGGAATAAAGACAACATATAAAAAGCAGCTGACAAAAGGGGGTGGTTTAAATGTACTCACATGGGTGGCAAAGTGTAAAAGTCCAAAGAGTCAAGGAGCAGGAGAGCATGCTTGGCCTGGGCATTTCCTCAGAATGAAGGTCCCATTCAATAACTCACTCCCTGGGAGGAGAGGCCACAGAGACAAAGGTGTCTCCAGTGAGGGTGGAGGGAGAAAAATTCAGATATGGAGCTTCAAGTCCCTGAAATGAGATTTACAAGTTGAATGACCCATTTAACCTCTTTGAACCTTAGTTTCCTAATCCATAAAATGGATTGAATGATCTATCAATTATTCAGTAATAATTAAAGAAGATCGCAATCATCTTCCTAAACTTACAACCTAGGTATCATCCTTTACTTCTCACTCCCTCTCACCCATCATAACAAATCTATTGCCAAAGCTTGTCACTTCTACCTTGATTACATCTTGTATACACCCACTCCTCTCCTTTGATCCTGCCTCCAACCTGGTGCAGGCCCTTGATCACCTCATGCTTGGACTATTATAATAGTCTACTTGTGAGTCTGTGCCAGCAACTGACATTGGTGGAGGGATGGTGAACTAAAGAGAAATGGGCTAGGCAAGCATAGTTGGAAAACAATGCTAGTTTAATGGAGTAGTATAATTGATTATATATCTTTCTTGTTTAGCATGGAAAGTTTCATAGTGAACTTTGAATCACCAGTTTCTCATGGATGCATTCAGCTAAACATAGATATCAGCAAAAGACCTTTACCACCGAGGCAGCTTTCTGTATGCCCAGACTACTTGTACCAGACACAGCAATATTTCTTGATCCCGTTTGCCAAATATTCTTCTTGGGGAAAGATACGGCACAGCTGTCCAGAGGGGACTTTGCACCCTCCCAGATCCAAACAAGTCAACAAGTCTGGACTCAGACATAGCTCAATGAGTCCTTGAACTCGGAGCAAGTCACAAGTCTCTGGACTCAGGCACAAGCTCAAGAATCTGTCAGACTTGGCTCCCCCACAGGTCTGGCTATCTTAGTTCTCTCCAGTCCATTCTATGACTCACTGTCAAAGTGATCACTAAAAAAATCAGGTTTGTTCACATCCCCTCTACTCAATAAACTCTAGTGTCTCCCTATCGGCTCCAAGAAGAAATATAAAATCCTTCTTGACATTCAAAGCCCTTTCTAACCTGCTACCTTACCTTTCCAGTCCAATCATACCTTTACCTGATTCCTCACCCCAGTCACATAGTTTGACATCCAGTGACACTAGCTTCCTTAAGCAAGACATTGTGTCTCCCACCTGCAGGTATCATCACTGGCTCTCCCTCATGCATAGAATGCTCTCCCTTCTCATCTCCATTTCCTCGCTTCTTTAGCTTCTTTCAAGGCCCAACTTGAATCCTAGTTTCTATAGGAAACCTTTCTCCATCTCTCTTAATTCTAATATCTTCCCTCCATTGCTTATTCCCTATTCATCCTATATCTAAATTGTATAGAGTTATTTATATATTCTCTCCCCCATTAAATTGTGAGCTCCTCAAAGGCAAAGAATATTTTTTTTGGCCCTTCTTTGTATCCCCAATGCTTAGCACAGTGCCTGGAACATAGCAGTGAGTACTTTATAAATATTTATTGACTGCCAAAATGCACAGTAACACCTATAATGGCTTCATTATCACAAAGCCTTTAACTTATTTCTACATTCAAGGATTACTTATAAAGAAATATATAAAACAGATCCCCAAACAGGATGAATGCTAGAGTATATGATGAACACATGGAAAATTGGTCACTAAAACATGTCACCAAACAATAATATCGAGAAAAATTGATATAAAATATAGCACTGTTTCAGAGAGATAATTTTAAGTCCATTACGGTTCTGACTAGCTTTAAGTCTATTCTCATTTGTGCTAAATAAAATGAAGCATTAATTCCAAGTTAAAGACTGATCATACAGTCATAGATTTAGAACTAAAGGGAACCTTAGACCTTAGAGAACATCTTGTCCAAACACCTAATTTTACAAATGAGGAAAGTAAGTAAAAAGATGTTCAGTACCTGTCCACTGTCACAGAGGAAGTGAGTAAAAGAGTTAAGATTTGAGCCAAAGTCATCTGACTCTGAATCCAGTAATCCCTCTCGTATACCACAGTTGAACTACAAAAACATCTTAATGATTTAATATATATAGATGACACAAAGCTGTGTGACTCCACTGAGAAACAGATTTGAAGTCTCATTCATCCAATGCAATCCTTTTCCAATGATATCAAAATGTGTGTTCACTTCAGTAACTATACAATTCTAAATGTACCCCAAGGAAAAATGGAAAACTAAGACTTCAGTTTTGGAATCCATCAGTCGCAATATACTAATGGAGGAAGGCAATACCTACGAATGCCTTGGTCTCCTTAAAGCAAGAACTAACTGAAGACAAAGATATCAAAGAGATAACTATCAGTGAATATATTACATATTATGTATATTATATATATATATATATATATATATATATACATATATATATATATTCCTCACTGATATCCTAAATTCAAAGCTGAATGGAAAGAACATAATTAAAGGGACTAATATTTTTATATCATCTGTTTTAATGAACACCCCCATAAATGCAATGTGGATTATGCCATATTTGAAAAATATTCCACAAAAATCCATACAATATTAACAAAACAGTTATTTGCCCTAAAGCAACTATAGAAAGACTCATTTTTTTTCATCAAAGAAAGTTGGTAAATAATTGTAATGTCATGCACCAGCAGATTCCCAAAAGAATGCTACTGTGAACAGCTTTTAGAGTTCAGATTACAAAATATAGTGAACACTCTGTTTATTCCATTACAAATCAAGACCAACATTCAAAACATTATAATATTCACAACATTACATTTTATAACATTACATCTTGTCACAGAAAATGGCCACACAGTTTTCACTACAGTGGCCACAATATTCAGAACAAGGAACAATAGAATCAAACTTCCACTCATGGGGCAACTCAATCATTAACAAGAAACAATAGAATACTCAAACTTCCACTCATGGGGCAACTCAATCATTAGTCATTCAATCA
>CM053584.1:224495193-224514962 GCA_028627135.1 Pseudochirops cupreus
CTTTTTCCCCTGAACTAGGTAAATGGTATTTGATTAATTAAAGTAAGATTGTTAACCCATTTTGAGTTGCTTTCCTTTAGAAAAGCAGATCTAAGAACCTGTGCTAGCAGCCACCCTGGGGGTGCTGGGGTGCTTGCTGTTACACCCCTTAAATAGTAGAAGAACAATAAAGTAACTTATTATCACTATTTTCCACTTAGGTTTAAGCAATACAAAATAATCAAGCCAATGAAGAGGTCAAAAGTTCCCCCAAATTTCCATAGTAAGAAAACACAATGTTATGAGAAGCCAAATTTAAGACAGGTTTGAAGTTCATACTCATTTGCAAAATGTTATGGAAGTGGATGATGGAAAATTATGAGCACTTTATAAAACAGTGAAAAGCAGTGGAAGATGAGATGAATCAGCAGAAACCCTGGCGTAAGGCTTCCAATTAAGCTAGGTCATTCTAAAAGCATTTTATAGATGAAACTAGAAGGAGGGCAAGAAATAGGTGCAAAATCAAAAAGATTTACCAGCATTGCCACAGTGATCTATTACCCTTATTAATGGCAATTGAACCAATATATTTGGAATGTACCACCTCAGCAACTAATGTACCTTGCAAAGAAATGGAAATGAAAATGACACTTACTATAAGATCACATCTCTGTATCCTTGAATATTGCTCTACACTTCCTATTTATTTTTGCAGTTCTTCCTCTAAGGCTCAGCTCAAGTGCTCCCTTCTGATTAGACCTATGATCATCCCCTCAATCTTATTTTGTTAGTTCCCTACCCAATAAAATGAAGAGTGCTCTGTAGGTACTTAATAGATACTTGTTGACTCACTAATTTTTCGTATTTGTTTGCTTGTCTATGTTTTTATTTAGTGGTAAGTTCTTTCACGTTGGAGAGGGGCCTAGGACAGTCAACTTTTCATTTCCCTCCAGGTGTCCTTCTGATTTTCCAGATTTTAACCCTATGCATTCCACTCCTAGCTGGGTACTATCCTCTCTCCTACTTCAGCTCACTCATGTGTATTGTCTTATCTCATTAGAATATAAGATCCTGAAGGTAAGGACTGTTTTTCTTTTCGCTTGTATTTGTTTCCTCAGTGATTAGCAAAGTATCTGGCACCTAGTAAGTGTTTAATAAAAGCTTGTTACTCATCAGCCTTCTCCTCCACAGAATGTAAGCTCCTTGAGGTTGTTGGAGGATAAAATGAGAGATTTGCAAAAGCACTTTGCACTTAAGGGTTATGAACGTTCTAGTTTTATCATTACTGAGATTTTTATTTTCATCTTTATATCCACAATACTTAGCACAGTTCCTAAACTATTAATGGGGATTAAAAATGTTTGTTGATTGGTTAATAAAGTTGGACAAGAATAGCTTGACTTGATGGAAGAAAATCCTCTAACAGATAACAATGCAAAACCCACAAAAGTACGGTTTTCAAGATATCTCAAAGTGGGGAACACTTGGAGATTTTTGCTGAAAAAACCTTATCATTGTAGTTATTGTAAACTTAATGAATAAATATAAATGAATATTATGAATAATATATTAAATCACGCCAAAGAGTCACAGTACATTTTTTCAAAAGGGGTTTATGGAACAAAAAGTGCTGGGAACCACAGCTCTTAGTTACAGCTCTGCTGGTCACACATTTTTCTTAATGAGTTAAAGCTTTTAAAGAAGCAAAAAGAAGTAAAAAGTATAGAAGTAAGGACATAGATTCTTTAGCACAAAGGTGAAGAAAATTAGGAATTCAGATGGTGGATTTCATTCAGTGTGGAAGTGTGATGAATGGAGCCAATAGACCAAAGATTTACACACTTGAAACCTGGAATTGGATTCTAAATCTAGCAGTATAAGAATGGCCTAGACAACTTTAAGGTATTACAGAAATAGTTGAAATGACAAAATTTTAGTCTAACTTTCTCTTTAAGTGTCTCATTTTACAGATGAAGAAACTAAGACTGAAGGTCCTACAATTAGTCAGTGATACTCTCAGCTATGACTAATTCTTACTCTCTCCAAATGTACTATCTGTGAGACATTTCGGATCAATGATCAAGATGACCACAAGTGAATTGTAAACAACTTCTTATATATAAACTTCTTATCTATAAACAACTTATATAGTATGGATAATAAAAAGAGGGTTGGTTTTGGAGCAAGGTCAACCTGTAAGGAAATCCCATCACTGATGTTACTTTTGTGACCATGAGCAAGTCACATAACCTTCTCTGAGGCTCAGTTTTGAACCACTTTATATTATGGCTATTCTATAATAAAATTTTTAATAATTACCTCATAAAGAGGAATAAAGTATGTATCACATTTTAAAAACCTTGAAGTAATAATATATCAGAAGGTAATATTGTTGTTAGGATACGAGTAGGAGATGAAGCTATGATTTAATTGATAATAGGGAATATCTAGATGGGACCAATGTAGGCTAGACTCTCCTCTGTAACTTAAAATCTTAGAGAGTTACCTAGAGTACTAACAGGTTAAATAACTTGCTGATGGCCACACAATCAATGTGTGGCAGACTCAGGACTTGAATGTCCTAGGTCTTCCTGTCTCCAAGACCAGTTCTATAGTCACTGTGCTATATTGTCTCTCGTTGTTATCTTCATCATTATTATGTAATTGTCCTATTTACATTTTTGTTGGAATTCACATTTTTTTTTCAGAGGGGACCCTCTCTTTCCAAGAATTCTTAATTTGAACTCATGGCTGAAAATATCCATTGGATCATAATAGCAAACCTTTATATAGCAATTTAGTTTGTCAAACACTTTACCTATGTTATCTCATTTGATCCTCAGAAAAATTCCAAAGTTTAGGCATTGTTATTAAAGCATTTAGCACATTGTCTGGTACTTAGTAGGTGTGTAATAAATGCTTCTTCCTTTCTTTTCCCCTTCCCTTATTATTATCCCCATTTTGTGACTAAGGAAATGGATTTCTAGACTATTTGTGGCTTGTCCAGGATTACTAAACTAGCAAATGTCTGAGATGGTATTTGAATTCAGATCTTCTTAATCTAGATCTTGTATATTACCCACAATTCTATGCTGTTTCAAAATGAAATTCTCCTCTTAATAATGGTTTCCAAGAGCCTAACCAAGCTTCTAAAGACAGAAACACTGATTGTAACAATACTGTCCTTACTGAGGAAGAAGAGTTTCTGCATTTAGGCAACTGCTGAGTCTTTTTTCATTACAGATAATTTTGTCATTTACATTGTAAGATAACTCAGTGACCACTATATCCAATGGTAAATATTTAGTCATCCTCTTTAGAAAAGCACAGCATTCTAAAAGTTTTCTTTTTTGTTTTTGCTATTTATTTGTTTTCCTAGGTCCAAAAGATAGGCAGAATATCTATTTAAATAGACAGGAAACACTCAAAGCTGTTACAGTGAAAGGCTTGATTTCTCTTTTTTGGAAGCCTTTATTTAGCCAGTTTCTCAATTTTTTTTTATTGGGAGTAATTGGCTAAATATGCAGACCCTATGTGCTTCACTTTGCCTCAGTTTCTTTGGGTTAGATGAACTTTGAAGAACACCTACAATGTAATAGATATATTTTCTTTGTGTAAGTGTTGCTCTATGTTCCTGTAATGCAGCATAGGGCTGGTTGTCTAACAGGCAGTCAAATATGTTGTTGAATATTGTAAGCTCCATGGGGAAATAATTAGTCATTTTGGTATTCCTAGCTCCTAACATAGTGTTGTCACATAAGCAAACACAGATATATTGCATTGGTTTAATTTAGGGCTAGTCAATCAATCCATCAATCAATCAATAAGCATTTACTAGGTACCTACAATGCTTGAGGAACTGTGCTAAGTGCTAAGGATTCAAAGAAAGGCAAGATAGTCCCTGTTCTGTTCTCAAGGAGTTCACAGTCTAATGGGAGAGGAAGGGAACCACATGTGAATGAATAGCTAAATACAGACAAAATATATCCAGGATAAATTGTAGGTAATCAATAGAAGGAAGGCATTACCACTGAGGGGGATAAGGCAAAGCTTCTTGTAGAAAGAGGGATTTTAGTTGGAACTTGAAGGAAGGCAAGCAAACGAGGAAACAGAGATGAGGAGGTAGTGAATTCTGGGCATGAGTTCAGCCAGTATAGCGAGTGACAATGCTCTGAGTTGGCAGGCAAAGTATTATGTGTGAAGAATAGCAAGGACGTCTGTGTCACTGGATCTTAGAGTACATGGGCTGGGTGGGTGGAATAAACTATAAGAAGACTGAGAAAGTAAAAAAGAGCCATGTTATAATTAAATAGAGGGTTTTTGATTTGATCCTAGAATGGTAAAGAGCCATCGCAGTTAATTGAATGAAAGAGGGAAATGATCAAATTTGTGCTTTAGGAAGATCAATTTGACAGCTGAATAGAGGATGGACTAGAGTGAGAAAAGAAATGAAAAGAGAGACCAACCAAGAAGTTATTGCTGTATTCTAGCATGGGGTTTTGAGGACTTATGTTATGGTGATTGCAGTGTCAGGACAGAAAGGGGTGTATATGAAAAAATATTAGGAAGTTAAACTTGACAAGATTTGACAACAAATTGGAAATGGAGGTGATGAGAGTGTGATGAATTGAGGGTAACATATGGGTTGTGAGCCTGGATGGCTGAAAAGATGGTAGTGTCCTTGAAAATAATAGTGAAGTTAGAATAGGAAATTTTTGGGGGGAGGTGGTGGTATTATGAGTTCAGTTTTGGACATGTTGACCTTCAGATGATCCAGTTCAAGATATTCAATACGTAGTTAGGCATGAGAGTTAGATGGTTAGTTAGAAGAAAGATTAGAGCTGGATATGCAACTCTGAGAATCATTGACACAGAGATGATAGTTGATATAATGGGAACTGATGAGATGGCCAGGTGAAATGATATAGAGGAATAGGAGAAGATAGCTAGAGAGAAAAGAAGAGCAAGGAGAATTAATATCTTAGAATGTATGGAGGGGAATTTTACATAAGAATTTAAAGTTATGAAACTTAGGATGGGCCAAAATAAAAAATTATGACTCAATGAGATGTTAAGAAATGTTAAAAATAAAATTAAAGGATCAAAGAACAAAACAAAACAAAAAACAAAAGAAAATATAAGAAATACAACATCAAAAACAACTGACCTGGAAAATAGATCAAGGAGAAACAATTTAAGAATTATTAGACTATCTCAAAATCATGAACAACAACCACAACAATAAACAACTTAGATACTGTATTTCAAGAAATCATAAATGAAAACTTCCCAGATAGCTTAGAAAAAGAGCAAAAAAACCCAAAAAAACAAAAAAGAAAGATTACCAGTCTTGAAACACCAAAATAAAAATTCCCAGAAACACTAGCGTCAATATCTAGAGCTTCCAAGTTAAGAAAAAAATACTACAGGAAAAAGATATTAAGGATTGCCATGGAAATTTAGAAAAATCAGAGATGCTTTATCTCTGGAAATTACTTGATGGCAACAAAAAGGAGTTTCTATATCTCAGTTGTGTATGGTACCTATACAAAAACTGAATATGCATAAAAATCTCACCCCAAATTGAAAAAAGCAGAAATACTACACATATAACATTTTTTATAGTATCCATAATATTGCAAAATTTTAATCAGTAGAGGAACTTTGAAGAAACGACTACAATTATTTGGCAACCAAATAATTTCATTGTAAAGAATTGATGCATCAAAGAACAAATCATTAAAATGATAGAAACTTTCATCAAAGCAAATGACAACAGAACAAATTAATAAGTTGAGCACATGATTAAAAATGTAGAAAACAAGTTAAAAACTGCAACTAAAAAAATAGAAATTCAGAAAAAAGATATTAACAAAATTGAAAGAGAACATTGAATTGACAAAACTAATAAAATAAATGAACATTTAAATAAACAGATTTTCTTAAAGAGAAGAAAACCAAATCACTTATATTACAACGAAAAGAAGAATTGACAATTACTGAGCAGAAAAATGAAGCTATCAAGTTATTTTGCTCATTTCTATGTGAACAAAAATGAAAAGCTGGATGAAATGAGAGAGAAAATAAATTTTCCTTAATAGGAAAGGAAGAGACCCTTCCAAATGTTTCCTATAGTGTGAACATGGTCTTTTTGTTTTATTTTTACAGTTATTTATTTTCTTCCAAATAACAAATAACAAGATATATTTATTTTCTCCTAACCTCTTTCCTACTGCAAAAAAGAAAAAGAAAATTTTGTAAAAAATACAGCATAGTCAGACAAAGCAAATTTCTTATTTAGCCAAGTCCAAAAAGTCTTTTTCTCCTTTGTTATTCACCTGTATAATTTCACATAGATCTTTAGAAGTTTCTCTAAAACCACCCTTTTCATCATTTATTATTTACCACAGCATGCTATTACATTCCTTTAGCAAATTTTTTTCATTCATTTTCTAATTTATGGGTACCTGTTAATTTATAGATCTTTGTTACTACAAAAAGAGCTGCTATAAATATTTTTCTACGTATGGGGCCTTTCCTTGGAGGTACAGGCCTAGTAATGGCATAGATAGGTTCAAAGACATGCATGCATGGTTTAGAAATTATTTTGGGGCATAGTTCCAAATTACATTCCAGAATGGCTTCACCAATTCACAGTTCCACGAAAAATGCGTTGATATGTATATGATCTTTTTCCTTAAGCACCTTCAAAATTTTTCATTTTTTTGTTTAATCTTTGAATCTGATGAGTATGAGGTAGAACCTTAGAGTAGCTTTAATTTGTATTTCTTTAGTTAATGGTAATTTAGAGTATTTGTTCACATGGTTACTAGTAGGTTGGATTTCATCCATTGAAAATTGCATATGTATATTTCCCTTAACCATTTGATCAATTATTAAATAGATCTGATTCAAATATGGTCTTAATATCCAAGCCAGAAAGCTACAAAGTCAAGAATAAAATTTTAGACCAATATTCCTAATGAATAATGACACAAAATTAAAAATAAAATATTAGGAAATGAGCTGCACCTTTTTTTAAAGTTTGTATACTATAACCATCCTAGACTTATTCCACGAATTAAGGGTTGTTTTAGTATAAAGAAAGGCATAAACATAATGTATCATGTTAATAACAAAAATATAATTATGCCAAAAGATTTTGTAAAGGTTTTGGAAAAAATATACTTTTTTGGTTAAAAAAAACACACCAGAAATCATAAAAACAAAACGGACTTTTACTTAACACGGTAAGTAGCATGTGTCTAAAATAAAGGACAAACATAATGTCTAAAGGAGAATATTTAGAGATGTTTCTAAAAAGTTCAAGGCTATAGCATACGCAACTGTCATTACTGCTATTTAACATAGTAAATACTGTATAAATGTTAGCGATTATTATTAAAAATAAAAGTAAAATGTTATGGAATTTGAAGGAAAGGAGGGAATCCCTTCTCTCTGGAGGGAAAAATTTATGAAAGAGGTAACATTTGAGTTAAGCATTAAGAGATAAATATTACTTTGACAGATGGAGGGAGATGAAAAGGAAGGTCTTTCAAGAAGGAACTGTGTAGGCACCAGTAGGCACGGGGAATTCAAGGAATTTTGAGCAATAATAAATAGTCCAATCTGATTGCAAGAAAAGATAATAATAGGACATAAACTGAGAAGGTATGTTGGTGCCAAAACATGGAAGATTTAGAACATCAAGCTGTGTATTTTAAACTTTATTCTGTAGGCAATGGATATCACCTGAACGTTTTTAGCAGACATCACAAAACTTAATTATTTGGGGATGTAACTTCTACCTGCGATAAAATCGATTATCTAGAATTTGAAGAATATTAGATATAGAGTTTGAAGTTTTTCTCCTTTTTAATTCTATGTGTGTAAAACCTTATCTTGGCTTAATAATGCTGACACTACCTGCAGGTTCTTTAGAAACTGAATCTGTGTTTAGCACAATCTGTGTTCAGGACAATATCTCAAAGAAAGTCACAATAGGGACACTGCAAATAACTAGAACAATACTCAGAATGTCAAGATAATCTTCTCCTTTTGTAACGCAGTGAATTGATAATAAAGGATTGGCACTCGGCAGCATTAGCTCTCAGGAGGGTTGTTAGGACATATCTGAAATAAAATTGGGGACAGTAAAAGGACTGTCATGCCATTTGTAAAAATCCTTTATAGTAGCACTTGAAATTAAATACATTCTTTATAGCAACACTTATACTGTAGTTTCATTCAAATACTTATTTTGAGATCTTAGGGGGAAAAGCGTTCTTACTAAGCTTAGAGACCATAATAAAAGTAAGACAAAAGGCTAAATAAGTAGAAGATAATAAATAGTTCTCCCAGGTTAAAATGTTCCATCGGAGCTAATGAAAGCCACTAATCAGTAATTTGTGAACCAGAAAATAACAGTTTCCTTTATTTATTTGGAAAGTCAAGTTTCCTTGTTTCAAATGGGGGAAAAAAGTCTCTGGCATACTCTGAAAGCAGAATTGAGTGGGGAAAACCACTTGAATGTAAAAAGCATAGTCCAGTGGTTTTCAACTCTGATCACATCACTTTTCTAGCTTGCTCAAGAGTTACGACACCTTATAAATCAAAACAAGGAGGATGGATAGTTTTTATTACTTTGGACTCCAAATGGCCATGTAATGGAACAAAAGCCTTGCATTCTCTTGGTAGAACTTCAGACCTTACTTAGTTCTCCTCTTTAGACAGACACCTATGGCTCCTCTGGGAAAGATACCTTATTATGTGTTTGAAAGCAATTTTGCTATTTTATAGTTACCTAAGTTTTGGGGTAGCACAGGGATATAAACAATCAATAATTTGGGGCCAAATTCTCCATTTTCATGTGTAGTAGGGCAAAATCTGTAATGTTTCTCACAGACAGATGGAAATTAGCATCACGGCTATGCAGTTTAAGAAGGATCAAAGGGATAGGAAGAGAAAAAACAGGGAAAGGCAAAGGTGAGATGAGGTAAAGTGGTGGGAGAGGAGACAGTAAGTCCATCCAGACCCTGTTAAATTGAAGGAACCAGTTTTTAAGGATGTTAATTTGTCCAAAATGAATAGAACTACATTAAAAGATGAAGGTCAGAGCTATTGCTCATTTAGCATTGGTCTTTGTTTTGGAAAACTGGATTAAAGTCCTGACTTCGACATTTCCTTGTTATTTGGCCTCAGGTAAGTCACTTAAACTTTATAAGTCTCATTTTCCTTACATAAAAAAAAATAGAGATAATGATATTTATACCTCATGCCAGAGTTGTGAGGAAAACAGTTTAAATGTCCCATAAATGTGAGGTGTTGATATTTTTAAGGAGCATCCTCATTAGTCAGTTTTTTCCTACTTTAGTGCTGTTAAAGATCTGTGATTTTACTTGGTGTAGTTGTTCCTGATGTGGATCTCAATCGCTTCCATGCCTTAGCAAGCATACTTTGCTTTTTTTTTTTTGGAGGGAGGAAGGCAAGGCAACTGAGGTCACGCCCAAAGTCATGCAGCTAGTTAAGTGTCAAGTGTCTGAGTCCAGGACTGGTGCTCTATTCACTGTACTATCTACCTGCTCCCCCCCTTTTTTAAACAAGCATTCTTAGGAGTTTTGGGGGTGAAGGAATTCATCATTTAGTAGCATACCCTCTGCTGGTCAATCTCTGACAGTTTAGCTAGGCTGATCATAAGAGAAATATCCATAAGTGTAGGCTCATGTCTGAGGCCTTTCCTTTCCATTTCAGCCAGATTTGTACACTACTGATATAGCCTTTAAGAAACAAGGGTCAAGGGGCAGCTAGGTGGCTCAGTAAATAGAGCACTGGCCCTGGAGTCAGGAGGACCTGAGTTCAAATCTGGCCTCAGACACTTGATACACTTACTAGCAGTGTGACTTTGGGTAAGTTACTTAACTCCAATTGCCCTCCAAAAAAAGCAAAAAAAAAAAAGAGAGAGAAAGAAACAAGGGTCAAGTCCATATTGTTAGGAAACAATTGAGTAGGAATTTAGGGAAGGATTCACTTTTGGTACACATGAAAATAAATTTGTGAATGGAAGTGAGTAAAAGTCACTTAAAGGAGTAGAATGCATTATTTTGATGCTATTAGAAATCTGGGGAATACTGATTTCTATTTGGCAGCAATATGGATTGATATTATTATTAATAATAATATATAATAGTAAAATGACAACTATTATTAGTTTATAACTTTTAGTTAATAATAACTTTTATTCATAGTATTTTAAAGTTGACATAAGATTTTTCCCATAACACTCTCTACAGGGAGCTCAAGCATTATTCTCTGCATTTTATAGACTTGGAAAGTGTGGTTCAGTGACTCAAACAATCAATAAGCATTTATTATCCACTTACTATATTCCAGGCACTGTGCTAGGGTTATAAAGATAAAATAAATGATTATTGCCTTCAAAGAGTTGACATTCTATCAGCAGAGATCAAATGTTCATTTATAAGTACAGTTAGGTCCTGATTAGTACGAATAATGAATCCCACAAAGAAGCTTCATTATTCAATTTTGTGCTGCACATTTCCATTAGACTAGAAGCAATTGCCATCTTTTACATAATTGTAACTTCTAATAGTGTGAATTTGAATTCATGAAATACTTTGTGGAATTCATTATTCACACCAACCAAGACCTAGCTCTTTATTCAAGAGTATGTATGTTAGTTATATGTGGTCTATGTGCATGTATTTGGATATACACATGCACATATGTGTGTATATATATGTGTGCGCATACATACATACATTATTCATGCACACATATGCATATACATAAACATACATACATATACATATATACACACATATTTAAATGAGAGTTTGGGAAGGGGAGGTGCTAGCAGCTATGGTGATTAGGAAAAGCTTTATGAAGAAATTAGAGTAGCAAAGAATGGGAAGTGAAGGAATACATTTAAGGTACAGGGGATAGTTTACATTGAAGCATGGAGATGAGACATGGAATGTTGTGTTTGATGAATGCAAATGACCAGTTTGGATGGATTTTAAAGTATAAGAAGGGTTATAATAACACTCGATAGGGGTGGAGTCAAGATGGCAGCATAGAAGCAGGAAAACTCTGTGGGCTCCCCCCATAACCACCTTAAACACCTATAAAATATGATTCTAAATAAATTTTAGAGTTACAGAACCCACAAAGTGAAAGAGAGAAACAAATCTCCCACTGAAGGCGGCTCAGCAGATTGACAGGAAGGGTCCATTGCAGTGCTCTGGGAGTTGAGCTCATATTTGCTGTGAGCCCACGGTTTTAGCCCAGGGAGGCCCTGACAAGCCATGGCTAGAGCATTCTGGAGAGTGGATAACCAGCAGCCATGATGGTTTCCAGAATTATCAACCCATAAATGCCAAAGTAAAAGGTGAGTGTAACTCTGCTGGATCTGAGGGGGATGTAATGTGCTTCTCTGCTCCTGGAGTGAGAAGTGGTGGAAGTGATACCCCTGCAGCTGCCTCCACATGGCTGCTTCAGAGCTCCTGACCTGCAGATTGTAGGGGGGGGGGAAGCGACCATTCAGAGGCTAAGTGCTCTTATCCTGGCTGGATCAGGATCATGGTCTTGGGTGGTAGTCCTGAGATGTGTGATGAGTGAGCCAGAGTTTGTGGGGATTGTAGAGATGGTGCCCCCCTAATAGCTCCAGCAACTGTGAAAACCACAGCACTTTGGGATAAAGCTCTCCCCTCTCAAAGCAGAGTTCTACTATGGCAAAGAGCTCAAAAGTCAAGAAGCAAAGCAAGCATAGCCATCTAACTTTAGATTCCTTTTTTGGGGATATGGAATGGGAGGAAGACAACACAGTCAGAACTCCTGCACCAAAAGCTTAAAGAAAAATATGAACTGGTTACAGGCCATGGAGAAGTTCAAGAAGGATTTTGAAAATCAAGTAAGAGAAGTGGAGGAAAAATTGGGAAGAGAAATGAGAATGATGCAAGAAAATCATGAAAAGAGAGTCAACAACCTGACTGAAGAAAATAACACCTTAAAAAATAGACTAACTCAAATGGAAAAAGAAGTCCAAAAAGCCAATGAGAAGAATGTCTTAAAAAGTCAAATTTGCCAGATGGAAAACAAATCTCAAAAGATCACTGAAGGGAATAATTCCTTCAGAACTAGAATGGAGCAAGTGGAAGCTAATGACTTTATGAGAAATCAAGATACTATTAAATAGATCCAAACAAATGAAAAAATAGAAGGCAATGTGAAATATCTCCTTGAAAAAACCACTGACTTGGAAAATAGATCCAGGAGAGACAATTTAAAAATTATTGGACTACCTGAAAGCCATGATCAAAAAAAAGAACTGAGAAAGCATCCTTCAAGAAATTCTCAAGGAAAATTGCCCTGATATTTTAGAACCAGAGAGCAAAATAGAAATTGAAAGAATTCACCAATCACCTCTTGAAAAAGCTCCCAAAAAGAAAACTCCTAGGAATATTATAGCCAGGTTCCGGAGTTCCCAGATCAAGGAGAAAAGTTTACAAGCAGCCAAGAAGAAACAATTTGAATATTGTGGAAACACAGTTAGGATAACACAGAATCTAGCAGTTTCTACACTGAGGGATCGAATGGCTTGGAATTTGGTATTCTGGAGATCAAGGGAGCTAGGATTCAAACCAAGGATCACCTACTCAGCAAAACTGAGTATAATGTTTCAGGGGAAAATATGCTCATTCAATGAGGTGGAGGACTTTCAAGCATTCTTGATGAAAAAACCAGAATTGAATAGAAAATTTGACATTCAAATACAACAAGCAAGAAAAGCATGAGAAGGTAAACAGGGAAAAGGAATCATAAGGAACTTATCAAAGTTGAATTATTTACATGCCTACATGGAAAAATGATAATTTTAACTTTTGAAACTTTTCTCAGAACGAGGATAGTGGAAGGGAATATAAATGTGTGTGTGTGTGTGTGTGTGTGTGTGTGTGTGTGTATGCCTATATAGGAGGGTATATATGCATATGAGTACATATGTGAGAGTGTGTGTGTATATGTGTGCAGGTATACATAGACAGAGGGCACATGATCAATTGCATAGGAAGAGATGATATTTAAAAGGTGAAATTCAGAGGTGAGAGAGGAATATAATGAGAGGAGATGGGGAGAGACAGAATGAGGTTAATTATCTCATATAGAAGAGGCAAGGGATAACTGTTAAAATATAGGGGAAGAACAGGAAGGCAGAGGGGAATGGGTCAACCTTTACTCTCACTGAGTTTGGCCTAGGGAGGGAATGACATACACTCTGAATTGGGTATCTTGCCCTACAGGAGAGTAGGAGAGAAGGGGATGAGAAGGTGGATGATGGAGGGGAGGGCAGGTTTGGGGGAAGGGTAGTTAGAAGTACACACTTTTGTAAAGGGACAGGGACAAAGTAGAGAACAGAACAAGTGAGGGGTGGGATAGGATGGAAGGAAATATAGTCAATCTTTCACAATATATCTACTATGGAAATGTTTTGCATAACTGCACATGTACAACCTCTATTGAATTGCTTATCTTCCCAGTAAGGGTGGGTGATGAGCAAGGAAGGGAAAAATCTGGAATCTAAATTTTTAAAATCAAGTGTTTAAAAATATTATTATTATTATTTACATGCAACTGGGAAATAAGATATACAGGCACTGGGCTATGGAGATCCATCTTACCCTACTGGGAAGTTAGAGGAGCAATGGGGGAGATATAGGAGAGAGCAGATTGGGGAAGGGGGTATACAGTGGGATCACGATTTTGGGGTGTTAGGTAGAAAAAATGGTGAGAAAATTTTTAATTCAAAATCTTGTGGAAATGAATGATTTAAACTAGAAATAAACATAAAAGTTAATTAAAAAATAAGATTCAGTAGTAGATAATAAGGCTAGATAGATATGTTAGAGCCATGTTTTGAAGGGCTTTAAATCACAGAGTACTTTGTATTTTACCTTAATGGTAAGAGGGAGCCCTTGGAGTTCACAGAATAGAGGAATGCCATGATTAGGCTTCTACTTATGAATATCACTTTGGCAACTGTGTGAAGGATAGATTGGAAAAGATAAATACCAGAGGATGGCCAATTAATACCATACTGCAATAACTTTGGTGAGAAGTGATCCAACTTGGTAGACATTAGAGAATGATCAAATGTGAGAGATCTATAAAAGATGGCAACTGGCTTATGCAGAATTAAGGAGAGTGAGGAGATAAAGAGGGTTCTGATGTTTTGAACCTGAATAACTAAAGAAAGAATTTGCTTAGGGTCACATAGCTATTGTGAGAGCTCAGATTGGACCTTGGGTAACTTGCTTCCAAGTCCAGGGTTTTTCATTACACCACACCAGCAGGGTCCTACTGTTACTTCCTTTGTGCCCAAATGAGAAGTGGCGCAGTTGAATTATTTTGTTTACATTATATGGACAACAACAACAAAATTCCCTAAATTTTCACCACAGAAACCAGTTGTTTTGTAGTGAAGGAATCTTTCCTCTCTAAATGATAAAAATAAGAATTGACTATATCTAAATAACTCAATTTGTATACTATGAAAACTACAGAGACCAGTAGAAAAAAGTGTATCCATTAACCATTCTGCAAGTATATTCATTTCAAAATAGATTCTCATAGACTCATCTCCTCATTCAGTAGATGTTATTTAGTCATGCGTCAATGGTTTTTATTATAAACTCTTGTCTTTTTTGTTTGCATTTATCATGGACTTTTTACACCAGAATATATCATACATTTAGATATGACTTCTCTGCTTTTTATTGATGTGCTTGTTTTATTTATTTTCATATTCTCAATATAAAAGCCATATCTCTCAGAGAAGTATTCATCCATAATAAAGTTCATCAAATGCACAGTTCTCTGATTTTCCAGGCTAGATTAAACTCATAAATTTATGCTTAGTGCCTGGTTATTGGGAGATTGGAAAGAGAAGTTATTCCTGTATTGCTTTGTTGAATTTCATAAATTTGAGCAACCTTATTTAGCTAAAACAAAAAATGAACAACAGCAAGGCAACAGATATTTATTAAATGCTACTGGGATTTGTGGATATTCAGGGAGTCCCAAAAGTTTCAGTTCAATTTTAAGCTACTACAGCTAAAATTATCATAGCTTAAAATTCCACTGAGGCTTCTGGGACACCCTTAATAGTCACTGCTTCATATAAAAAAAGATGTATGTGGAATTATTTTTCAGTAGTGACAAAATCATTAGGCACTAACTTGCCTTAAACTGTCCACATTGTCTCGTTCTGTCTTCCTTCCAATCAGTGAATTTCACTGTGAGACTATGTATCAGCAAGCACCCTGGCATGCCCAAGATGGCTGCTAGCACAGGTTCTTAGAACTGCTTTTCTAAAGGAAAGCAACTCAAAATGGGTTAACAATCTTACTTTAATCAATCAAACAAATATCATTTACCTAGTTCAGGGGCAAAAGTCAGCACCCTGAACTTCAGAGAATGCAAACAGAATGAAAACACAAGTTACAAGCAGTCAAAGAAACAGATCAGCAGACAGGCTTCCAACCATCTGACCATTACATCAGTTACCTATTCAGTTACCAGAGAGGGAAGCACCAACATCCAGGTTTTTCAAAGTCAGGGGGCTCAACGGCTTCCCAGAGTCTCATCTGGCCAAATGACACAACTCTTCTCAAAGTGAGCCCCAAAGCAAAACCTTACATCAGGGCGTATATATAGCCTTCTCCTGGCTCGGAGAATGGCACAGCCCTCTTGACCCACTGCCCAATCACAAAGCAACAAGGTGTGGGCATTCCCGAAAAACAAGCCTCTCGCCACAGGCTCCACATGACCACATTCAGCCTATTAGGGGGCAGAGTATACTTTCAAATCTGGGAAGGTTCTCAGAGTCACTTAAGCCACTTAAGCAAAGGGCCTAGGGGCAGGGAAGATCTTCAGATTCCCATAACAGGCTAAAAACCAGGATTTGATGTATGGCCTGCAGAATACAGAATACATACTAAATAGTCTATTGGACTTTATAGTTATCCCTTCTGCATTGTCAGGGTTAGAGGTGTGGCATTTCTGCAAAATGGAGAATCTGCATAAAATTTTTTAACACTCCCTTTGTACCAGAGAAGAAGTATAAATTATTATGGTATTAAAACTAAAATATGTTGATATTATACTTTGTAAAACATATGTTTTATGCATTCTCAAATTTCTAAACTTGTCTTGTGTCGTCAGCTGGCCTTTGTATGTTGTCTGTGACTTCTGTAAAACTCCCCCCAAATTCCCATTTAATTTCTTATTCTGATCCATGATAAATTGAAACTGTGATGGGGAAAGTCATGATGTGGAAGGGACAACTGCATATATATTAAAGGACGGGTATGGTCTCTACCTAAAGGAGCTTATAATCCTGGAGAAGAACCAAGTTTACTTCATATAAATACAAATAGATAATTATAGTAATTACCAAAGTGGTTTGAGGTAGGGGTGTATGTAAAGTCATTAGCTGGAAGGTTTCATAAAAGTTGAGTCAATTGAGGGAAATTTCCTGGAGGGGATAGACCTTTTATTGGCTTAAAAAATAACTTTAGTGATATGGTAGAGAAAATTTTTCTGATCTGATCTTTCTTATGTAAGGATATGTTTGAAACATTTTCAATTGTTTTATGTATATGAGTTGTGGTCTGAGCCTTGGCCTGCCTCAGGTTGGTTCCCTGGTAGTTTAGGTCAGATATTAGAATGAAATGAGATACTGGTAAGTCATTCAAAAGGGCAGTTAGGTGGTACAATAGATAGAGAAGCCTTCTTGGATTCAGGAAGACTTATCTTTGTGAGTACAAATCTCGCTTCAGAAACTTACCACCTGTGTGACCCTGGACAAGTCATTAACCTTGTTTGTCTCAGTTTCCTCATCTTTAAAATGAACTGGAGAAGAAAATGGCAAACCACTCCAGTATCTTTGCCAAAAACAAAACAAAACAAAACAAACTCCAAATGGGGTCACAAAGTATCAGACACTACTCAAATGACTGAACAACAACAGGTCATTAAACAGATAATAAAAAGATCTTTACTTAGTCAAAGCAGAGGAAGAACATTCACCAGAGATATTCAGTAAGGATACTACATTGACTCAGCTGAGCATAGGTTCCTAGTGTTAGTCACGCTATCTGTCCGTGTTGGGAGTCTTAGGGCAGGACATGGAGCTTTTCATGGCCTTTTTTACTAAAGGGAATGATAAGCTACATAATAATCTAACCCATTCCCCCAATCCAATAAAATTTCAAAGAGAATTTCAGTCATTTCTGAAGGAAAAGAAGCAGTTTAACTTCTAGTAGTTAAGGATCAGCAAAAAGCTACGAGGCAGGGTCTTGGGAAATAGTGTTCTTATCAAATGACTAATCAATTGTTCAGTAGTAAGGAAGAAAAGTTTCTGATAGTGCTACATGAAGACATGTGTTCTGCCCATCTAAATAAATGTTTCTATGCATCACATACATTTACAAAAATTGATCATGTGCTAGTGTGCACAAAGGTCAAGGTAATAAACAGCTTTTTCAGACAAAAAAGAAAGACAAAGTTGGCTAGTATGACTGAAGCTGGTATCTGATGGAAAATTTTGAAGGATCTAGTTAGATGAAGGATGATAATGCCGTGGTTGGAGGAAAGAGAAGCAAAATGTCACTGACTATCTTTATGATACCAATGTATCTGAAAGATGTAAAGTCAGCCAATTAGTCATTCCCATTTCATGATTTCCAACAAACTGGTTGACTAACGTTTTTCTTACTTAAATTTCTAAATGGATTATTTTTATCTTTATAGTGACTTAACCATGCCAAAGGAGAAGGCATGAAAAAATACAGGAACTGGAAAGAGGGAAAATAACAGTGCTCTTAGTAAGAAGCATCAGCATGCCTTTGTCAAACAAATATTTGACTTGGAGTCAGAAGAACTGGGTTTGATTTCCACCTAAGACCCTGAATAGAGCTGTAGGAACCTGAGCAAGTCAACCTCTCTCACCTTCAGTTTCCTGATCTGAACAACAGGGTTGATAATATTTACATTGAAGATCGCTTTGTAATCTTTTAATCCCTACATAAATGAGTTACTATTAAAATGTCTGGATATTTAGATTTGGGGAAAATATGGAACCGGGAGACTTTGGTTCAAATTCTGGTTTTAACATGTGTAAGTTGTGTGACTTTGGAAAAATGACTTACCCAAAGCTCTTAGTTTCTTCATCAGTAAAATCCAAACAAAGAAGTTTCTAAAAAGCCATTTTAATTTCTTCTTCCTTCTTATATTCATTCAAATTGAAATATGAAATAATATTTTGAAAGTAACCTAAACCTTATAATATTCTTACTCTTTCTTCCCTGAATGGTTGTGATGACAATACTTTATCAAGCATCATAAAGTATTCCATAAATGTGAACTCTCATTGTTATTTTTGCTATCTCTCTATCTTATTCTTTTCATTTTTCTAAGGAGTTCATATAGAAACAGTCTGAGAATAAGTTGCTCTATGGCTTTTTACATTTGTTGTTGTGTGTACTGTTGCACAAGTTGATAAAATATCTAGGTTTTTTTTTGAGGGGGGCGTAGTGCGTTTGAATAAGAATATTAGGAAGTAAACTCATTTTAGGTAGATTCCCTGAAAGTATATTCCGAATAGGTTATTGTTCCTTGTTCTCAAAGAGGACCAAAATGACGTTACTACATTAGAGTCAAGTTACAGTGTGTCCAACTGTAGTTGATCAGACCAATATGAACTGGGAATGCACTGCCACAAGTCAGGCACAAATAATACAAATGAACATTTGGGGCGGAATCTCTAGATTTGTGCATCTTGAGTTTCTTTTGAGCTATTTCAATTCTGCTTTGCTCATAGAGCATAACACCATCTCTGATGAGGGCATGCCATGCTGGGCGGTCCCATGCCAGTGTTTCTCATGTCATACAATCAATTTTAAAGTTCTTAAGAGAATTCTTGAGAGTGTCCCTGCATCACTTTTTCTGACCACCATGTGAGGGCTTGCTCTGTGTGAGTTCAGAATAACTGATAACAGATACGTTGACATGTATCTAGCCTTATTCGACGTTGTTTTAATTTCTTCTGCCATGGATGTATCTGAAAGCTTTCTATTCCATGTAGTTTGAAGATTTTTAGTGACAGCAAATAGGGCAGTTAAATGGTACAGAGAATAGAATATAAGGCCTGGAGTCAGGAGGATCTGAGTTCTAATCCAACCTCAGACATCAACTGTGTGACCCTGGGCAAGTCACTTAAACCTGTTTGCCTCAGTTTTCCCATCGGTAAAGTGAGCTAGAGAAGGAAATGGAAAACCACTCTAGTATCTCTGTCAAGAAAACCCCAAATGGGGTCATGAAGCGTCAGACATGACTGAACAACATACAAGAATTATTGGTGACATCTATTAAAAATATTGTTCTTCAATTTTTGGGTCAGTGTTATGACTGGGTGATTGTTGACAACAGTTCCATCTGTAATGGTGCTTTAAATCCAGGCAAATTCATTTGTTGAATTCTCAAGAATATTTTGTAGGTTACCTTAGTAGTGCTGAAATTTGTTATTTATTAATTTATGAAGAATGAGCTTTTGGTATATTATTCTCAGCACCTAACCAGGTTGTATCAGCAAGCACCCTAGCATACCTAGGGCGGCTACTAGCACAGGTTCTTAGATCTGCTTTTCTAAAGGAAAGCAACTCAAAGTGGGTTAACAATCTTACTTTAATCGATCAAATACCATTTACCTAGTTCAG
>CM053584.1:224515462-224543873 GCA_028627135.1 Pseudochirops cupreus
AAGTGACATAGGAGAGAATAGAGTGGGGGAGGGGGGACACACTGGGATGGCTGTTTTGGCGCAGTGGGTGGGGGAAAGAGGGGGAGAAAATATGTAACTCAAAATCTTGTGGAAATGAATGATGCAAACTGAAATAAAATTTTAAAAAAACAGTAGCAAACAATAAATAAAATATATTAACTATATTTCTCAGTCACTTGTATGTGAAGATGTTTTCTGATATACAAAGTTATCTGTAAAAGATTTCATATTCCCTTTGCTTGTTTTCATCAAGTATGTAGTTGAAGCATGCATTAATCATTCTTACTAAGATTTTATAAGAATTAAGGAATTTAGCATAAAGGATATGACTTCTGTCACCATATTTTGCATTTCTTTTTTGATAAAAGTACAGTCTGCACTCTTTCATTCATTAGGACTCAAGTCTGATATATCTATATTAACTATATATAATATAATTTTAAAAATCCCTAAGTTCATTTGAAATTGTGTTAAGCTCAGCACAAATTTCTTTTGTATATTAGGCTCAGTCTCAATTCTCAATTTAATTTTCTTCAGTGTCAATACCACTTTAAACTCTGATGTTATAGACTTTAAAAAGATCACTCTAGAAAGTCTCATAAATTTGTTCCATTTCTTGTCCATATGTTTTCTTTCTTCTAGGTTTGCTTACAGATGTTTCCATAATGCTATGGCTCAAATGGGTATTATGCCAACCTCTTTACAGGTCCATTTTTCTTCAACTGATTTATTAAAAATGTTGAGGCAACACAACTTATGATATTCCTTGTTTTCTATACTGCTGTTGCTTTTGTCCTCAACTTTATCTTAATTTGACAAAGAGTTCAAATATTTGCTAACTGAGGAAATTAATGAACTATTTTGTCTTCTTTGGAGTGGCAATTCTTTTGCAACAATAAATTTCTCTGAAAAATGATGGGAGTCAATGTTTCTACTTTTATCCATTACCCATTTTAGGAGTTGATAATTTATGAGTCATATTGTAACTCCTATCAAAACACACAGTGACTGACTACCTACCATGTGCCAGACCAACCTCTTGGCAGAGGGGATAAAAAAAATAGTGCCCCAAGAGCTTAAATTCTGTCAGAGAGTACATCTACATAGATAAATAGATATAAAATATACACAAAATAAATTCAAGTGAGCACTAACAAGGGAATTCAGGTAAGGCTTCATATAAGAGATAGCATATGGGCCAAATTTTGAAGGAAGATGAGGTTTCAAAAAGTAGAGGTGAAGATAAAGGGAAATGATTCCAAGTATAAGAGACAGCTTTTGCAAAAGCAGAGATATGGGAGTTCCAATATCTTATAAAGGAAATAACAAGTGGACCAATTTCACTGAAATATAGACTGTCAGCTGGGCACAATCCTGTAATTATCCAACAAAGACAAGCCAGAGTCATCGGTAAAAGATTTTGAATGTGAAACAGAAGAATCTGTATTTTGTTTGAATTTTATTCTTGAGGCAATAAGAAATTAATGAAATTTCTTGAGCAGGAGAATGGCATGGTCAGATCAGTGTTTTAGGAATATCAATTTGGCAGCTATGGAGAGATTACATGCAGGAAGACCAATCAAAGCAGTTGTAGTGTGAGGACAAAGAAAGGGATGGAGTATGTGAAATATGGGAAATACAGAATTTATAAGACTTAAGGATATAAGATATTAAGGTACAGTGTGTTGCAAATGAAATTAAGGAGTTAAGAAAATAAAGAGTTTAAGACTCCATAGTTCGGAATTTGGTGACCAGAAAAATCTTCATTCTTCTTCTAATTTGGCAATAATTTTTATTTCAACCAACTGTAAATCTGAATGTACACAACTAGTTAATTCTTAAATGACTCCCACAACAGTAACCCAGCATTTCCAACAAAATCATATGCAATTTCATTTTTATATGTGAATATTGTTTGGCATTTGCTACATTGAGCTCTCGCCAAGTCTCTTCCACATGAGCACATTGATGGTATGAAAAAATTTCCTCATCCTGACTCTATTGTACAATAAAGATCCTCTTTACATAAAAATTACCACATAAATCAAGGTATATGTTGAATTGATGCAGAATATCTTTTTTAGATCTTGGTAGAATTTCTTAAATGAAAATAGAACAAAATGTTAACTGAGATTTATCTTCTTTTCTGATCATGCTTTCTAGGTAATTTGAGTAAAATGTAATTACTTTTTACTTACATAATTCATTACAACAAAAATTAGAAACATGATAATGACAGTGATAAAGGACTGATATCTGAGAATTGATTTAAAAATACTGATCAGAAATGGCCATTTGTGTAAAACTACTTTCTCATTTTAAGAAATATGTAGAAATAGTTTTGTCTCCCTGCTTTGAAAAGATTCTTGGGTACTTATTCTTTCTGTCTATTATTAAACATCCAGTTCTAAAGTAATAGAATACAATTGAAGTGATCAAGCAGTCACTTAACATCATGCCCACATTGAATCTGCTATTTGATTTCAGCTTCAATTTAATCAAGCTCATTTTTCACAGCGACAGCATGATTTCAAGTCCATTAAAAACATCTGATTTGGATGAATTTTCCCTTAAATGTGATTCTACTTGGGTCACCTGATATAATCACAATAACTGAGTGACCATTCAACTGTTACAATAAGTTTTTTTTGTTTACATGAAGCAGTCTTATCTCTTTTTTGATATTTCATCCATTAGTGGAAATTTATTTTGGCATTAGGGATTGAAGAACTCATGCAAATCAATCAGAATTGAGAGCATAATTTTTTGCTGCTATGGTTGTTGCTTTCATTTATTAGTCAAAGAAGTTATTCATTTTTTTGGTGCTAATTAATTTGTATGAAAACTGACAGATCTCATTTAGAAAAAAACAGAAAGTACATTATTATGCTGATAAAATGTATGTAAATATACATTTATTCACAGATTCCTTTCACTCAAAAATTATATTTTACTCTCAGTAAAAGCCAATGCAAGCAACATTTATGGAGCATCTACTGCATACAAGATACTCTCTTGATGCATCTGTTTGCGGATGACATGCTTATTGTATCAAGTCCTAGAACATTATGGAGTCTCCTAAATGAGACTTATAGTCACTCAAAATAGTTGTCATGGTATCCAAAAAGGAAAAAAATTAAGGGATTAATAACATCTATGGTCCAGACTATCATCAACAATTGGTTAGATACTCTAAAGAGCTCATTTATCAATCAACAAGCATGTATTAAGTGACTAGTATGTGCTAGGCATTGTTCTAGGCACTAGGTATACGAAAAGAGGCAGAAGACAGCCCCTACCCTGAAAGAGCTCTCAATTCAAAGTGGGAGCAATATACAAACAAAAATACACAAATCAAGCTGTATACTGAATTAAAAGGAACTAATTAAAAGAGAGAAGGCATTAGAATTAAAAAGTTAGGAAAGGGTCCCAGTAGAAGATGGGATTTTAGCTGGAACTTACAGGAAACCAGGGAAGTCAATAGGTGAAAATGAGGAGGGAGGGCATTCTAGGCATAAGGGCAGTCAGAAAAAAATGGCCCAAACTGATAGATGGAGTATCTTGTTCATGAAATAGCAAGAAAGTCAATGTCACAGGATTGAAGAATATATGGAAGAACGTAAGGAGTAAAGACACTGGAAAGGTAGAAGGGGTCTAGATTATAAAGAGCTTTAAATACCAAAAAGGATTTTCTATTTGATCCAGGAGGCAATAAGGAGCCATTGAAGTTTATTGAGTGGTGGCAAGTAGAGGTTTGGGATTGGGTGTCAGAGAGGTAGTCATACTTGTAGTTTTGGAATGGTGACTGAATGGATAATAGATTGGATTGGAGAGAGACTTGAGGCTGGCAGATCCATCAGGTTAGTGCAATAGTCTAGGCATGAGGAGATAAGAGCCTGCATCTGAGTAGTGGCAATAGCAGGGGAGAGAAGGAAGCATATATGAAAGATGTTAGAAAGGTGAAATTAATAGGCTTTGGCAAACAATTGGGTATGGGGTATGAGAGATGATGACTCAAGAATGTCACCTAGATTGTGAACCTAAGAGATTAGGAAAATGGTGCTGCCCTCAACAATAACAGGGAAGTTACAAGGGAGGAGGATTTAGGGGTAAAGATATTGTTAGCTCTTGGACATGGTAAATTTAAGAAGTCTACTGAACATCCAATCTGTTATGTCTAAAAGGCAGAAGGAAATGCATTATTAGAGGCCAGGAGAGAAGTTAGGACAGGATAGGTAGACTTGAGAAATCCATGGGAGCCAATAAGGTCATCAGGGGAAGTAGTACTGAGAAAGAAGATGAAAGGATCCAAGACAGAATCCTAAGAGACACAGTTAGAAGGCACGAGGATCCAGCAAAAGAAACTGAGAAAAAGTGGTCAGACAGGTAGCAGGAGAACAAGGAGAGAATGGAATACCAAAAAAATAGAGAGAAAAGAGTATCAAGGAGAAGAGTGTGTTCAATAGTATCAAAGGCTGCAGGAAAAGGAGGAAAATGAGGATTGAGAAAAAGTCATTGAATTTAGCAATTAAGAAATCATTGGTAACTTTAGAGAGAGCAGATTTATTGTTTTGTGTATGTGCGTGTGAAGTTCATATTGGAAGAAGTATTTTAAGGGGTTAAAAAGAGAATCTAGTGAATCTGGAGGATTAAAGACAAGTCTTTTCCAGTAGTTTAGGCACAAAAGGCAGAAGGGATATCTGACAATAGTTAGTGGAAATTGAAGGATCAGGTGAGGGTATTTTTGAAGATGAAAGGGGTATGAATATATTCATAAGCAGTGTAAGGGAAGCAGCCAGTAGACAGAGACTGAAAATAAGTGACAGAGTGGGAGTGACATAGGGGTCAGTCTTGTTCAAGGAGATGGGATAATTAGTCTTATATAAAGTAAGGCTTCTTCATCATATAAGCCTGGGGTGAAGGAGGAATTAGGCAACATATGAGTGACATGAAATCACGAAGAGGGGGAAAGAGGAAACTCACAACAAATAATCTCACATGGGGAATAAGGAAGTCACCTAGTCCCTGATGACCACCTTTCTTCAGAAATATATAGCAGAAGATAGTAAGTACATGGTCAAATGAAAGTCTGAGTTCTCTTCTCACTTAGGTACATTAGGTACCTAAGTATATATGTATATATGCATTTATGTATATATATATATATATATATATATATATATATATATATATATACATATGCATATGTTAAACTGGAAAACGAGCTGGTCCCAAGAAGAAGAAAGGGAGTTATGTTGTCATTAAGAATTTTTTGTGGAGAAAAATTATAGCAACTAAGTCTCAAAGGGTAGGCTTGAGGCAGAATGTGAAGGACTTTAAATGTCTTTTTTTAATTTTATATAAGAGGAAATATAGAGTCACTAAGAATTTTGAATAAGGAAGTGACTAGTTAAACCCTCCTTCCCATGTAACCTTATATTTAACTACTTTGTATTTGTTCTCTTTATATTTATTCTGTATAAATTTACATATGTCCTTGTCATCTCCCCTATTGGAATGCAAGCTCTTTGAGAATAAAGATTGTTTATTTCTTTGTCTTTGTTTCCCCAGTGGCTAGCATACTGTCACATATTAGGTGTCTAATAAATGCTTATCAATTGATTGACTGATGATCAGACTTGTGCTTTTGAAGACTAACTGGAAGATGTATTCAAGATATACTGAGGAAGAAAGGAACAGGAAGCAGAGACACTAATTAAGCATATTAGAATAGTCCCAGTGAGGGAGAGCTAGGCAGCAAAGTGAATAGAGCACAGGTCCTGGAGTCAAGAGAACCTGAGCTAAAATCCATTCTCAGACACTTGACACACTTACAAGCTGTGTAACCTTGGGGAAGTCGCTTAACCCCAACTGCCTTACCTTCCCCCCTACAAAAAAAAAAAGAGTTCAAGTGAGAAATGATAAGCTCTTGAAGAAGGGTGGTGGTTGTGCGAGTAAGGAGTAAGAGATGGATGAATAGCCCTTGTAGAGTGGATGCTATTTGACAATTGATTAGATATAAAAGGCTAGAGAGAATAAAAAGTGACGCATGACTCCAAGGTTGCAATTCTTAGTGGTTAGAAGGCTCCTAGTTTGGTTTTGCCTTTTCAATCAACATTAGAAGAAGAAAAAAAATAGATACTGATGATCTCTGAGAGGAAATTCTTATCAGGATCCAAGTCCATTCTTCTTTCTGTCTTCCCTGCCTTGACATTTAGTCTGTTTATGCCTTAGTCTTACTTAGACAAAGTTTATATTTTCTTTCCATATGGAAACTAATTTACAGTGTGCATATGCACAGTAATTATGTAGATGATTAATAATCAAAGGATGACCTATTTTTGACCGTTCAATAATGTGAAAGAGCCAGGGTTGGAGGGGTGGATATAAAACCATTATGATTTTGGTTCTTGTTAATTTTGTTGGTGACACTCAGGTCCTATATCTTTGATATAGGAGCAACCTCAGAAAAGAAAATATAGATCTATATGAGTAGTAGGACAAATTACCATTACCTAAGAATTTACTTTTCTCTTGTCAGATACCTAAATTTAGAGATAAATTAATATCATCTCTTAAAAAAAATGCTTCCTACCTTCTTAAGTGTATCTTTTATGCATAAAAAACAATAAAAGCAAAGTAATGAACAAAAGACAAAATCACATAGCACAGCCTTTTAGCCATGAAGCTATTTAAATAATAAAAAGTTACATATTTTTCTCTAGCATTTGAAGTTTCTGACCAAAGAAGAGAAATCAGGAATAAATCACTGGGGGAGTTCTCTTTATATATAAAAAAAAAAGACTTCTGAAAGTTAATGTATCCTCCAAATCTGATTCTAAAAACAATTCTGATTCAAAATTATGGTATTTTAAAATACATACCATTGCTATTTATGTAAGCATAACTAAGCAACATATAATATGTCTTTTATATGTTGAAGATTCAGAAGTAAATAGTTTGAAATATAAAACTCAGTCAGGTTTAAGTATAAAATTACATGCTGATTTTAATTCACCCTATAAGCTAGATGAGAAGCCTCACTACATAATGATTAGAAAGCAGACACTGGAATCAGGAAGACCCAGTTTCAAATCCTGCCTTTGACACATAATGACTATGTGACCCTGACCAAGTCACTTCTAAGATCTCTTTCCCTCCCCCTCTGCATAACTTTAAGATTATAAGTTACAGATAAGTTAGCAAAATGTATTAATAAAGGGAGTTTCCCATCTTAATGAAATCACAGGTCCAGACTTCCAGATCCACAAAATCATATTAACATTAATATAAACTCATAGATTAGATGGATTTACATAAATTATTTTACAATGGTAAAAATGACTTAAAACTCTGAGTAGCTAAATTTTTAAAGCAAACTTTATACTGTCTCTGCTAAAAGTGATTTTTAAAGCATGTATAAAATTGAATGGAGAAATAATTAGTAGATGTCAAGTGACTAAGTCACATAGAAAATTTTATAGTTGATGAGTCATTTTTCAGTTACACACAACTCTTTGTGATCCCATTTGGTGTTTTCTTGACAAAGATACTGGAATGTATTGCATTTTCCACTTCATTTTATAGAGGATGAGCTAATGGTCACAAGCTAGTCAGTATTTAAGTCCAGATTTGAACTATTGAAGAGAAGTCTTCCTGACTCTAGACTTAGTACTCTGTCCCCTGAGCCATCTAGCTGCTCATTGTAATTGTACCTAAGTTCAAAGCTTAATTCCTCCCTTCAAGTCTTATTCAGATGGAGATGTATCCTGGATTCTTTAAGGATATGCTAGAGGAAAATAAATTCTACTAAACTGGAAAGACTTCAAGTATAGCCCTGGTACTGGATTATTTTAGAAAAACCAGTCTAGCTTAGTCTGAAGAAGCTAATCATAAGAAGACAGGCCACCAGCTGATGAAATTTTTGGCCCATAGCTTCTCAGGATATCATCTATTAAGGTAAGAAGAGACTGAAGGTTCACCTAATGAGGGGAATATTCACATGATGAAATCACAAATGCTTAAAAAAATAAAACAAAAAAAAATTTGACACAGTGCAATGCAGTAATTACTAAATTGTGTTATTTATAGCAAACTTAACCTTGGATAACAAAGGAAACATACAACATTTATGAAATGTGGCAAGGTACCCACTTTACATAAATATAGATGTGGGTTATGATCATAAGAACATTCTTTAAATTTGGAATAGACTAATAAGGAATCAGAAGGACATTTCCTACTAATTAATTATATACTCATTTTCTTTTTGATGACTATAATTCAAGGTTGTCACATCATACACTATACAAATTACCATAAATGTTCCCATACGGTTTAATATGCTTTTAATATTGTATGAAAAGCTGACATTGGCATAGGTGTATATGATAGCTCTTCTAAGAAATCATTACAGAAGTGAGAATGACACTTTGATCAATATAAAAAGTATTAGAGATCCTGTCTTTTTGGTCCATTTACTTTCTTTCAGTTTTGTTTTTTTTTTCTGGCTTGTCAATGAAGACTTCATTTACCTAGTCAACATAGTCTAATGCAGTCCACACTCATCATATGCAGCAAAAATGAGAACTTATGAATAGAGCACCAGCCTTGGAGTCAGGAGGACCTGAGTTCAAATCTGAACTCAGACACACTGACACACTTATTAGTGTGACCTTGGGCAAATCACTTAACCCCAATTGCCTTGCCTTCCCACCTCCAAAAAAATAAATAAATAAAAGATAACCTACCTGTGCCCAATGGATGAGCTAAAGGAAGAGTAATGTCCCTGATCCATGTTGGCAACACTAGTTGAGCAAAGTTATTATTTCCTAATTTCTTGACTGAGACAATCAGGTGGAATAGTGGATACAGACTACTGGATTTGGTATCAGGAAGATCTGAGTTCAAATCCTAACTCAGATACTTGATAGTTACATGACTTTAAGCAAATCACTTAATCTCTCTGGGCCTCAGTTTCCTCATCTGTAAAATGAATGAGTTGAACTCTGTGGCCTCTAAAGTCATTTTCACTTCTGGACCTACAATCCTTTAGAATAGTTATAGAGGAGACAAGGGGTAAAGCTGTTTAGGACTAGATTGAAAGTGGCTGAATCAGAGACTGGTTTAGTCTCCTGAAAATTAAAGGGATGGAGGAGTTCTGTTATTTACAAAATTCTTACTAGGTTTAGTTTCTTATTGAACATCTTATTAGAAATAACTTTGAATACCAATATGAACAACTAAACTTACTTAGTAACTTTATATTTTAATTAATTTCCATGAACAGTGTATCGTTAGACATTTCCTGGCCCTTCCAATAACAGAGGAGACACAACTGAGAGGAGAAATGGGTGCTTTTCATCCCTGAGAATGAAATACGAATTTTTTGAGAAGTTAATATGAAGAAGATAACCACAGTACAAGCCCTGTGAAGGTAACGAGAAAATGAATCTAATCAGGAAGCATTAGCAGAGTATTAGCTGGACATATTCCCATTCTTCAGTCATAAGTTTAAAATGAGCATGTACTTGACCATGCTAATAGATAGCAAATTATATAAAGAGGATCAACATCAGAGAGAAGGCAGAGCATATATGGGACTGATATTGGAGTGATGCCTTGAGAGAGGTCAATAAGGAATATATACTATAAGAATTATGGGAAAAGGAGAAGAGTAGGATTCAGATGACTGCATGTGAGGTATCATATGCAGAAGAAAGTTGAACTTGGTCTATGTATGCTCAGTAAGCTCATTGCCTGTAAGTTATGTTAACCAAAAAAGTTACATTAATTCAATAAAGTATTTAGATAAAATAAAAATTTGTTTTACATTAGCCCATGACTTGATGACAAGTGGCAAGAGAGTACAGGGCAATATGGATTATTCTATAAAATAGGGAAAAACTTGCCCTTATAAAATCCATAAAAACAGGTAACACATTTTGTGTAAATTCTGCCATTTCCCTTCAGGCAAACAGTTCTCTGCTTACAAAACAGGCATTTTATAAATGTTTCATTCAATTCAATGTTTAGTCTAAAAATGTATTAATTATCCACTGTGTCCCAAGAATAGTATTAACACTGAAGATATTGTTTGTTTTTTAATCATTTCAGTCTTCCTGTCCAGATTTGGCCTTCTATCTGTCGTGCTGCGTATCTTCCCCTAAACACTGGAAATACAAAGACAAAAGCAGGACAAACTCTAACCCCAAAAATCTTACATTCTACTTGTTGAATAATTGAATGATACTATTTACTGGTCAGCCTATGGACATCAATAAGAGTGTTATTCTTCACTCCCCAGTGCACTATGGGAGGCAAAATGTAACAATGGAAAGAGAATTAGCCCTTGAGGCAAAGAAGCTGGTTTCAAATCTTATCTCTGACTCCTACTACCTATCCAATCAATTTGACAGCCTAGTGGAGAATGGACTAGAAGGGAAAGATGCAGTGTCAGAGGAGAGAACAGAATCTATACAAAAGATGTTTTTAAGGTAAATAGTATAACACTTGACAATAGATTAGATATTTAGGAGAGAGTGAGAAATAACTTAAACTAGATACCTAGGTTGTGAACCTGGGCTACTGGAAGGGTAATGGTGACCTCAACGGTGATAGACAACATAAGAAGAGGAGAGAAATTCGGGGAGAAAGATGAGTTCTGTTTGGGACATCTTGAATTTAAGACGTCTATAGGATATTTGATTCAAGATATCTAATAAGCAATTAGAAATGGGAGGCTGGAGGTCAGGAGAGAGAATAGAGGTGGACAAGTACAACTAAGAATCATCTAAACTGAGATGATAATTTAAACTATGAGAGCTTATTTGCTAACCAAGTAAAATAATATTAGAGAAATGAAGAGGGTCAGGAGAGAGCTTTCAGAATTCCATGATTAGCAGGTATGATATGGATGAAGATCTAGCAAAGGAAAACTGACCATGTAGTTGGGCATAAAAACATCACAACCAAATGCAGAAAGGCAGAAATATTAAATGCATCCTTTTCAGATCATGATGCAACAAAAATTACATATAACTAAGGGTCATGGAAATATAGACTAAAAATTAAAAAGGAAACTAAGTAACCTAATCCTAAAGAATGAGTGGGTCAAGCAACAAATCATAGAAACAATCAATAATTCTATCAAAGAGAATGATAATAACGAGACAAAATACCAAAATTTACAGCACACAACCAAAGCAGTTCTTAGGGGAAATTTTATATCTCTAAATGCTTACATAAATAAAATAGAGAAAGAGAAGATCAATGAATTGGGCATGCAACTTAAAAAGCTGGAAAAGTAACAAATTAAAAATCTCTAATTAAATACCAAATTAGAAGTGTTGAAAATCAATGAAGAGATTAAGAAAACTGAAATTAAGAAAATTATTGAACTAAAATATAAAACTAAAAGATGGTTTTATGAAAAAAAAGAATAAAATAGATAAAATATTGGTTAATTTGATTTTAAAAAAAGAAAGAAAACCAAATTACCAGTATCAAAAATGAAAGAGTGAATTCATCACTAATAAAGAAAAAATCAAAATAATAATTAAGAGCTATTTTGCCTAATTGTATGCCTATAAAAATCTCCAGACCAGATAAATTTACTACTGAACTCTACAAAACATTTAAAGAAAATTGAGTTCCAAAAATATATAAGCTATTTGGGAAAATGGGTGAAGAAGAAATCTTGCCAAATGCTTTTTATGATACAAATATGGTGCTGATACCTAAACCTGGAAGTGACAAAACAGAGAAAGAAAATTATAGACTAATTTCCCTAATGAATACAGATGCAAAAAATTTAAAATAAAATATGAACAAAGAGCTTACTGCAATTTATCACGAGGATAATCACTACGACCAGATGGGATTTATGCCAGGAATGCAAAGCTGGTTCAATATTAGGGAAATAATCAGCATAATACACCATATCAATAACAAAATTAACAGAAATTATGTAATCATCTCAATAGATACAGAAAAAACTTTTGAACAAATACAGCATGTGTCCCTGTTTTTAAAAAAAGCACCAGAAAGCATAGGAATAAATGGAGTTTCCCTTAAAATGATAAGTAGCATAAATCTAAAACCATAAGCAAGTATTATATGTAATGGGGATAAACTAGAAGCATTCCTAATAAGATTGGGGTGGTGCCCATTATCACCACTGGCATTCAATATTGTACTAGAAAAGTTAGCTTTAGCAATAAGAGGAAAAAAAAAGATATTGAAGGAATTAGAATAGGCAATGAAAAAACAAAGTTATCACTCTTGGTAGATGATATGAAGAAACTACTTGAAATGATTAACAACTTTAGCAAAGCTGCAGGAATAAAATGAACTCACATAAATCATTGGCATTTCTATAGATATTAACAAAACCCAGCAACAAGAGATAGACAGAGAAATTCCATTTAAAATAACTATAAGCAATATAAAATATTTGGGAGCCTACCCATGAAGACAAAGGAATTATATTAACAAAATTACAAAACACATTTCAGACAAATGAAGTGAGATCTAAATAACTAGAAAAACATCAGTTGCTCATGGTAGGTTAAGCTAATAAAAATAACAATTCTGCCTAAATTAATTTACTTTTTTTTCAGTCCCATATCAATCGAACTACCAAAAATATTTTATAGAACTAGAAAAAATAATAACAAAATTCATCTGGAAGAACAAAAGATCCAGAATATCAAGGGAATTAATATCAAGGGAAAAGAAATTCAAGGGAAGGTGGTCTAGCCATACCAGGTCTAAAACTTTGTTATAAAGGAGCAATCATCAAACCTACTTGGTAATGGCTAAGAAATAGAGCAAGGGATCAGTGTAATAGATTAAGTATATAAGAAACAGTAGTCAATGACTATAGTAATCTACTGTTTGATAAACCCAAAGACTGGGATAAGACCTCAATATTTGCTGAAAACTTCTGAGAAAACCGGAAAAGAGTATGACAGAAACTAGGCACAGACCAGTATCTTAAATTGTATACCAAAATGAGGTTAAAATGGGATTTATGGGATTTAGACATAAAGGGTGATATTATAAGCAAATTAGGAGAGCAAGGAATTGTCATTTATGGAGAATGGAAGACTTTATGACCAAACAAGAGATAGAGAACATTATGAAATGCAAAATGAAAAATTTTGATAACATTAAATTAAAACAGTTTTGTACAAACATAGCCAGTACAACCAAGAAAAGCTCAGAAGTAGTTTTTACAGTCAGTGTCTTTGATAAAGACTCTTTCCTAAATTATATAGAGAACTGAGTCAAATTTATAAGAATACAAGTCATTCCTCAATTGACAAAGGATCAGATGATATAATGCACTTTTCAGATGAAACAATCAAAGCTATCTATAGTCATTTTTTAAATGCTCTAAATCACTTTTGATTAGAGAAAACACAAATTAAAACAACTCTGAGGCACCACATCACAACTATCAGATTGGCTAACATGAAAAAACAGGAAAATGATAAACATTAGAGAAGATGTGGGAAACTTGGAACACTAATGCATTGTTGGTAGTGTTGTGAACTGATATGAAAATTCGGGAGAGCAATTTGGAACTATGCCCAACGGGCTATAAAACTGTGCATATCATTTGATCCAGCAATATCACTACTAGGTCTGTATCCCAAAGAGATCATTAAAAAAATAGGAAAGGACCCACATGTACAAAAATATTTATAACAGCTCTTTTTGTGGTGGCACAGAATTGGAAACTGAGGGGATGCCCATCAGTTGAGAAATGGCTAAATAAATTGTGATATATGACTATAATGGAATACTATTGTTCCATAAGAAATGATAAGCAATCAATAATTGCATACCCTTTGACCCAGTAATAACACTTCTGGGGTTGTATCCCAAAGAGATCATAGAAGTAGGAGGAAGACCCATATGTACAAAAATATTTATTGCAGCTCTCTTTGTGGTGGCAAAAAAACTGGAAATTAAGGGGATGTCCATCAATTGGGGAATGGCTCAACAAGTTGTGGTATATGAATGTAATGGAATACTATTGTGCTATAAGAAATGGGGAGGAGATGGACTTCATATTTACCTGGAGAGGCTTATACAAACTGATGCTAAGTGAGAAGAGCAGAACCAGGAGAACATTGTGCACAGTAATAGCAACACTGTGTAAAGACCAACTTTGATATACTTAACTCTTCTCAGTAACACAATGATCTAAGACAATTCTAAAAGACTCATGATGGAAAATGCTATCCACATCCAGACAAAGAACTATGGAATCTGAATGCAGATCAAAGCACAATAGTTTCTCTTTTTTGTGTTTTTTTTTTCTTTCTCATGGTTTTTCCCTTTTGTTCTGATTCTTCTTCATAACATGACTACCACAGAAAATTTTTTTGTCTTTTTTTTTTGGATGGGGGAAGGCAGGGCAATTGGGGCTAAGTGACTTGCCCAAGGTCACACAGCTAGTAAGTGTTAAGTGTCTAAAGCCACATTTGAACTCAGGTCCTCCTAACTCCAGGAATAGTGCTCTACTCACTGCACCACTTAGCTGCCACCAGTAATATTTTTAATGTGATTGTATATGTATGGTCTATATCAGATCACATGCTGTCTTGGGGAGAGCGAAGGAGAAGAAGGGAGAAAATTTAGAACTCACAATTTTGTAAAAGTGAATGTTGAATATTTTAAATTAATTAATTTTTTAAAAGAAAATAAATAAAAATATTTAATCATTTAAAAAAATCTAGCAAAAGAGACAGAACAGGAGGGGTCAGACAGATAAAAGCAAAACCAGAAGACAGCAGTGTCATGAAAGAAAACCTAATTGGAAGAGAGTATCCCTTATAACTAGCACGAAGTCTGGTACAAAATAGGTGTTTATTGTACCCCTGTTTTATCCCAGTATGCTTAGTAATTGACATATTGATGCTATCCACTTCCCTTTTTACATTTGTTCAATTTGTTTCTGGTCCTTCCTATCGTTATTTATTTCATCACCATGAACCAAAACTAAGGAAAACTCCAAAATCAAAACTATGAAACAAGTTCACATTATGGCTCTGACTAGGCAAAAAAAAAAAAAACGCAAGAAAGAAAAGATAAGGTTTATGCACATCATGAAGCCTTTTTAACTTATGCAGCCATGTTCTACTTTTAGCATGTTTTTGAGGTGAACATATGATTTGTATTGTCAAACAAGTGGAGTTATTTTATTCCCCTAATTCCTTTAAATCTCGTGGAAATAATATGAAATCAATATAACACCTTTCAATTTAGAGCACTATAGAAAAATAGAATTTAGAGGAACTTGTAAGAGTAAAATCATAGTATTTTAACTTAATTCAGCAAATGTTTATCATTCTCCAGTTCTATGCTAGGCACTCTGCTAGGAGCTAAGGATATAAATACAAAAACAAAATAGTCCCTACCCTCAAGGGGCTCACATTCTACTTGGAGCATAGAAATCTCTCCCCTCCAAACCCCCAAAGCTCAGGAAGTCTAATGAAGGGCAAAAGAGGATTTTCTTAAGAGATTAATGCAATTTCATAGAGAACTTATCACTAGCAACTAGCACAGATTTTCAAAGACTTTAACAGTAAATAAAAACAAGGAGAAGTAAGAGAAGATGAATGCAAAAATGTGACTAGTACTGTAAAAATAGCATCAGTACTGCTGAAACTGAAAATAAACAGAATGTGGTGGAGAATCTAAGAAAAACAAAAAGGTTTTCTTTATTGTCATGCAAATTTAGGGAGGATTTCAGAATAATGTGAGGCATCCAGGGACAATGAGATAGGTTTGGATTGTTTATTAGTACTCACTACCAAGCACAGAATAGGAAGGGAGGGTATGGACAGATGTAGTTAGGGATAGAGTCCTACATATCCTTTTGTTCCCTCCTCCCCCACACCTTCACAGTGCCATGAGACAGTGTACTGTATGTGAAGACCTGGTAAATTCTGGGATATATTGACCCAGAATCATTAAAAGCTTAAATTTACAAAGAATTTTCATACAGGGTCTGCCGTGGCAGGTGTCATAAGTGAGGTAATGAGGTCAGGGAGCATGGACCAATGGCAAAAATAAGGTTTCCAAAAATTAGAGAGGAAGGTCTACTCAGAATGAAGAAGGTGGAGATGCAACTATGCTGCATCCAAGCTTGCTGGAGTTTCAGCAGCCAACTGTAACTAGAACTGTCATCAATTTAAACCTTAAGTGTGCCAGAGTTATACTAGACAGTCCTATGATAGGGAGACCAGACTCTTCTGGCTATTCATTTATGTTTTAGCTATATTGGAGGAAAGGGGAATGAAAGAAGGGATATGAATACATTTTGTAGTGAATGGAATGATGGTTACTGAGGGAAGAGGAAAGGCAAATTTGTTCAATTCTCATTTCCTTTCTGTTTTCTCTTGCAAGGAGTATGAACTTTTAATTAGTCAGACAGTCAATAAGCATTTATTAAGCTCTAACTTTGCTCCAGGCAATATGGAAAGCATTGAGGATAAAAAGAAAAGCAAAAATAGCCCTAGTTCGTCTTTAGAAAGAACAGAACAAAAATTGCCAATAGGGAATTGGTAGTCAAACTTTTGTTGATGTGTTTCAGTGCCCTAGCTCAGATGCATTTTACATGATTGAGTACTGAGGGGGGAGGTGGGAAGAGTGGATTTGATTGCTGAGCCAGTATTAGTGATCTTTGAAAGATCGTGGAGAAATATGGAGAAACTACAGGATCAAAGATGGGCTAATGCTATTGCAGTCTTCAAAAAAGCAAAAAGACTAGAGTCTGAAAACTATTGACTGGTGAGCTTGACTTTGATTCCTGGAAAAATTTGAGCATGTACTATTAAAAAGATGGATAGAGCACTGAACTTGAAATCAGAAAGACTCATCTTCAAGAGTTCGAATCAGGCATCAGACACTTGCTAGCTGTGTGACCTTGGTCAAGTGACAACTCTATTTGCTTCCATTTCTCTCATCTGTAAAATGAGCTGGAGAAGGAAATGGTAAGCCCCTGCAGTATCTTTGCTAAGAAAACCCCAATTGGGGATGTGAAGAGTCAGACGTAATTGAAACAACTCAACAACAAGTAAACATTTAGGGGAAATAAAGTGAAAAAAAAAAGTAGTGATCACAAAGAGCAAACATGGTTTTGATGTAAGAACAGGCTATGACATACCATCCTTATTTCCTTTTATGAAAGGGTCATTCAAGTAGTGTATCAGCAGAATATTAAAGATATAGTTTTCTTAGCTTTTACTGTAGCATTTGATTAATTCCTTAATTTTATTCTCATTTTCTAAAAAAAGATGATAGGATATGTACTACATCAGAGTACTGTTAAATTAATTTCGAATGGGTTGAATTTTAAATCTAGTAAGTAGCAAAATTAGTGATTTGATATGAACTTGACAGGAGACCACCAATGGAATTCCTATTGGTCCTAGGGATTTGTGCTTGGTCTTATGTAATCTGACATTTTTATCAATGACTTGAATAGATATAAAGATAGAACTTTATCATATTTGCAGATGACATAAAAGTAGAAGAGATAGCTCATTTACAACTTGACAGAATCACGAGGCAAGAAGATCTCAATAGGCTAGAATGTTGGTCCAAACATAAGATGAAATTTAATCAAGATAAACAGCAACTTCAAAATTTTAAGATGAGAGAGGTATAGCTAGAATGAACTTTGTTTGAAAAACAGGACTAGAATCCTGGTCTCCTAAATTCTAGTTCTTTGTTATTTCCACTATGCAACCAAGTGACAAGGTGATTGGGGCTTTTACATATATTGTCGAAGAATGCTAAATGTGAAGAGATCACATAACTAACATCTGAAACTAAGACGACAATTGTAGTCTATTGGCAAGTGTCACCTACAAAGTTTTAAAATGTAATTATGTTCTTGTAATATATTTGAAATACCAGCAGGTTATAGAGAATTTTCAGGATGAGTGAACTAGGCAGTTGATTGAGCAAACCACTTAGACCTCTCATGGCTAATACATTTGTGAAGTCAATAATAAGGACTATAATAAAGGTACTCAGCATTCTGTTCCCTGTCTGGTTGGGAATGAGATAGCTTTTGTAGATTGCTACAAGTGAGAATCACTGGACTTAACAGAATATATAGATTCAAAAGGTAGGACTATTTTCTAACGAGTCTTTTTCTAATTTCAATTGTTTACTTGTACAGCTGAGAGCTGAATATGAAGAAATGTGTTAAGATTTAAGCTTGAGTGTGTTCGTTTGTAGCTGTTCCATCACTCTTTGACAGCATATCAGTTGGAAATTGATATATGTGCTTAGTCTTTGGTTATTTCGGTTCTACAGTATGATATTTTAACTGTAACAGCACGGGGTCCCTACATTTTATTTTGTTATCCTGCTGGGTCTATAAATAAAGTTGATGTTACTAGAATATGCATTTTAACCTTTAAAGGAAAAAAAACCCTCAAGGCAAGCTAAGCAGTCTTGATACTGTACAAATGGGAAAGAAAAGTAAAAGCTAAAACAGCCCATTGAATGATCAAAACAAAAGATCAATTTCTTACCACATACTGCTTAAAATGAGAGAGATATGATATCTAGCAGATTTCATATGCCATATATTTCAACTAGAAGGAATCCTAGAGGCTGCTGCAAATCCTTTTATTTTACAGAAGAGAAAACTGAGGCCCAGAATTGGTTAAATGAATTTCCCAAGGTTACACAGGTAGAAAATGATAGAAGAAAGACTTGAATCCATGACTCTGACTTCAAAATAAGTGCTTTTTCTTTGCCATTCTTTGCACTAAATAATACATCATTATAAATGGCACCATCCCAGAAGATTGTCTGACATGATTGGCTATAGAGCAGAACTGGGTGATAATAGATCTGTCTCAGACCCCATAGAAGCAGAAATACTCATCAATCTACAGAAATCACCCTGCATAATGCTTATACGATAAATTTCACCTAAAAGAATTTCCTTACAGGAGAAGCTATCGTATAAGCATGAAATTATTTGGATGGATTCTAAGAACTCTGTCAAAGGAAAGAGAAAGCATATCATAATGGAAAGATCATTGGATTTGTAGTCAAACAATCTGCACGCAGATTCAGGATCTGTAACTTGTCACCTGTGTGACCTTGGGCAAATAATTTAACCTTTCCAGACCTCAGTTCTCCCAACATCAGATGAGGAAGACAGGCTATATAATCTCTAAGTGTTCTTCCAGCTCTAAATTTATAAAGCTTATCTAGCGTACACAAATTTTCCAATCAGTAACAACTACCTTGAAACAGTAAATAGATCACAGGGAAATGTGATATGTGGGTTATTATTTCATTTTCTTTAAGGAACATGTTCAAAGAAAAGTAAGAATAGGAACAGATATCAAAGCCAAGATAGTGGAGTAAAAGCTGGAACTTGCTTCAGCTCTTCCCCCAAACACTTCCAAATACCTGTAAAAAATGACTAAACAAATTCTAGAACTACAGAACCCACAAAATGACAGAGTGAAACACATCTCCAGCTGAAGACAGCCTGGAAGGCTGACAGGAAGTGTCTATCACACCAGGATAGGTATAGAACACAGTCCTACCTGGACCACACCAGCACAGACTAAGCCAGAGCAGGCCACAGAGGACTGAATCACTGACAGCTGTGGTGGTTTCCAGACTCCTCAAACCACTAATACCAAAGGCAAAGTAGAAGATCAGTGGGGAAACTCTGTTGGACCTGGGTGAGAGAAGAGCATGGTCTGGCCCCAGCTCCAGGGTAGCAGAGGTGACGACAGAAGCAGCCGCAGCAGCAACAGCAGCAGCAACAGCAGCAGTGGGAGCAGTTGCTTCTGCAGCTCCAGGCCCAGATATGGTGGGGGGATCAAGCAGCTGATCATAGGGCAATTGCAAGGATTTCTTTGCTAGCACTGAGACAGGATTCCCTTGCTTTGCCCTGCTTGGATCTGGATTGCAGTCCTGGGTGACAGTACTAGGTGAAGAGGAGGGCTGGTGGGGCAGAGCTTGTGATGGTTGACACTTCCAAGGCAGAAAAGAGTGCTTATGGTCAGTCACAGACCAGATTACTGGCCAGGAGAGGAGTAAACACCTCTCTTTTGATCATATCACCTTAGAAGAACTGAAAATTTATAAGTGCCTAGAAGTAGCTCTGACAACAGCTGCACAAAACCCCAGAAACTTAGGACAGAGTATTCTCCACTCTAAAAGCAGAGTCCTACCTTGTCAAAGAGCTCAAAGGTCAAGTAATTGGCTGGGAAAATGAGGAAAAAGAGGGAAAAAAATCAGACTACAGAATCTTACTTTGGTGACAAAGAAGATCAAAACACACAGTAAGAAGAAACAACAAAGTCTAAACTCCTGAATCAAAAGCCTCCAAGAAAAATATGAATAGGTCACAGGCCATGGAAGAACTCAAGAAGGATTTTGAAAATAAAGCAAGAGAAGTAGAGGAAAAATTGGGAAGAGAAATTAGAATGATGCAAGAAAATCCTGAAAAACAAGTCAACAGCTTGCTAAAGGAGACCCAAAAAAATACTGAAGAAAATAACACCTTAAAAAATGACTAACCCAATGGTAAAACAGGTCCAAAAAGCCAGTGAGGAGAAGAATGCCTTAAAAAGCAGAATTGGCCAAATGGGGGAAAAAAAAGATGCAAACGATCATTAAAGAAAATAATTCTTCCAAAATTGGAATGGAGCAAATGGAAGCTAATAACTTTATGAGAAATCAAGATATTATAAAACAGAACAAAAAGAATGAAAAAAATAGAAAACAATGTGAAATATCTCATTGGAAAAAAAAAACATTGACCTGGAAAACAGATCCAGGAGAGACAATTTAAAAATTATTGGACTACCCGAAAGCCACGGTCAAAAAAAAAATCTAGACATCATCTTTCAAGAAATTATCAAGGAAAATTTATCTGATATTCTAGAACAAGAGGGTAAAATAGAAATTGAAAGAATCCACCAATAACCTCTTGAAAGGGATGTCAAAAGGAAAACTCCTAGGAATATTAAAGTAAAATTCCAGAGTTCCCAGGTCAAGGAGAAACTATTGCAAGAAGCTAGAAAGAAACAATTTGAGTATTGTGGAAATACAATCAGAACAACACAAGACCTAGCAGTTTCTACATTAAGGTATCAGAGGGTTTCGAATATTATATTCCAGAGGTCAAAGGAGCTAGAATTAAAAGCGAGAATCACCAGCAAAAATAAGTATAATACTTCAGAGGAAAAATGGATATTCAATGAAATAGAGAACTTTCAAGCATTCTTAATGAAAATACCAGAGCTGAACAGAAAATTTTGACTTTCAAATACAAGAATCAAGAGAAACATGAAAAGGTAAACAGGAAAGAGAAATCACAAGGGACTTATTAAAGTTGTACTATTTACATTCCTACATGGAAAGATGATATTTGCAACTCATGAGACTTTTTATCAATACTAGGGTAGTTGAAGGGAATATATATAAGTATATGTGTATATGTGTATATGTGTGTGTGTATATATATGTATATATTTACATATATATATATATATATGTATATATGTATATATATATATAGACAGAGGACGCAAGGAGAATTGAATATGAAGGGAAATCTAAAAAATAAAATTAAAGGATGAAAGAGGAATACATTGGGAGAAGGAAAAAGGAAAGATAGGGTAAATTATCTCACATAAAAGAGACAAGTTACAATGGAGGGGAAGAGCAGGGAGGTGAAAGGGAATGAGTCAACCTTACTCTCCTTACATTTGGCTTAAGGAGGGAATAACATACACACTCAATGGGGTATCTTATCTTGCAGGAAAATAGGGGGGAAGGGGATAAGAGTGGTGGATGCTAGAAAGTAGGGCAGACTGGGGGAGGAGATAGTCGGAAGAAAATACTTTTGAAAAGGGACAAGGTAGAAGAAGAAAATAGAATAAATGGGGGGGGAATAGGATGGAGGAAAATATAGGTAGTCTTTCACAATATGACTACTATGAAAATATTTTGCATAGCTACACATGTATAACCTATATTGAATTGCTTCTCTTCTCAATGGGAGTGGGTGACAAGGGAAGAAGGAGGTGAATCTGGAACTCAAAGTTTTAAAAAGAAATGTTAAAAATTGGTTGTTGTTTTTTTTTTCTGCAAACAGGAAATAAGATATACAGGCAATGGGGTATAGAAATCTATCTTGCCCTACAAGAAAGTAAGGGGGAAAGGGTTAAAAGGGGCGGGGATAGGAGGGATAGATTGGAGTGCAGACTAGGGGAAGGGGTAATCAGGATGCATGCCATCTTGGGATGGAGGCAGGGGAGAGATGGGGAGAAAATTTGGTATTGCAGAAATGACTGTTGAAAACTAAAAATAAATAAATAAATTGGGGAGGGGGAGAAGAATAGCAATAGTATTGTTGAAAGAACACTGATTTTAAGAACCAGATTTAAACCTCAGTTTTGCCACTTGATACCTCTTCTATCTTGGCCAAAAAAAAAAAAAAAAAACAACCCCTAATACCTATGTACCTCAGTTACTTGATCTGTTTTATATGTTTATTTTATTTAATTCTTTTAGTTTACTACTATTTTATTTTTCCCCAGTTACATGTCAAGAAAAGTTTTAGCATTCATTTTTACAAGTTTTTGCATTCCAATTTTTTTCCCCTCTCTTCTTCCCCTTTCCTCTTCTGAAAATGGTAAGCAATTTGACATAGTTTATACATGTGCTATCATTTAAAGATAGTAACATATTAGAAACAATTGTGAGTGAAGAGACAGATCAAAGGGGGGGAAAAACACAAAAGAATGAAGTAAGTGAAAAAATATTCTTCAATCTTCATTCAGAGTTCATCAATTCTTTACCTGGTTATGGATGGCATTTTAATTCATGAGTCCTTTGTAACTTGTCTTGGATCATTATGTTGTTGAGAAGAGTTGAGTCATTCATAGTAGATCATCACATAATGTTCCTGATATTATATACAATGTTTTCCTGGTACTGTTTATTTTACCTTGCATCAATTAATACAAGTCTTTCTGTGTTTTTTTTTTCTGAAATTTGCCTGTTCATAATTTCTTATCGCACAACAGCATTCCATTACATTCATATACCATAACTTGTTCAGCCATTCCCTAATTAATGGGCATCTCTTCAATTTTCAATATTTTACCACCACAAAAAGAGTTGCTGTAATTGTTTTTGTGCATGTAGGTTCTTTTTCTTTTTTTTAATGATCTCTTTGGGATATAGATATAGTAGTGATATTGCTAGACAAAGGGTATGCACAGTTTGATTGTCCTTTGGACATAATTCCAAACTGCTTTCCAGAAGGGTTGGAGCAGTTCACAACTCCACCAACAGTGTATCAGAGTCCCAATTGTCCTACATCCTCTCTAACATTTATCATTTTCCTTTTTTGTCATATTAGCAATCCAATAGGTATGAGATAGCATGTCAGAGTTGTTTTAATTTGCATTTCTCTAAGCAAAGGTGATTTAGAGAACTTCTTCATATGCCTAGAGATAGCTTTGATGTCTTCATCTGAAAACTGCTTGTTTATATCCTTTGACCATTTATCAACTGGGGAATGGCTTATATTCTTATAAACTTGACTCAGTTCTCTATATATTTGAGAAATGAGGCCTTTGTCAGAAACACTTGCTGTAAAGATTGTTTCCCAGCTTTCTGCTTTCCTTCTGAACTTAGTTGCGTTGGTTTAGTTTGCGCACTTAGCACATCAGCACTTAGCACAATACCTAGCACATAAGCGCTCAATAAATTCTTGTTGACTGACCAAATATGAGCTGTACCACATATCTACCTAGAATATAAGCATTCATTAAGAGTCTTCTTTGTTTTAGGCACTGAGAGGACAAAGACAGTCTTTGTGCTCAAGGCATTTCTGTTCTACTTAGGGAGCAAATGAGCATAGAGTATAAACAAAAAAATAAAAAGTAAAAATTTTGGAAGGGAGGATAATAACTGGAGAAATTTTTTAAAAGGCAGTTTTTAAGAGGTAGCACTTCAACTAAGTCTTAAAAGACACTGTGGTCACAGCCGCAAAGATGAAGAACACAAAGCCAAGGTCACCTCATTACAATGATGGGAGTATCAAAATAGGACTTTAGTCAAAGGATAAAATAATATTTTATTAATTAGATTTCATTAACCAACATGACATGGTAACATCTTTTGAATTTTCATTTTGATGATGGAATCTTTACCCTGTCACTTAGACTGTCTAGTTGATGGGTAGGAATATATACAAAAAATCCATTCAAATGAGGTTAAGTATCTACAAAGCAAAGCCTAAAGGTTAGAAAGAGAAAACACAAATTAAAAATCTTTTTAATGGATATAAAAGAGAGAAAAGAGCACTTTCAACTAATTTTAACAGAATAATTTTCAGTATCATGAGAACTTTTTCTCAAAGCTGATTTCTACATTTATAAGACTACAACCTTCTTTTTATCTTTGCAGCACCATTACCTAGCAAGGTGCCTTGTACATAGTAGACATTTAAGAAATGTTTCTTGAACTGAGTTTATATTTTCTTTCCCTTGGATTCAAATAAATTTGTTCGTCAAATGATTTATAGTACTTCCAGTTGTAATCTCAGATTTGTAGTCTTAAATTTCCTTAAGAAAATTCTTACACTGTTCATTGGATATTTTGTAATGCAGAATAAGTCAATTCCATTACTCAAAATTTTGCTTTGGGCAGTCTAAACATTGACAGAGAATACTATCATCATTAGTTACCATTGCTTTGCCAAATGACTTAATAATGAAAAGGTAGAGGGGTTTGTGGGAAGGGAAATGAGTCCTCCAGAACATAAAGGAAAAAGAAAGGTTCATAGCTAGGGGCTACCAAGGCCTTCAAATCTCCTAGGTCTGTAGTCACTCTTTTTCAAATCCTATATTCTAAAATTGAGGTTCTGTCAGCCCTTTATTTCTATTTTCAGATTTTATTTTAGCCTTTGTCCCTCTTCAGGGATCAAAATAATGTAGTGCATAACACATCAGGGTCCCATGGGCGTAAAGAAAGCCCGCGCATTCAATATCACGTAACTGACTTTCACTACACAGACATTATAAAATTCCTCACTATTTGTTTAAAAGCACCTGCTGGAGGAAGCGAGGGAGAGAGGATCTCTTCAAGATCATAGTTTAAAAAAAAAAACCTGTCCTCATAACTGCAAAAAAGCATACACCACTTGGGCCCCCAACTCAGCGCCAAGAGAAAGAAAATAGGAAGCTTACCAGAAGGTACGGCATTTTTTTTTAAGTTTCAAAAAGAGAACTGAAATAGCTCTCTTCTCTGGAGCTGAATATTTGCATCTCTTTTATAAACAATGTTTAAAATGAACTTTGTTGATTCTTTCTACTAGCATGAACAAAAAGAAGATACATTTCCTCTAATATGAAGGGGTAGAAAACAGTACACAGCAGTTTGCAAATGGCAAGAGACGAGCTGCCTGAAACCAGTGGATGTTTTCGTGCTTTATTTAACTATTTTGGACTAGATAAAATCATAATTTGAAAAGACATTAAGCACTACACTGCCTTGGGAAAAAACTGCATTACATATCCTGAAAGTATCAGTTGAAACAGGGTTGTAAAAAACCCAGAGACATGAGATGAACTCCTAGGGACTGTTGTCCCCCTAATTTGCTTTAGGATTCATATTTTTGCTGTTGTTATTATTGTGATGGGGTGATGGGATCTGGACCCCAAAAGGGAAAAGAACACATCTCTGGAAGCAAACCAGTATCTCAGTCAGCCGCTGTGAGAAAACTCTTTCCTTGTTGCAAGCACATAGAGGACTCACCCTGTAATTAGTTAGATAAAAAACTGCCAGTACAGGCATAAGGGTGCTGTAAATGGTAATGGAAATTTGAAGATATTCCCTTCCCCTTAATAAGCCTAAGGGAATTTGAAGACCTTCCCTGCTTTGAAGATCTCCCCTGCCCCCTAATATGATGAATGTAATCACATGGAGCCTGAAGTGGGAGGAGTTTGCTGAAAGTTAGAACAGAGCCCACAGGAAGTTGGGAGTCAGAGCACTTAGAGACGGAGGAAGAAAATGATACACACAGGGAGACAACCAAGCTTGTTAGTTCAGTTTGTGGGAAGGTTAAAGGATGGGTGGCCCTCTCCTGCATTGTGGTGTATTAACTTCTATGTTGCTATGATGGATTCGGTTTCCTGGTGTTGGAATTGGGTTTCCTAGTATCTGAATAATTTTTTGCTTCTTTGTTCTATAAAGAGAGTCTGTTATATTTTGTGATTGAGCACTACACTGGCATATTTACTGTCACCATCAGTGCTGTGAATATTGCATTGGTTCTACAGGTGCCTGCTCAACCACTCTTTCTCTGGAGCCTGGTTTCAAAGCACTATGCCTCTGGCAATCCTTTGTGTGAACACGACAATCTTCTCATTTCTCTCCATGCCCACCCCTCCCATATCTAGTATCAATAGAGCTATGTCTGTTGACTCCCTGAATTTTCCCATACATTCCAGAAGTCCAGAAGTTCAAGGCACCTGGACTACTTGCATTCCTTTGAAAACTGATCACTCCTTAATCTCACCCCAGACCACCCAATTAGCATGCTTGGCATTCCTCTCCCTGTCCCTTTTCCATATATGCTTTTGCATCATCCTCATTAGCTTGCAAGTTCCCTAAGGAATTTGTACCACTTCATCAGCATCACAATAAACTTTATCACTTGACTAGAAGATGGTTTGAGTATGTGAATTCATTCCAGGCAACTCCACCCCATACTCTGATATTTTGGGGGTCCCAGCATCCCTAAACTGTACTAGTTAAACATCTGGTCAGGAAAGAATTCACATCCTAAAGGAATAAGAGTTAGAAGTGAAACAAAAGGACTAGCTATTTCAGAAGATTATTCTTAATATTTTCACATCAGATCATGAGATTTTTTTCCATGCATCCTGTATTCTAATTTAAATTGGGATAGTGATTCAACTTGTAATTTCACTGGAAGAGGAAATTTCCTATACCATTTGGTACCTTCTCTGCAATTTACCTTGAGCACCAAGAGATTAACTGATCACACAGCCTGTGTGTGATGGTTAATATGACTTGAACCTAAGCCATCATGGTTCTAAAGCCAATACTTTATCTATTATACAACACTATCTTTTCAATATCTAAAGCTGTAAAGTATTAGTAGAAGGTGAAGAGAGAGGTAAGAAAAGAAAAATCTAGAAAAGGAAAAAAATGTATCCTTCTATGATGAATTTGCATAAAATTTTCCTGGACATATAAACTACACAGTTTTATACATTCAATCTGTTGCAACAAGCCTAGACCAAGTCAAAACTTGGGGTGAGGCCCAACAATTTAGATATGAAAGGGAATTTATTGTCTATTTAATCCAATACTCTCATTTTGAAGATGAAGAAATTGAGCCATCAAAAATTAAAACGATCTGCTTGAGTATTTTGGATTTGAATTAGCAAACTGGAATGAGAGAGAGGATTGTTTTCTTGTGGTCAGGCCTCATTATTCAGATTGCTATGTTGTAGGCCTGGAGCCACACCAAGGAAGTGAGAGAACAATTCCAGTGACAACTCATATATTATGAGATTTCTTAAAAGATAAAGTACATTCATTATCATCACAGAGTGAATTCAGAGCACAGAAACGCAGGTGCTAAATTGTTCCTGACCCATTTTGGTTTCATCTTCTTTAAAATATGTTCTGAAAGTATGTAGGCTCCACCACTATCAACCTCCAGCTTCCATAATAGATCTGTATAAAAGCAGCAGAAGCGTAGGCGTAATTTCCTATTTGTTATTTTATCCTTCCATTTTTATTTTTTGTATAGGTTTATGTTCCTTTTTCTGAGGTGTTATCTCTGAGCTTTGCAGACCATTTCCAGTCTGGACTTCTAGATGTTAGTGATTAGAAAAGTTGTCTTTTTTCTTAATTCCTTTCTAGTTCAAGGCCTTAGATTCTTTTGGTATTAAAATCAGTTGAATAGAAGAAAGAGTTAAAAGTCTGGTTTAGCCTATTGCTATCCTTACAAGTATATAATATACTACATGCATCTGAGGCCTCTCTTAAATAACCTTGCTGGCAGTGATTACCTTAACCTTATTATGAGCGGTTATGAATGAAAAGAATTTATTAAAAACTTAAAATGTACCAACATTTAGTTTGTGCTAGATATAAAAATTTTGTTTTTATAGAACTGGCTAGGTGGCTCAATGGATACAGCACTGTATCGGCAAGCACCCTAGCATACCTAGGGCGGCTACTAGCACAGGTTCTTAGATCTGCTTTTCTAAAGGAAAGCAACTCAAAATGGGTTAACAATCTTACTTTAATCAATCAAATATCATTTACC
>CM053584.1:224544373-224554936 GCA_028627135.1 Pseudochirops cupreus
TTCTACTTCCCTTATTTGGTTTTGAAAATCTTTCTTCAGCTCATCTCTAGCTTTAAGGCATTCTTCATGTTTATTGGAGGCCCCTGGTGGGGGTGCTCTGGCTGCGCTCTCCTCCTCCCTATCTCTCCCATGATCTTTCTTTTCCCCAAAGAAGGAATCAAGGGTTTGGGAGCTGTTCTTACTTTGCTTCTTATGCTTATTCTTACTCATGGTTGTTCAGTCCATGATTTTTTTTACAATCTCTGTGGGGCTCTGCTTCCAGAAGGCAAAGCTCTGTCTCAAATCTCTGGGGTCCTCCCAGGTGCCGTAGCTCTCAGGAAGGTGCTGGGACCCTTCCTACTTACTTCTGGCTGACTGGATAATGAAGATTCCAAGACCGAGGCCCAAGACGGTGATCCAGATCCAGGCTGCTCAACATGAGAGCACTGGCCTCAGAACAATCGCTTAGTTCCCCTGCTGTCTGCAGGCTGGGGGCGGGAAGCTGCAACGTGGAGGTGGGTGCAAAACCTCTGCCTTTCGCTTTTCCGCTCTGGAGGCCTTTTGGCCAGACTGCTTCCCTCCCAACTTCGCAAGTCCCACTGACCTAGTTCTGAACACTGCTCGCAGCTGCTGCTAATCCGCTCACCGCTCCTCTTGTCTGGCCGCCCCTGGGGCTCAGCAGCGGCTTCAGGCCAGGCTGGTTTTGGTTTGCAGTGCTGATATGGTTCCTCGTAGCTGAGCTGACTTTAGTGGGAAGTATCTTTGTATGCGTTTTGGAGTTCTAGGATTGGTTTAGAGTCCTATTTGGTGGGTATTTTGGGGTGGCTATGTGAGAGCTGTGATATGTTGCTGCTGCTATGCCGCTATCTTGGCTCTGCCCCCCTATTGTTTGCTACTGTTAAAGGAGGATGTTGACTAGTAGAACAATATGTACCCATCAATGCCCTCCACTAAATGTTTCCTATGAATATTTTAAAATGATATCAGATGGATGTAAAATTAGGGGAAAATAAAACCTTTTCCCTCAATAATTCTGAGAATGAAGACCAAAGGAGGTAGTGTTTCAGAGTGAATAGAGAGTCAATGATTTGGAGTCCTGCCTCTGACATATACTGTCATTTTTGGCATGTCACTTAACTTCTTATTATTCTAGGCACATTTGAAAAATTGTGTTGCATTTTCAGTAGTTTTAAACTAATTTCATAGAATCTTATCTTACAGTGGTTGGCCAGCCATCAAGCAGTACAATTCTGGATATATGAATTTGTGAAATCATCTTCTAAGGCATTAAGAGGTTGTTATAATCTTTGCTGGTAGAGAAAGTGTACTCACAAATGGAACCACAGATCTTTTGCAGTATTTATATTTTTTATGTGCTCTTAAACAATGAAGAAATTGGTGTCGTTGGTGTTGATGGTTGCCAAAATAGTGAGAAATTTTGAAAGTATGGCTTGAGAGTTAATACATAAGAAGATTGTTGTTTTCTTCTTATCTGAAGAACTACTAATATTCATTATCATGGCCTAGACAAAGACTCCAAACCCTGTAGTAATGGGACTCCTCTATGCTCAGTTATAGATTGGTTTTTGAGGACCATCTGAGTTTGTAGAGATTCATCATGAAAAGATTGGTCATCCAAAGAATTAGAAACTGAGGCAATGTCCATCAATCAGAGAATGGTTGAACAAGTTATGGTATGTGAATGTGATAAAATAATGTTGTACTGTAAGAAATAATGAAGTGGATAGTTTCAGAAAAAAAATCGTGGGAAGATTTATATGAACTAAAAATTAAGGGAGCAAAACCAGAAAAATATGCACACTGACAACACTTTTATAAAAATAATCAACTGTGAAAGACTTAGCAACTTGGATCAATAAAATAATCCACTTCAACTCCAATGGACTAATGATGCAACATGCCATCCACCTCCAGATAGAGAACTGATGGACTTGGAATACAGATTGAAGCATATTTCCCCTTTCTTTACTTTTCTTGCCCCCTCCCTAATAGCTAATGTGGAAATGTTTTGCATGACTTCATATGTATTATAGGTACCATATTTCTTGCCTTCTCAGTGAATGGGGAGGGAGGGAGAGAATTTGCAACTGAAAATTAAAACAAAAAGCTTGGCCAACGTCTGATGATTTTGGGGGGTGTATTATAATAACCCTAAAAGATAGCTTTACTTAGACATGGAAGAGTTATCAACTGCGTGGCAATTGTACTTATACAGTTAAAATCATATATATTTTATGGTATTATATTCAACGTTTAAGATCCTAGTCTGAAGTATGTGGTTTTGGAGCAAACCACTACTTCAGGTGCAGATTATCAGCAGATTTTATTCTGGGTTCTAGTTTTTTTAAAAAAGTGGAGAGACAAAAATGCAATGCATTTTCATTTTAAATGCTGGTTTAACAATAATAAAGTGAACATGTTCTTTATTAGCAAAAGTCTAGGTATCTGATTTTCAGCAGTCCAGCTAAGGAAAAATGCTAAGATACGACAATGTTCCAACTATTCAGTGAGCAGAAATATTTCTTTGTTCTAAAGTTCAGAACAAAAATTACCTTTTAAAATGTCATAAGCATTAATCAACTCACTTGGAAAAATATCATAATTCACCTTAAAAGACAACATGCTGATATTGCTACGTCCAGGAGAGCCAACTAACTAAAAAAAATAGTAAATTGTGAGAAAGCTAGGTCAGGCAAGTGTTAGTGTATTGGTGACTTTTTTTTTTCCAGGTCACAAAACAAAATAGTGAATTTACTTTCCCTTCCATTTCTTTGTTTCTTTTGTGTGCTAATTTGATAAACATTCTATATGTAACTTCACTCAATTAGTAGGAAAAATGATAAACAGAAAGGGCTAAAGACAGATCTCTGGAGTATTTGAAAATAGACTTTCTTCCAATTTGACATTGAGTAATTAATGGCTATCCTTTTGTCCAGTCATTTAATTAATTTCAGATCTGCCTCTATACATTATTGCCTTACCTCTCTCCATCTTATAGCAGAACTGGGAATATATAATGACTCCCAATTTGAGGTATGGTCAAAGTTATATTATATCCCCTAAATGATTCAATAAGTACCAATAAATTTTTAGCCTATCGGGTTGTGGTTAATTCTGTCCTCTAGTGCTAATGACAAAAGAACTTTATAGTCTCTGGCAACATTTATTGATTATGTTGATATTTATTGAACTAAATTCTGCCATAGAGGAGAGACAATATAGTCCCGATAGGAATGCAGGTCTAATCCATTTTAAAGGGTATGCATCCAATATGTATGGCAGAGGCAAGGTAATGAAGACTCAAACTTTCCTTAAAGAATTTATGGGTAATCTCCTAAAAAAAGGACTTTATTTGGAACTTAATCTTTTCATGGACTAAAGAATTTTGCAAGCTCCCTGAATACTGAACTATGCCACAAAGTAATGAATTATAGTTATTAGGGAGCTGGAAGCTGAAAAGCTGAATCTCCAAGGAAAATGGTCACCTCATTATTTTTTTTTACTCCTGCAAAACATTCATCTGATTACTGGTTAGAAATTTAGGGCACAGCAAATACATGAAAATAATTCTAGAACTCTGTCAATTCTGGAGTCTGCTTTTAAAAGCTTCTCAAATGTAATTGGGTTAGATAGAGATGGATATTAAATAATTGAGTAATTACTTCTTTTTTTTTAGATCACTTAAGCCTTGATGAAAGAATGATAATGAAGTTTATCTTTAGAGTAATTACAAATTGAACAGGAATTTTAGAATACTTTTAAGACATGCCAGTTAGAGGAAAACTCATGGCTATTGATTCCCACAGGGAAATACTTAAAGTCACATAAGAATTCAACTTGGAAATAATCTTCTATAAATAGATGCTGGATAGAAAAAAAAATCTTATAAATACCAAAGGTTTGGAAGATGATATCAAGTGTAGATGATAGATGATAGATTTAGAGCAGGAAACCACCTAGAAGTCATTTACATTTACAGATGTGGAAAACAAGGGAAAGAGGGTCAAATGACTTTAAGAGCTCATGTCATTGGGAAGTGCCAAAGCAGTTTCAATTTAGGTCAGATAACATCAGAGAAACATATTCCTCTCACTGATATTTTTATTTTTAATAGTGATCAATGAAAGAATGGATGAATCACCAAAAAGTACATATAGTTGGTCTTTGCATAGCAGAGTATCATTTTAGGAGTAAAATGAATGCATACCTGGTGATTATATGTCACTTATATGCAGTTTTATTTATTCTTTGAGATATTGAAAGATGTTTGTTAAATAATTTGAGCACCTTAAGGAAATAGATGATCTTGGGTAACAAGAAAATATTATCATCATTTGCACTTTACTCCTCATTACTTCAAAGCATTTATGAAATCTCCCATGAGGCTTTGCCTGATTTGTTAATTAGAGAGATGTAGAAATTCACTTTCTCAAAGCTACCAGAAAGTCAAACCCTAGAAGAAAAGTCCTAGAAGAAAATGTGGTGAAGAATGGGTGAGTGGGTGGGGGAAGATGAGGCTTTTATCTTTTTTTCTTCTCAATTTTCCTGGCATGGAACAAGATATTCAGAAACCATAGAAAAGACATTAAATGAAATAAGTTTACTAAACCAAGAAATTTTTGTCATCTTACTGTTTTGAAAAGACAAGGAAAGCCACCTTCATAAAGTCAACAAATGCTAACTTTTGTACAGTACTTCTTCATGTCAAGGAAACCTTTGACTAGATTTAAAAAAATATTATTTTGTTATAAATGCACAATAAGAATAATTTTATTTACAATAATACAGAATATGATTATAAGTATTATTCATAATTATACATTCATATATGGCACATTATATGCAACACATTTATATAATACATAAATATAAAATATTATTAAATTATGATAATATAAATAAGGGATATGCTAGCTAATAACTGTACAATATTTCAAGGGTTTTTTTTTATGCTGTCAAGAACTATTTGTGTCACAATGTTCATAATGGATAGTCTATTTCTGTTGCATTTGAAATGAACTCAGAACAACTTTTCTTTCATTTTTCAGATCAAGTTTAACACTAAAACTGTGCCACTGCATTATGTCTGCTTTCAAACAAGAGGTGGAGAATTTAATGGAATTTTTTTGAATTCTACAAGAATTTCCTCACATCTTCTGAAAGAATTAAGGATTTTAAACTAAAATGAGCCATCTCCTAGGAGAATTACTAAACAAAGATAAACCATATTATCAGATGATAAATTATGATTAATTTTTAAAATAGATAAACCATTTATTAAATGTTTACTATGGACTAGGGACTTGCTAAGAGTTAGGAATACAAAAGCAAAGAGACAGGTAATCCCTATCCTTAAATAGTTTCATTTAAATGGTTGAAGAAACCATTCAAAAGGGATCTAGTATGGAGAGGAAGCTATCCAAGTAGGGGCAAGGTGGGAAAGTGTCCTGGAGAGTCAGATATTGAGTTGGGGTAGAAGTGAGCATGGTTGGTATGAGTACTTCCTCAACTGGTGATTTTGAAAAGATACTCACCAATTGGGGGGGAGGGGGCAGGCCACAACAGTGGAGCCATCTTTCATTTGAGAAAGCCACTGGAGTGGAATTGGAAAAGTAATCTGGAGATTTAGGAGCCTGAAAATCTATGCTCTTTTAAAAGGGAAAACTTTTTCCCCTTTTTGTCCTCTGAGGGGACAAAATTATCTGAATTGTTGAGCTGTGATTCTGAAGAAACATATAGAGCTAAGTCATACAGATCTGTATCTAAGAGAATCCTATTTAGTTTATCTCAATGTTTCAAACTTACATCTTACAAAACTTTCATAAAGGCATTGTTGAGAAGTGGAAGAATATTAAGAATGCTATATAAGAAAAGTGAGTCATTGATAGACTTAGCTCTTCTCAGAAATGCAAGGATGTAAGACAACTCCAAAAGGCTCATGATGGAAAACACTATTCTCCTCCAGAGAAAAAACTTTTGAGTCTGAATACAGATAGAAGTATACTATTTGCTCTCTTTTTGTTGTTGTTTTGTTTCTTTCTCGTGGTTTCTCCAAGTGGTTCTAAGTCTTCTTTACAACATGATTACTGTGAAAATATGTTTCATATGAATGTATATGTAGAGCCTTTATCAGATTCCAAGCTGTTTTGGAAAAGGGCAAGGGGAGGGAGGGAGGGAGAGAAAATTTAAAACTCAAAATCTTATGGAAGTGAATATTGAAACTAAAAATAAGTAAATTAATTTTTTTTTAAAAAAGAGTAGTGAATCACTGTTAAAAAAAGATTAAAGAGCTTACAACAGACTTGGCCACCATCTTCTGTTTACATAAATGATGTTACTTTTGGATAAAAGCTCTTTTTTTTCCTCATCTGTGAAAAAAAAAAGAACTCATTTAAATACCAAACATTGGTAACATTTTCAGATGTGGAAAAAAAATATAAAACATAGAAAAGTTTAGCCTATTTTAAAGAATAATATTGCTTATAATCAAATAATTTTAGAGACCAGAAAGGGCCACAATAATAGCCTCCATTCCTAGGACCACAGATTTATAGCCAGAAGGGTCCTTAGAGATTATCAAGTTTACATCCTTCATTTCACAAGTGAAGAGAGTTTAAATGAGTAGCTCAAGACCACATAGATAGTAAATGGCAGACCCAGGATCTGAAATTAGAATTGTTGACTCCAATTCTGACACTCTTTGCAATGTCCTCCTACCTCCTCTTTTTTTTGATCAAACAGTCATTATTTTGCAATTTTTATGCACAATGATTTTTGTCGTTTGTTTCTTTTACTAGATTTGAGATTTCATTGGTATCAGGATCTCCTAACAAGGAGATGCTCTGCTAATTCAGATCATGATGTATATGATCTTCAGCTTAAAGTTTTAGAAATTTGGCTCTGAAATATTAAGCAGGCTATTTTCATTGAATAGAATTAATTTTACTTCAATTGAAAGAAAAAATTTCCAAGTGAACTTAGCTAATATAAAAGTTGGAAAAGGAAACTTCTGCAGCTTCTAGGACTGGATTATTAAATGATTAATAAATACATTTTTCTGTCTCTCTGAACGTAGTTAATGTGAGAAATGCTAACAGTTTGATTTCCACATCTATAGGAACAATGGATATTGCAAAAACAGATGTTACACAGAATGTGCAGGAATGTGCAAACCAGGATGAAGGGAGGAAGGGCAGAGCGACCCTATCCAGTCATAAACCTAGAAGAATTCTTTAAGTTACACTTCAAGGGGGCTCAGACTGAAACCAGCCCAAATTGATCAGGGTCAAAGGATGGTCACCAACTTTATACTAACACACATGCTTAACTAGCCTCATGCATATTAATTTACACACCATAAAAGAGGAGACAGCCACCATTTTCAAATATGTGTTGCATGACTAGGGAGGGGGGACATGTCAAGGAGTAACATGCAAAGGGCAGTCCAGGAAGAGAAGGGTCTTGTCCAGTCTTGTCCAATGGATGAAAAGAGGAGAGGGACAAGATCGGATTAAAGCCAAATAATCCTATATAACTGTTAGCTCTGCTTCTGTATCTGTGTGTGTTTTTGTCCCATGAGGGAACATGCAGGGGCACTTCTTTGGAGAATAGACAATAAAGGTATCTCTTCTTTCACTCTACAAACTGTGATTCCATTATTACCCAGCTAACTCTAGTTTGGGAAATTCAGCAAGCCTTCTCAGGCTGAATTCTGAATTGAGTTGAGTCTGAGGTCTTTATAACATTAATGTTAGAATAGTGAGTGAAAATGTTTTGTTATGGAGGAAAATGAAACTCTTTATCTCTAGTCATTGTATACAACCTTTCAAGACATATTGGAATCCAATGAAAGGTATTTACCCTTGAAAAACAGGCTAACTCTTTATATTCCTCTTCTATCACTAATATAGTTTTAAATAAGTAATAGATAAGAGACAAGTACAGAGATAGTGCAATATCTGTGAAATATGAAAGAATATGTTAGAGTTCAACCTCACGAGAGTGCTAATAGAACTGATTTTGTGACTGGGGTAGTCCATTGGCTCAAAGATTTTTAAAGCTGTTTTATATTTGAGGGAAGAGTAGCACTGCTCATTCTGCATCCTCCTTCCATCAGTGGCTATTAATGCTTCACACTTGAGAAGGTGAAGTCTCCAATGATCACAAGTCAGTCAAATTCTAAATATATGGACAAAAAGAAAATCTTTCCTGACCCTTGTAGGTGAATGGCTTATGCTCTGAATATGATGTTTTATTACCCATATCATTGTCCTAGCTTGCAAATATTTATGAATGGTCATAAAATTAGCTATCCCTTTTTAAAATTCAAGCTGCCACATGCATCTTGATGACCTCCTGTGTAAGTGAAGTGCATCAAGTGACTACTTTGTATATACTGTGTAAAGAAATATTTCCTTCAATTGGTTCTAAATTTACTGCCCCTTAATTTCATTAAGTGTTCCCCAATCCCATATTATGGGACAACATTAAATTGAAAGACTAATCAGTTCCCATTGTGCCCTTCAAAATAATTGCAAGCCAGTGCACTTTCTTAGGATAAGGCAATAGTAAAAAAAAAAAAAGTCACAAGTGGGTACAGATATTTTCAATAAGCTTATCTTGAAAAGGAAATTATTTAGCCAACAAATATATTTTTACCAGCCAGAACTGTACTAACATGGCTTCACACATCTCTAGGGGGAGAACTTTCTCTTCAAGGAAAACATATGACCCAAGTAAAATATTTACCATTTTTATTAACATAACTTTGCCTAGTATAGTTTTTAACCCTAAAGACTTAGTAAAAAATTTTACAAACATTGCAGACTCAATAGTTTAGATATCTATTCTAATGATTTCCAAGTTCATAGGCCTGAGAGGAAGAGTAGAGTATAAAAAATGAATACAAAGACTATGGGTGGGATCTTTGACGTATTTGTCTGAATGTGCCCATACTTGGTGGTGGTTCGATGACCATACAAATAAGTGGAAAAGAAAACAATTAATGAGTGTCTAAGAAAGAATTTGTTAGATAGCATTCAAAGAAAGGAAAATGATGGAAATATTTTGGATAAAAATACGTGAAATGTGACTATTAATTTGATTGATTTTTCGGAAACATAGAAGAGTTTATACATATAATTGAGTGTTCAATCATGGGAGATTATCCATTTATTCTGACATTACTGCTATTGGGGGGAAAAAACATTGCAATAATACATTTTTTCCAATAAAAATGGACTTGTATTCAGAAGTAAATTATGATCCACACCAAAATATAGCCTTATTATTATATAGGCATACATGACTTTTGATGGAAACTGGCAATGTCCAGCTTGCTCACTCATTTGGCCCCAAACAACCTTGGTTGTATCCTATTCAATTTAATCCATTCTTTTCATAAAGTACAGAGATTTGCCTTGACTAAGGATAAAATAAAAAAATAATTAACAAATATAGTCCTCTGACATTTGTAAAGCATTATATATGTACTTATACATACAACTGTGTATACACACTTATAAATAACATATACAAACAGATAATATGCATGCGTGTGTAGACAAACACACATACATATATACATATATCATGTATATTTGAACCTGATGACACCAACCCTGTGAGTTGAAAGCTACATATTTTATTACCTTGGTTTTGCAAGTGGAGAAACTGGGGTAGGAAATGGCAGTTGATGACTGGACATCCTTACCTCAAGTCCACTTTCATTTATACTACACTACCTCTCAAAAGAGTGTACATGAGCTCTGAGATCCATCTATACATTTTTCATTTCATGCAATTTAGTCAATAATTCCTTTATACTGTGTCTCCTTTGAACCCCTTATGTTTTTCTTTTTCCTTTCTTTTTTTTAAACAAGCTTCCTTTTATCCTAGACCTTTTCTTCATGTGTGGTCTCCATATTCTGGCACTTATGTAAACTTACCTTCCCTAAAACCACTTTATCCTTGGTCATCTTCTCCATTACTGCATTCAACTTGTCTCATGCTCTCCAAAAATCTAGACCAGAAAATGAGATAGACATACCCGTTGCTCTTCATTGTCACTTCTGGACCCTCTTTCTGCCATCACTCAGTAACCTTTTCTCCTTTTAGTTTTGTTCATCCAGATATATTATTTTATCTAGATCCTGGTGGTAGTTACCTATTGGTACCTTGGTCATTGTTCTTCCATTCTCCAGTAGTTCAGTGCTTGGCTCATAGTCTTCTGTACTCCTAACTTTGATCTTGGAGATGTCCTCATACATGTTGATATCCTCTCAAAAACTGATCTTTGAGTAAATCAGTCTCTTCTGACCAACATATTTACTCCATAGTCACAAACAGGGATAAATATAGCCTTGATATCACCATAACCATATCTTTGATCAATTTCCATTATTTACACTGAAATTCCATCTAACCACAGCATCCTATCCTTCTAGCTCTCCATCATTCCTATAAATTTATTTTTTTGTCTCATTTTTCCATGGTGTCAGCTCTACTCTGATTTTACTTTTCTCCCTTTGAATCTTAACTTTATAGTGAATCTGATGAGGTGCA
>CM053584.1:224555036-224617588 GCA_028627135.1 Pseudochirops cupreus
GACAGACTTACTCTGTCCTGCTTGCCCAATGCAAGCATCACAGATACCTAGGCTCCTTAAGAGTCTACCCAATATGGCGAACTATTAATAAACTTTACTTTTCTTTGGCTGAGAAGACTTGAGTCGAATTCTTTTGGCAGGACCCCGCATGTTGGTATTTTGGGGTCTCAGACAACCCTAACCCTCTTTGGGTAAACCTCTTCATTTTTATGGTTCCCTGACCGGGAATCAAACCTGGGCTGCAGCAGTGAGAGTGCTGAATCCTAACCACTAGACCACCAGGGTCAAAATTATTGAAGAAAAATTTCTAATAAAATATCAATCTCATTAATTATTTAATTAATTATTAATCATTTATTTTTACTGTTAATTTTATTATTTAATATTCAATTATTTATTATTTAATTAAATATTATTAATTATTAATCAAAACAATCTAGATTATTCCACTCTAAACTTACATCCAGGGCTAAGAAAGACAGAACTGATTCACTTTGGGAACAGAGCCACACATCTATATTTTGGAAACTTGTTCCTTACTTTTTATACATTGAAGGCTTATGCTTGTGACCTCTCCTTGATCTATAACTTTAAACTGGGTGGTGAATGGCAGGGCAGTCAAACAACACCTGTCTCAATACCCATTGATAGTTCAGAGGTGCTCTGGGAACTCTTTCTGACCTGTTGTTTCCTACCCTAGTTCCTTATTTCAGCCCTGTTTCAGTCCCTGGGTGCTACAATGTTTTACACCACATGTGCTATTGACTGACCCCCATCCCTACTGTCCACAGATCTCTCTCTCTCCCTGAGCTACCCTGTAGTGGAAAAATGACTCAATGTGACTTTTTGTCTTTCCTGATTAGAATTTATTGGGATATGTTTTTTAGATTGTTGTGTACAAGAGATAATATAGAGCTAGGCCAGAGGTGGGAAACTGGCCTCGAGGTTACATCTAGTCCTCTAGGCCCTCAAGTATGGCCTTTTGATTGAATTCAAACTTCACAGAACAAATTCTCTTAGTAAAAGGATTTGTTCTGTAAAACTTGGAATCAGTCAGAAGGCCACACCTAAGAACTTAGAAGGCCACATGTGACCTCAAGGCTACTGGTTCCCCACACCTGAACTAGGCTTTACTGTTTCTTCTCACACTGCCGTCTTTACTCCACTGTCTGGCCCTTTTTTTGTCTCATTTCCTATATGTAGGTGTTTTGTGAGAGCTGGTGAGGAGGGAAGAGGGAGAGAATCTGGAACTCAAAAGTTTTTAAAACAAATGTTAAAAAATTGTTGTTAAATGCAACCAGGAAATCAAATACACAAGTAATGGGGTATATAAATCCATCTTGCCCTACAAGAAAGTAAGGGGAAAGTGGGAAAATGGAAGGATAGGAGAGGATATAGGAGAGGGTAGACTGGGGGAAGGAGTAATCAGTATGCTTGCCATCTTGGGGTGGGCAGTAGGGGAGAGATGGGGAGAAAATTTGGAACTTAAAATCTTGTGGAAATGAATGTTGAAAACTAAAAATAAATAAATAAATTCTGAAAAAAAAGAGTTGGCTTTTGAAACAATCTCAGTGTCTACACTTGCTCTCAGTGATAGCAACTTCAAAAGATTTACCAATCTTCTCTTTGAATGTGAATACTTTGTTTCTTGATTTGGCCCTAATCTTTCTCCTGGGCTTCAGGCTCCCAACATTATCTACTCACTTTGTCCAAAACAGAATTTATCATTTTTACTTATAGACTCTCTCCTCTTTTCAACTTCCCTATTTCTTTTGAGTAGTATTTACCAATCAGAAGGAGATTTTTTTTTTTTAACCTCCAAATCATCCCTCACATCCACTCCCATCTCTTTATTTACAGGACAACCATCCTATTTCAACCCCTGTTATCTCTCACCTAGACTGTTATAATAATGTCCTAATTGGTCTCCCTGCTGCCAGTCTCTCTTCTCTCAAGTCCATTCTGCACATGTCAAATTAATATTGCTAAAGCCCAGGTCTGACAATTTTACTACTCTGCTCAAAAGTCCCAATGGCTCCTTCTTGCCTCCAGGAACAAATATCAATCCTTCTGTATGGTATTTAAAGCCACAATGTGACTCCAGTCTATATTTTCAGGTTTATTGCACATTAAATTCCTTCACAGACTCTATATTCTATTAAAATTGGCTTTGCTGTAATGTCTTATGTGACTTTCATATCCTTTCTACATGTGCCTTTGTATGTATTGTCTCCTGTATCTAGAGTACTCTCACTATTCACTTCAACCTCCTAGAATGACAGGCTTCCTTAGGGGTTCAGCTAAAGTTCTTCCTCTTAAATCCGACCCTAAATGCTAGTTCACTATTCCCTGAAAATTACTTGCGTTTACTTGGAATATATTCGTATTTACATATCTGTGCCCATTTTATGTCTCCCCAATAAAAAGTTGTCTAGGAGCAAAATCTATTTTTTTGAAAAGTTTTTCTGTCTAGAGAGAACAGTGTCTGAAATATATGCACGATGCTTAATAATATTTTTCTGAATGACTGTTGAATTAGTGATTGAGTGAATTTGTTGAGAGCTCAGTATATACACTCTATTAATATATGATTAAAAATTTGCCAGGAATCTAGGTGTCTAATTGAAAACTTCTGGGATTTTTAAAGCTTATATAGTAAATTCCTGATTGGAGTGCAAGTTCTTCAAAAGCAGAGACTTAATTTTCTGAATTCTCTTCTCAGTGTCTAACATGATGTTCAGCATAAAGAAGAGTTCAACAAAAATAAGTATTTGTTGATTGTTAGACATTCATTGAATCTCAGATGAATTAGATTTCGAATGACATTGAGTCCTCTTGAGCCAAATGTGTAGTTGACTCAATAAAATTATTATCATTAGTAATAAATCACCAAGAAAGAGGTAAGTAGAAGTAAGAAGTTCTGTGACTTTGAAGATAGAAATATCTACCTTTGTAACCGCAGTGTAGGGCAACAACCATGTCACAATGTAAGCTGGCAAATACCTCTGCAGGGGTGGCAACCACTTACTCCTCAGTATCCACAGCTATTGAGACCCAGCAAAAAAAGTTCTCCTCATCAGATTCTTTGACACCATTAAATGGATCATCAACTATGGTTTTGTCCATTGAAAGGACACTGAAGAAGATACATTGCCATCTACTTTGTTAGCTTACATAACCTATAGATTTCAGGACTATACTCTTCATCAATACACCTTTCAAACTTGAAGCTAAAATTTCTTACATGTTGTTTCCCCCTGTTAGAATGTGAGTTCCTGGAAAGAGGGACCATCTATGTTCCCATTTGTATCCCTAGTGATTAATATAGTGTTTTGCACATGTGTTGAATAAATGCTTATTCATTCGTTCATTCATTCATTCATGCATAAATATACTAATATACATCCTAACATCTTAGTGGTTAGTATTCCAAGAATTATGAACTTAATACTTTATCAAAATATTTGGTTGTAATTTTTTTACATGTAACACTGAATACTGTAACTCTCACTGTTTGGAGGTCAAGTGTGCTATATTTCACTCATCCTCTAGGGTTCTCCAGTACACTTAAGGGAGTTTGGGGAGTATGCAGGCTTTCTGTGATGATTCCAGCCCCCACTAATGGTGTTCCCTTAATTATTGTGGTGGGGTCCCCTATGCCCCAGTTCTGTTTAATTACCAAGGGTCAGATTAGTTTTATATTTACTACAAAGGTATAATCAAAAACACAATCTTACTCCACCATAGGTGAAAGCTTAATTCCTTCTTACATTGCCTCAGTCTCTGGGAAAGGGAAAGAGATTAGAGTTATAGTTTAGTCTAGTTCCTATAGAGCATAATCCCAAATTTCACATCAGATGGCTAAGTCCTAGGCACCTAGGCTTCTCAGGGCTTCCCTTCTGGTTTGGCTAGCTATAGCATCTTGCCTAGAATTATGGCTGTGAGGTCACTGTTGTTCAAACTCTTGGGGCCAATAGAGATTGCCTCCTATACCTGAAATTGAGAAGGTAAGTGAAACAGAAACAATGCAGAACCCAGACCAATTTCTGGGAGCTATTGAGTATAAAAAGGAGAGGGGAGGAGTATACCTACCCCCCCTTCCCCCACCCCAATTCAGTTCATGGCAGTGGTACTGAAGGTGAACCATGTATGATTTTCACCCTTTGGCTACTGCATGCAAGAGAGTGCAAACAAAGACAGCTACATAGTTTTAGTCAAAGGGTTTTAAAGATGCAGCCTGTTCTGCCTACTCAGCCAGTCAAAGGAAGCTGCTCCCATCTAGTGATAGGGGAACGTAGGAAGCAGATTGCCTCCATGTTAGGTGATTTGGGCATGGTCCAATCAAGTTCCATTATGTGTATAACACTGAGACTGGAAAGCCAGTCAGTACTAGCTGGGTACTAGGGTAAGGTTTGCAGGAAGCCCTAAGGTAGCATTAAGTTTGGAGCAGTATTGTTACCAAGAAGTTAGGTAGAGTTACTGGTAGAGCAAGTTGAAGAATTGTAACAATCAATCAATAAACATCCTGATCCGTGCCAGGCACTGGACTAAGCACTGCAACAGGAGCAAAAGAAGCATCAGATTAAAAAGAATTGGCTTTGGGTGCAATTTGGAATGCTTATCATTCTTGTTGCCTGCTTTGTACTTACCCATGATGATGTGTAGTACTAAGAATAACAACAGTAATGGTAATTGTTATTATCATCCTAGCAATTATAATCGTAATAGGAAAGGACATTGTGTGGCATTTAGGAATTATAAATTCCTTTTAATAGGTTATTTCGTTTGATCCCTAATATAATCCTATGAAGTGAGTGCGCCAGCCATTATCTTCATTTTACAAATGAGGAAAACTAAGGCTCAGGAAGTTTAGGTAACTTCGCCATGGTTATACAAACATACATGCATTTCTCATAATGTCTACAGCTATAGGGACAGCTGGACCCATGTAAGAACAAATGAATAATTCTGGTTTCTGACAAATCAGTTTTTTAAGGCTGAAATTGTGGAGTCATTTTCCCCTCTTGATGTGTGTTTTCTCAGAAGTTTCAGTGATGTGATTTTGCAACAGATGAAAATTAGCAAACTTAATTTTTCCTTCTACTAACCCTTCATAATTCACTATAGAACAAGTAAAATTAAAAAAAAAAGACCTTCATATGTAGACACATAGTGTGTCAAAACAAATTCCCATATCGATCATGTCTGATCCATGGAAAGATTTGTATGAATTGATACAGAATAAAGTGAACAGAACCATTAAAAAATTATACTATACTGCCTCTTTCTACATTTTAAAACGAATTACTTTGGGAGAAAGTGAGTGGCATTTTTATCTTCATTCTTTTAGATTTATGGTTTATCATTATGTTAATCAGAGTTCTAAAGTAGTTTCTCTAAGACATTATCATAGTATAAATTATTCTGTTATTTTTGCCCATTCTAGTCTTCTCAGTTTCCTCTGAATCTGTCCATTGTATCATTTCTTGTGGCACAATGATATTTCATTAACATTCAGATACTGTAATTTGTTTAGCCACTTCCCAAAAGGAGGATAGCTCTTCATTTTCCAATTTTTGACTACCACAAAAAAAGAACTGGTAAAATATTTTTTTCACACGTAGGTACATTTCCCCTTTATTGAATTTGTTTAATGGCATATACATAGTACTAGCATGAACAGTTTAGTAAATTTTGGGGGATAATTTCAAATTGCTTTCCAGAATGGCTGGAGCATTTTATGACTCTACCCAACAGTGCATTAATACAACTATTTTGTTGCAGTCCCTATAGCATTTGTCATTTTCCTTTTTTGCCATCATTGCCAATCTGATATCTGTGAGGCAAAATCTCAAAGTTGCTTTGATTTTCATTTCTCTAATTAGTGTTTTAGAGCATTTTTATGTGGTTGTTGATAGCTTGGATTTCTGCCTTTAAAAACTACTGGTCCATTTCCTTTGACCATTTATCTCTTGAGGAATGACTCTTAGTCTTGTAAATGTGAATAAGTTCATAACATATTTTAGAAATGAGACTTAAGGGAAAAGCTTACTATAAAGATTTTTTGCAGTTACCAATTTCCCTCTTAAGCTTTTACTGTTTTAGATTAGTGCAAAAACTTTTATAATTTTAAATAATCAAAATTGTTCACTTTATCTTAGATAAACACTGGTTTTGTTACGAAAATTTCCCCTATTCATGGATTCACAGGTATTTACTGCTTACCCCTCTAATTTTTCTATGATGTGACCATTTATAACTAGGTCATATTTCCATTTGGAACTTATTTTGGTATAACTTATGAGGTGTTGGTCAAAATACAATTTCTGCTAAGCGGTTGTCCAATTTTCCTGGAAGTTTCTGTCAAATAATGAGTCCTTCCCCAAGTATACTTGAGTGTTTGGGTTTGTTGAAAACTGTGCCATAGCATTCACTTGTTTCTATATATTGTATATCTAGTCTTTCCCACTAATTGTTCCCCCACCCCGTCTCTCTGTCTCTCTCTCTCTCTGTTTCTCTCTCTCTCTGTTTCACACACACATACACACACACACACACACACACACACACACACACACATACACTCACAAAATCACTTTCATGGTTACAGTTTTGTGGGACAGTTTGAGATATGGAACTGATAAACCTCCTTCCCATTTTTTTTTTCAGAATTACCTTTGAGATTCTTGACCTTTTATTCCTCTTTATAAATTTCATTATTGTTTTTCTCTATAAAATATTTCTTTGGTAGTTTGATTGGTATAGTACTGAAGAAGTAAATTAATTTAGGTGATATTGTTCTCTCTTTATTGCCCGAATCTACCCATGAGGAATTAATGTTTTTCCAATTATTTAGTCTATTTTTTTGAGTGTTTTATAACTAGATTCTTATAGTCTCTAGATGAATCTTAAAATATATACCCCCAGGAATTTTATAGCTTCTATAGTTGTTTTGAATATAATTTCTTTTTTTTAGATCTTCCAGCTGCGCTTTTTTGGTTATATAGCAGTGCTGGTGACTTATTTGGATTTATTTTGTATCATGCAAGTTTGATGGTCATTATTTCAATTAATTTTTAGTTGACCCTCAAGATTTTTATAAGCACACCATCATATCATCTGCAAATAATAGCAACTTTGCTTTCTTTTTGCCTACACCTTTCCCTTCAATTTCTTTGTCTTGTCTACTTTCTATAACTAGCATTTTGAACACTATCTTAAATTACACCAGTGATAATTGGGTATAACTGATTGACCCCTGATTTTATTCAAGAGGCTTCTAACTTTTTTCTACTACAAATAATGTTTTCCCTTGGATTTAGATAAATACTATTTACTATATTAAGTAAAGGCCCATTCATTCCTATGATGTATAGATTGTATTTTGTTGAAAGATTTTTTTTAACATTTATTTATATAATAATGTGGTTTTTTATTATCTATATTAATGACATAGTTATTATATTTATAATTTTGCTTCTCCTGAGCCCAGTATACCAAGTATTAGCCCAACCTGGTCATAGTGTGTAATCTTTCTAATGCATTGACATATCCTACATCCTGCATATGTTATTTGCAATTTTTGCATTGATGCTCATTAGAGATATGTGTATATACTTTTCATTCTTTGCTTTGTTTGTCTGTCTCCTTGGTTTATGTATCAAGATTAAGAGATACTGGAAGAGTGCTTTCTTTTCTTGCTATTCTAACCTTTTCATTTAGTATTAGAATTACGTTTTGCTGAACTGTTTGATAGAATTCACTTATAAATTAATCCAATCCTTGAGTTCTTTTTTTTCCTTTTGGGAATTAATTTATGGCTTGTTTAATTTCTTTATCTGATATCACATTATATATTTATTTAATCAAAATACAGCATTCACAATGACTTATCACTAAAATGGCCACATAGTTTTCACCACAGTGGTCACATAGTTTAAACAAAGTATAATCATTTAGTGAATCAATCACTTAGTAACTCATTCAATCAACTCAATCATTCAATCATTGCCTCCTTAAACCTCACAAAATACAAAAGTCAAAGTTCTTTCACTCATGGGGCACACTAAGTTACAATATCAATCACCACTCAGCACTCTCTTAAGGGGTAGTGTAAAATTCACAGGCCATCCACCCTCAGTCACAAATAAGTTACAATTTCAAGGTCATAAATAAGTTACAAGCTTCAATCAGTCACTACTCAGTGTCCACAGAAAGATCTCTATATCTTGACCTGAGGTAAGCTCTCAGATTCCCTGGATCACCTACTATGGTCCCAGCTCCCACCTGGATTCACCAAACTGTCATCTGGGTTCAAAGGCAGACAGCTCCCAGCTCCCTGTCCAGCTCTCCATGCAGTCCCTGTTCCACACTGAAGCTCACAGCGTCCAGTCCACCTGAAAACTTTCACAGTCTCTGTTCTTGGGAAGTCAAGGCTTAACAAAACCACAAACAGACAAAATACTGGCATCATAGTCATGCTTCCTCAGTCTTCTGCAGCTCTGGCTGGTCCTCAAAAACCCTCAGCAGCTTGGCTGGCCCTCAGACTCAGCAGAAGTTTCAGCTGGCTCCCAAAATCAAAATCACTTCATCCAGGTTCTCAAAATAAAAATCATTCTCTCCATCCTGGGCCTCTCTTGCTCAGTCTCCAGAACCTGGCTCCAAGAAGATCTGAAATTTCAGTGAGGGCTTCTCCTTACATACAGTGTTGCTCCTCCCTATTCAGTCCCTTCCTGTCACATCAGCAACAGGGGTTTCCTGTTCAGCTCCTTCCTGTTATGTCAGAAACAGGAATTCATACCTTCTGTTTCTTTAACAGAGGCTTAATCCAAAACTGGGTGCTAAGTACCTCTTAGCTTACCAATACAAAGGGATCTTATTACATTACTATTACAAAATGGAACTTGACTCTGCATCTATTGCTCCATCTGTTTTCAACTCCACATAACAAGATGCCCCTTCCATGACAGGCTTATCATCTTTAAACTCACTACTATGTTGATAATTGATACCACCTATCTCAGCCTCGCCTACTCTCTGACTGCTGGAGGGTGTAGTACCAAGCTCCTTCCAAATGCCTTTTTTTATAAAAGTTTTAAACTCCACAAAACAAGATGCCTCCATAGCTCTTGTCTCTCCTCTCTAGCCCCCGCCCCCATTTCCTGTCTCCTTTTGTGTGTTATCTCTTCTTATTAGATTGTAACCTTTCTGAGGAAGGGGACTGTTTTTAACTCTATCCCAAGTGCTTAGTATGATGCCTGGCACATAGTGGGTGATTAATAAATATTTATTGGATTGGTTTGGATATATTCTCATTTTCTTTGTGGTAGAAGCTATATCCTAACTCACCTCCCCATACAAGTTAACCTAATTTTTCCTTTAAAATTATCAAGACAATCTTAGAATCTTGTTTGGCTCAAGGATTAATAGCTCAATCTGTTGACATCACTTTCTGGTCTACTGATTGTAAAACAGCTACAAGGAACTCCATGAGTTCTCTGATGCTTTGGTAGTGAATCATGATGAGTAACTCAGGCACAGGATTTTAGCTAAGCTGAATCATCTTAAGGTGTCCTCAATCCCTATCATTGTTGAATATCTTTATCCAGTGATGGCTAATTAAATCTCCTTTTTTTAACTGTTGACTAATCTCAAAGTGTCTCATTTTGCTCCAGTACTGAATCTAAACTAAGTGGGGATTGACCTAAGTCAAATACAGCCCAGAACACCCTTGGTAATCAGGTAGGGCAATGGCGTTGTATTCTTCAATGACCTTTGTCTCCATTCCACTTTAGCCACCCCCAAGTGTATCTGAACCTTATAAAAAAGGCACCGCTCAGTCTTAATGGACTAAGACTGATATTTCCCCATCTAACCATATATTTTCCCACCTTTCCTACTGTTCTATTCGTAATGAATCTTCTTTTTGCTCACATTATGTATTCTAGTTCTTTATTTTCGCAGTCCATTGACTGCTTCTGTTTCACTGCCCAAACTGAACTCTGGGTTTTATCTACTTATAAAACTATCTACTCTAGCATTCCTGAATCCCTCTGTGCCTTCTTAGCCTTCTACTTACTTACCTTGGGAGTCTCTCTCTCAAATTTTTCTTTCTCTCCTTCAAATTCTTGGCTGCTAAAAACTGCTACAGGAATTTGAGTAACTTTATCAATTGTTCTTCCATACATTTATGCTATCAAATGTGAGATGGCATTTTAGGATCAATATTCTCCAACACCTTTGTGTGACTATCAGCAATATGACACTCTAGTCTTAAGGCTCACCCAAAGAACAATGGAACAGCATACACTGGAGAAAAACAGGATGTAACACAACAAATGAGGCTATATTCAGGAGAAGCTATATAAATGCTTTCATTGAAGAAATGCATCATCCCAATTTCCCACCCCTCAAACAAGGATAGATCAGTCACCTTCTAAGGGATAACTGATGGATAGTCTATTTACTCTATTGATATGAAGGCAACAAAGAGTCCCAGTGGGTGGGGAGGACATTCACCTTTGTGGTGAATTTTTGAGAGAACGCAGAAATGATTAACATAGGATAGGCAGACAGAGATCAGTTGTAATATATAATGTTGGAGGTAATAGCAATGTCAACAAAATCAGAGCCTTTGGGGTATATTGATAACAATGGTCTGACAGCAATGCCTCCCATCTTCTAAGATCCAGGTCAGATATCACTTTCTACATAAAACGTTCCCCGATTCCAATAATTGGAAGTGTGATTTACCTTTTTTTCCTCCCAGAAGACTTTACCTGTAGGTGTACCTGGGGCTGTGCTGGGTGTCACTGAAGGGAACAGGTAGGGCCAATGGTATTGTGACCTACAGGGTGGGCCAGCATATCCAACATAGTATTTCCTTTACTTAATTGTCATTTCCTTGAAGACATATTTAGTAGGGTAATATAGCAAAACCTTCCTTAGTCCCTAAAAGCACATAAGTTTTTTTGGGGGGGAGGGGGGCTCACATATTGTTGACAGTAGTTTATGACAGCAAGTCACTAGAGAATCACTGAATGTTAGATCTAGAAAGGATTGTAGAGATTTTCTTTTTTAACCCTTTCATTTTAGAGATGAGAAAACTGAGCATCAGTGAGATTAATGTTCAAAATTCCTTAGCTAATTCAAATATTAGTTGAAACCATATATCAGATTTCATGACTCTCAGTTCTTTTCAGTGATGAAGGGTCATGTTGGGATTTTATCTGAGATTAAATCCTCTACCCATGAGAGACATGAGGGAAATGCTCTTTTTCCAGTGACCCAGGTTCATTGCCTTAGACTCATCCTTGACTCCTCCTCTAAAATTTATTAATTTGGGTTTGTGTTATGACTTCCTCCCCACCCCAAGATAGAATGTTGGCAAACTGAGGTCAGGGAATATTATCACCTGTTTGTCTTCATATCTCCAGCACTTAATAGTGCCTTGCTTATCGTAGACAATAAATATGTGTTAAATTATATAAATATATACACATCATGCTTTATTATACATAAAATGCTTCCTTTATCACAATTGTATGAGGTAGGCAGTAAAATACTATTTTATCTGTTATTACTTATTTTTACAAATGAGGACTAGTCCAAAGACACACTGGTAGTAAATGGCAGGGAGATGGGGTAGGAATTCAAACCTATATTATAGAATACTAAATACAACACCTAACACTCAAATTCTTTTTTCATTGGCATGAAAGGCTCTTGCATGACATTGCTTATGATATTATTTAAAATTCTGTTTTCTAGGAATAATAAAATCAAATGTAATAAGTTTTACTATTTATAATATATGTTCCATGATGATATAACTTCCCTTTTCTCTTATTGCTTTTTTAGGTCATTTATTGAACTGTTTGGTAATTCAAATGAAGGTCATTAGAGGCTTTTTTTCATAAAGTCAGAGCTTTGACAAAGTTTTCCCTCCTCCTAACTACATTAACAATTACATGAATTTAAACTCTTAATTAATGGACTTTCCTTGGTCAGTTAAACTTGGATATAGAAACTGACCAATACTTTCCCATAAAATTTACTTCTTCTTGAAATATAAACTTCTGTACAATTATAGATCCTAAGTACTCTTAATTGGGTTTGGATAAGTTCAGAAGCATTTGAGCACCTGATCGTCTGAAGCAATCTCTTTTGTCATTATGATATGAAATTATAATTCATTACTTATTTACTATACAATCAGTCCCACCATCATTCAATTTTGTAGTTTTCTTGATTCTGCCTAGTAATACCTGAGAACAAAAGACAGCATATAGTCTTCTCAAAGAACAAGACAGAAAGCCTTACTTTGAGAATTTTCATCAATCTCCCTTGTACTGAATCAGTCCCACTACAAGTCTGCTCAATTCTGAAACCTTAAATGGTTAATGATGATACCCTGAATCATTAGAAGAGAAGCTTTTTTGACTTTCAGTGGCTAAAAGTATTTCCTGACTGCTCCTTTATATTTGCTTGGCATGAAACTGACTTCAGTCTTTCATAATAAAACCATTGAGGCCTACACGTTTTTGTTATTCCAGTATCATACTGAGCCAAGGTTTGGGGGAGCTTCTGTTGCCATGAGAATTTGCTTTTGTGAAATGCAGTCACCAGGAAGCTGTAGATCATAATAGACCCAGTTTTCTATGAGCATATCTTCCTTCCAACAGATGGCAGTCCCTTTGAAGTTAATGCAAGTACCTTACCCAGAGGGGAACAATTGAAGCCAATTGTTATAATCAAACCATATTAATTTTTTTCGGTAAAGGGACAGCTCCATTTCGACAATAATATTTTTTTTAAATAGTTGTTTCTATAGAAGCCTGTCTTATGAGATCAGGTATTCCTGTGTGGGGTATTTAAATATTAATATGTACACTTACAACTTTCTTTTTGGTTGTTATTGGGAGCCAAATGTTTATAACTTAAAATTGGGGCTGTATAACCTCTTAATTTTTCAAAAAACTAAAATGAAAAAAAATGGCATTGCTCCAGGAATAGATTTCTTTGGGCATGTATTTAATATGTTTGTCTTTGTTTTTCAATAGTCAAAAAAGACTTAAAGAATTCAAGGAAATAAAAGAAATAGAAGCTGAGCAATTTTGAGATGAAAACCATGTTGTTCCAATTTATAAAATTACTTTAAATATCATGGAAAATAGGTTTTCATTTTGAGGAAACTGTCAAAGTCTCTTTTAAAATAAAACTCTAGAAACAAACAAACAAAATCTGTAACTGACTTATCAGGAATGCCCACTACTGCTTTTAAACCTCAGACAATAATCCTGCTACCCATGATGTTGAGCTGTTCACCCACTAGTAATTTACATGTCATCAAGTCCTGAGATCCTTGTTTCTTCCCAATCCCTGTTTGAATAATTGGCAGAAATCATGTGTGTTCTCCAATGATCATGTGTAGTGATTTGTTGAACTAGTAACAAGGATGATTGGATCATAGAATTAAAACTAGGAAGGACCAAAAAAGGTTGGTTCAGAAAACTGAAATGCAGAGAAGGAATTTCTAAGGTTACTCATGCAGTCAAGTGGAAAAGCCAGGATTTAAACTCAGGTTATTTGACCAGGTTATATGACAATAAACATTCTACTGCATCATGCTATCATCCTTGGAAAAGGAAGGAAGGTAAAACAAGGAAGAGTGATGGGGCTTCAGGGTATTTGGCCTTCATTGTCCCAGGTTTTCTCATTAAGGATTTGGGCCTACAGAAAGGAAAAATCCTTTAAGTGATAGCCACATCTCTTACAGTAAGAGTTGCAAATAGTTTTCTATATAAAATCAGTAAATCTTTTAAAATATTTCAGTGATATAGCCTAACAGAAGAATATGAAAGCATTTGCCCATGAAGGTTGATTTTCACTAATTACAATAATACATCTCTATTTAAATATAAATTTACTTTGCTGTATATACAAATTCATATCAGAAAACTGAGCTGAATGTTATATATCTTACAAAGAATCCAGGTGCCCCTAAAAGATATAGTACATCGTGACTAATAGGATATTCCTTTTGATGGAAAATATAAACAAGAACAGCAGACCATTGACAAATTAAAGTATTGAGCATTGTCCCCAAGCTTTGTGGAATAAAAGATGATGTCATATATTAGAAGGTTATTTTAGTCACTCTTAAGCATGAAGCATGTGTTAAACATGGCAAGAATAAAACCAGTTCCTGTTTTCTCATACCCAAGTGAAAAATCATTGTTAGATGAAAACTTCCCCCACTTTCATTTTTTTCTCCAAATGTGCCATACATATTGAAGGACTGGAATTTAGGAATATCTTGAAGAACCAAGGCACATCTATCAATGCAGGGCTTTTTTTATCATAAGGCCAAGAAAATAAACATAATAGGATGGAAAAAGTTTTCAAAGTGAAATTATGATATCTCCTTGTAATTAATTATATTTAAAACACATTTGCACAGATGGGAGAAATATTAAATTATAGTCAAATTAAAAAAATGTTATAATTGTTATACCTGATCCTTCTAGTATTAAAATGCCATAAATTGTCCAATTAGTTTTTTGACATTGTAAATAATATAAAAATTGGTTATGTCATTGCAGAAAATAGTATGTTTCTATTTAATTTCTCCACTTTAGAATGTAAGTCTTTTTAGACAGGGACTATTTTTACTTTATTGTTTATATCTCCAGGGCTTAGCACAGTACTTTGTACTTTGTTAATTGACTGATTGGTTTTAAAGACACACATAGACTTTTAAAATGATTTTTCAAAGTGCTAATTTTGAGTTAATGGAATGAACAAATATCTTTAAAGTGCCCCTATGTCCAAGGAATTGGACTGGGCTAGATGAAGTAACTTAAAATTGTGGCCTGAGACACAACTTTGTATGTGGAAGTTTGGGTGTAGAGGACAGATACATACATATATTTATATGTGCGTATATATTATATGTATGTATTATGTATATACCTATAGTAAATAGTGTGTGTGCATATGTGTGTGTGATTTTATGTGTATACATACACATAAAATGATTTAGCCTATACATACATTGGAAAAGTCAAATTGGAGCATGAAAATGCAATGAGGGAGAGATCTAGAAGGGAGTATCTTGAAAGACTTCATAGTTTGAGACAATTTTTTCATTATCATTTGAAAAATACATATGAGGAAGTCTTGATAATAAATGTTACATTTGTAGTAAGGGAAGGATGTGGGCTTCCTTAGTGATAGAAGAGTTCCTCTCAATAGTCTTTAAGAAGACTAGAGAAGTGATTACAATTTAGATATATATAGAGTGGATGTTGGGCATCTGAGTTCCCTTTATCCTCCAAGATTATTAGATCCTGTAGGAAGTGTTGTCTGGAAAGGGAAAGGAGGTTTAAGGTGTAGATGAATTATATACTTCCTAAACTTCTCTTTACTTTTCTAGTTTATTATTGTTGTCATTGTCCAGCACTGTTCCTGGCACATATTGAGCTAAGCATATTAATAAATGCTTGTTAATTAATTGATTTTCTAGGTATTCTAATGCTGTGGCTTAGACTTGATTCAGTCATCATATTTGTGATCTTTTCTCCAAAAAATATTTTTATGTGTTTAGGATGATTTATGCAAAGTCCACAACTTCCTTCAGGATTTATGTTTAGAGCGTGACTTTATTTTTCTTCTTTTAATTAATTAATTTTAAGTTTTCAACATTAACTTCCATAAAATTTTGAGTTCTAAATTTTCTCCCCTTCTTTCCCTTTCCCCCTCCCCAAGACAGTGTGCAATCTGATATAGGCTTTATATGTACATTCATATTAACCATATTTTCACATTAGTCATGTTGTAAAGAAGAATTAGAACCAATGGGAGGAACCATGAGAAAGAAGAAACAAGAATGAAAAAAAAGAGCAAATTCTATGCTTTGATCTACATTCAGACACCATAGTTCTCTTTTTGGATGTGTTTTCCATCATAAGTCTTTTGGAGTTGTTTTGGATCCTTGCATTGCTTAGAAGAGCTAAGTCTATCAAAATTAGTTATTGTACAATGTTACTGTTACTGTGTACAGTGTTCTCTTGGTTTTGCTCACTCTACTCAACATCAGTTCATGTAAGTCTTCTTTTTTCCTCAAAATTTTATTTTAAACTCAAATGCCAGAACACAAATATAGAATAGAGAAAAGAAATAAAAACTTATCACAAACTTAAATATTGGAACTTAAACACAATGTTAGCAAGAAAACAAAAGCATGTCATATGCATAGCAGAACATAAGAAAGGATTCAAAATATGTCACAATAAATTTTCATTTCAAGAAAGCCAATATCAGTGGTTCTCAACCTGTGAGTTTTGACCCCTTTGGGGTGGAACGACCCTTTCACAGGGGTCACAGGGGTCGCCTAAGACCATCGGAAAACACATATTTCCGATGGTCTTAGGAACCTCCTCTGTCTCCAAGTGGGTCCGCCCACATGCACACACTCCCACATACCACTATTAAAGGGTCATGGCATTAGGAAGGTTGAGAATCACTGGCCAACATGATAAATAATACTTGTGTTGAGAATTGTCCATCTTTTCTTTGTTTCCTTGTGAGTTTTCTTTTGTTCTCTGCTGTGCACTTTTTTAACTTTGTTTTTCTTCCCCCTCTCCCCAAGTCCCCCCCAGAAGGCCACAATAAGATTTAGATATGTTTCTCTATAGCTATATATACATACACATATAAATATATACACACTTATATAGACATATACTTTTCCAAACCTATTCTATTCTTGATCTTTGTTTTATGTATGTGCATAGCTCTTGTTACCTATCCCTCCTACCTCCTCTACTTTACTTCTACCCACTACCTTGCCCTCCTATAACATGCCAATCCCCCTCCAAGGTTCCCTCCCCTATGCTCCCATTCCCATAAATCTAAACACCTTTCTACACCCCTATTTTACCTGTTCCCTCACCCTCCCCTCTAAAGATTCCTGCCTTGTCCTCTCCCCTCCGTGACCTTACCATTTTATTTCTTCTGAATTTAGAAGACTTTTATACTCTTCTAAATGTATTTGTATTGTTCCCTCTTAAACCCATTCCTGATGAAAGTAGGTTACCAGAACTACCAGCCCTCCTCCCCCATCTAATTCCTCTCTATCAATTCTTCCTCTTGCACCTCATTTGTATAAAATAATTACTCTCTTAAGCTGTTCCTAAATGAGTTTTACTTTTTAAATTCATATCATACTCAGGTAATCCCAGTCTTTCTTGTGAGGTACCCAATTATTGATAAGAATTTTAGACATACATTTTACATACATTAAAAAGTAAACAGTCTGTCCTTATGGATCCCTTATAATTAGTTTTTGTTATGTGCCTTATATTTCTCTTGGTTATTGTATGTTGAATCTTCTATTAAGTTCAGGATTTTTTTTTAACAAAGTCTTGAAAATCTGAAAGTTTATCAAATGTTTTTTTTTTTTTCATTCAGGAGAATACTTAACTTTGCAGGGTATGATATTTTTGGCCAGAGTCATAGTTCTTTTGTTCTTCAATATATTGTATTCCAAGACCTGCAGTCCTTTAATGTCTCTGCTGCTAAGTCTTGTGTAATTCTAATTGTGGCACCATCATATTTAAATTGTTTTAATCTTGATGCTTTTAATATTTTTTTACTTGAACTGGGGATTTGAGGATTTGGCTATGATATTGCTATGAATTTTCCTCGTAGGATCTCTTTTAATGGATAAATTTTTTTTTCTATTTCGACTTTCCCTCTTGTTCTAATTCTTCAGGACAATTTTCTTTAATTATTTCTTGCATTATTGTATTAGGATTCTTTTTTTGATTGTTACTTTCATTTAGTTCAGTATTTTTATATTTTCTCTTCTTGATCTATTCTCCAAACCTGTTGTTTTTCTTATGTTTCACTTTCTCTTCTATATTTTTTTTCATATTTTGTTTAATCATTTCTCAGTCTCTTATAATTTCACTGGCTTCACTTTGCCCATTTCTGATTTTCAAGGTGTTATTTTCTTCCTTAAGATTCTGAATCTCCTTTTCTAATTGATTGACTTTCCTTTAGTATCTTGTTTGTTTTTCTGGGATTCTCTCTTCCTTCCTTCCTTCCTTCCTTCTTTCCTTTCTTTTTTCTTTCTTTCTAGTTTTTCCTCCATCTCTGTCATTTAATTTTTAAAGTATGAATTCTTTTTGGGTAGGTGTTCATTTTATGTTACTCTTTGGGGATTTCTTTATTTCAGTATCCTCCTCTGAAGACAAACCCTTCTTATCTCTATTCCCATACTAACTTTCTTTTTCCTTTGTCTATGCATTTTTTTTTGTTGTAATATCTTAATTTTTGTAATCACTTCTAGCCCCAGGTTGTGGGAAATGGTGCCTTTTGCCCCAGATCTTCAGTTCTTCTCTCTAGCTTGAAACCAAAGTGAAACCACCACTGCCATGGGCTTTCTGGCCATGCTGCTTCTGCACTTACAGGGGGTGTGCTGGTTCCTTTTCACCCCCACTGCTCTTTGCAGCACAGCTGGGTCTGGTTCCCTCAATCTTTCTGGGCTCAAATGCCCAACTCCCCTCATTATCTGGAAGTAAAAGTTCCTGTGGCTGGGGCTGAGCCAGCCTCTCAAACCAACTAAGCCCAGGATTTGCTTCTTGTTCAAAAGGAACCTAGTCTGGAGGTATTTACTCTTCATAGGGACCAAACCACGCCTGGGGTTTTTCTTCAGATCTTCTAAAATTGTCCCAGGAAGACCCTGGTTATGCCCCTATTCTTAATTATCTCCACCCACACTTTGTTCTCCCTATGGTGCTATTTTAACTCTTTTGTGGGGAAAAATCTTGAGAACTTGATATTTTCTGACCTACTCCAACATCTTCCCAGAATCCTCCCTCCATGTAAATCTTTCCAAGTTTTTATGAAGATAGAGCATGGCCTTCTTTCTGATGGCCATATCTATTTGTAACTTCCGTGTAAAATTACCTCGTATATATGTGAATATGTTTGTTTCTATATACACAGACATATAAAGATACAGACGTCCCTCTGTTTCTCTTTGTCTCTTTCTCTATCTCTCCCTCTTCTTATCTGTATCTTCCAGATTTCTATAGAAATCTATCATCTCTTTTCTCTGTTTGTCTCTCCCTTTACCTGTGTTTCAAAAATCTTAACATAGTTTTAAGGTATTAGTAGTGTGTGTGTGTGTGTGTGTGTGTGTGTGTGTGTGTGTGTGTATGAACATATAAATTTCTTATTTAGTGATGTCTGACTCTTCATGACCCTGTGGACCAATTGTCCACCGTACTGGTATAGTTTGCCATTCCTTTGCAGGCTGGTGTTAAGTGAGTTGTCACACAACTAGTTTCTTAGGTCAGATGTGAACTCCGGTTTTTCTGCCTCCAGGCCCAGTACTCTATCCATTATACTACCTATCTGCCATATCTGTCTACTTTAATATATGTATATTTTACACATATTTATATAAATGAAAATGAAGTTTATGCTTTGGTTTAGAGTTAAATTTGTTCTGATTTTACTAATGTTTGCATATAAAGAATTGTTATCATTTAATCATTACAGTCATGTGTAATTCTTCATGATCCCTTGTGGGGTTTTCTTGGCAAAGATACTTGAATAGTTTGCCATTTCCTTTTCCAGCTCATTTTACAGATGAAGAACTGAGGCAAATGGGGTAAAATGATATTCCCAGGGTCACCCAGTTAGTGTCTGGGGACAAATTTAAACTCAGAAAGAGATATCTTCCTGGCTCCAAGCCTGGCACTCTATCTACTGTGCTACTTAGGTTCCCCATAAAGAGTTGATAAATGTCTTAATAAAGAATGCCCAGGTAGCTTATAGATGGAGTGGCACAATCAACTTGAACTACAGTTTAAAACTACATTAAACATCAGTATTGTGCTATTTTTGCAATTTTACATTATATATGTATATATAAAATATGCATAATAGAACATGTGTTTATATAAATATATGAAATATTTTATAGATATTTACACACATACATACACATATATTCTTACTCAGTTGAGTTACTAATTCCTTGAAGTCAGGGAATGCTTAACCATAGTCTTTGTATCTTCTGAACCTAGCACCATGCTTGAAATATAGCAAGAAGTCAACAAATTCCTGTTGATTGATTGTTTGACTGATTATTAGTAGAGGACCCCTCTCATGGATATTATTTGAACATTTCTTGAATACAACTGTACATTTAATGTGAAGATAGAAAAATTAGCATGTGGAAAAAGCACTCAATTATGTCCCCGCTAGGAATGGTCAAAAACTACAAGCGTATGATTGCTCTACTCAGAAAGGGTACATATTATTTGAAATCAATCATTATCAAGTTATTTTTAGTCCTTTATAAAAAGTTCCAAATAAGCACAAACACAATTTAAAATAATAGTTGTTCCATGTGTTTCAGCCTTTTTGTGGGGCTTGAGAATACTTTTGTACTGGAATTTCTTCACAGTCTTGTGACTCAAATGTTTATAACTTTCTTCAGAACCTGCAACCACATAACAGTGGGAAAGAAACAAAAGCATCTAGATGGTGACAGCACTGAAAAGAAGTTGTTTTGTATGTCAAGCAAATCGATCTAGAATAATTATATTTTGAAAGTTGAGATAACTAAAACAACAGATTAGACAACATGACTGGAAAAGTCTTTTGGCAATGAAAAAAGATTTTTAAAAAGTGATTCAGTGAGAAGATTCATTAACAAAATGCACATTTAATTATAGATATTTTGAATGGTATTATGCACAAGATGAAAAACCATTAAAACCCATTAGTAGGGTACAGATGTTTTATGTAGTTTTAAACTGTATTCCAAATTGATGGTGCTGTTCTTTCTATAAACCAGCTGGGCATTCTTTATTAAGACATCTGTCAATTTTTCATACACAAATATAGTAAAATCAGAGCAGATTTAACTCTAAAGCAAGTCATAAACTTCACTGTCAATAGGTATAATTTTCAGGGAAAATAAAGGAAGATACACTATTGGTGAGATATCAAATAAAAATTTCAGTAATAGTATTTTTCTTTTTTTACTAGACCTGTGATTTTATTCATTTTGAGAACTCTGGTTGAGAAAACTTTGTCTTACCATTAGAGATTACTGGCTGTGTTGCCATTTATAATCTTAGATTTTCCTGGGGGCACTGAAAGACTTACCTGGTATCACAAAGTCAGTATAGGTCTGAGGAAGGACTTGAAAATAGGGCTCCCTTATCCTAAGAGTGGTAGGGAATTTGTGGCCGTCTAGGTTCTTGGGTGTGTCCTTTTGACTGAGTCCAAATTTTACAGAACAAATCCTTTTATTAAGGGGATTTGTTCTACAAAGTTTGGATTCAGTCAAAGGGCCACACTTGAGGACCTAAAGGGCCATGTTTGGCCTTGAGGCTGCAGATTCCCCATCCCTGCTAAGAAATCTATTCATTATACAATGATGTCTCTTCTTTTTTTTTTTTTCATGGTAGAATTTTGTTTTTTATTTCATGTTTACTCCTGTCCACCACAGGGAATTTATGTTTTATCATAGGAATATATTCTATACCATGAACATAGTAGGTTTGGGATAGGGTAAATGAAAAAACAAAAACAAAACTAGGGCATATAATCTTTTAAAAAAATTTTATTCATTTATTATTTTTTAAAATAAATTAATTAATTTATGTTCTTGTTTACATCATTCATTTCCACAAGATTTTGAGTTACAAATTTTCTCCCCATCTTTCCCCTACCCAACACCTCAAAACAGCCATCCCACTGTATAGCCCCTCCCCCAATCTGCTCTCTCCTATGTCCTACCCCTCCCCCCTCTGACTTTCTCATAGGGCAGGATGGATCTCCCTACCCCAGGGCATGTATATCTTAATTCCCAGTTAGATGTAGTTAATAATAATAATAATAATAATAATAATAATACACACACACACACACACACACACACACATATATATATACACATACACACATATATATTTTTAACATTTGATTACAGAACTTTGAATTCTAGATTCTTTCTCTTCCTCCCTCATCACCCACCCCCACTGGAAGTACAAGCAATTCAATACAGGCTGTACATGTGTAATTACACAGAACATCTCCACGGTGGACATATTGTGAGAGACTGATTATATGTCTGTCCCTCCTATCTTTTCCCCCCCTCCCTGCCTTGTTCTATTCTCTGCCCTGTCCCTGTCCCTTTATAGAAGTGTGTGCTTCCAGCAACCCTCCACCCCACCCTCCCCACCCCTCTGTCATCCCACCTCTCATTCCCATCCCCCCTACTCTCCTGTGTGACAAAATACCTACTTTAGAGTTTATGTCATTCCTTCCCTGAGCCAAATTCAATGAGAGTAAGGTTGACCTTTTCCCTTTTGCCTTCCTGTTCTTTCTCTCCATTGTAACAGTTATCCCTTGTTCATCTATATGAGATGATTAACCCCATTCTGTCTCTCCCTGTCTCCTCTCATTCTAATCCTCTCCCACCTCAGAATTTTACCTTTTAGAATATCATCCCTTCCTATTCAATTGATCCTGTGCCCTCCATGTACACATATATACACATACTCAGATATGTATTCATACACATATATAAACCCTCCTATATAGATATATGAGTATGTATACATATGTATGCATTTGTATTCCCTTCACCTATCCTCATACTGAGATACAATTATCATTTTTCCATGTTGGCATGTAAAGTGTTCAATTTTGATAAGTTCCTTATGATTTCTTTTCCATGTTTACCTTCTCATACTTCTTGTATTTGAGTGTCAAATTTTCTTTTCAGTTCTGTTTTTTTCAGCAAGAATGTTTGAAAGTCCTCCACCTCACTGAATGACCATGTTTTCCCCTGGAACATTATACTCAATTTTGCTGGTTAGGTGATTCTTGGTTTTAATCCTAGCTCCCTTGATCTCTGGAATAACATATTGCAGGCCCTTTGATCCCTTAATGTAGAAGCTGCTAGATCCTGGGTTATCCTAATTGTGTTTCCACAGTATTCAAATGGTTTCTTCTTGGCAGCTTGTAATATTTTCTCCTTGATCTGGGGCTGTGGAATCTGGTTATAACATTCCTAGGAATTTTCTTTTGTGTATCTTTTTCAAGAGGTGATCAGTGAATTCTTTCAAGTTCTATTTTGCCCTCTGGGTCTAAAATATCAGATCAATTTTCTTTGAGAATTTCTTGAAGGATGCTAAGTTCTTTTTTTGATCATGGCTTTCAGGTAGTCCAATAATTTTTAAATTGTCTCTCCTGGATCTATTTTCTAGGTCAGTGGTTTTTTCAAGGAGATATTTCACATTGCCTTCTAATTTTTCATTTGTTTGGATCTGTTTAATAGTATCCTGATATCTCATAAAGTCATTTGTTTCCATTTGCTCCACTCTAGTTCTGAAGGAATTATTCTCTTCAGAAAGCTTTTGAGATTCTTTTTCCATCTGGCAAATTTTACTTTTTAAGATATTCTTCTCCTCATTGTTTTTTGGGCTTCTTTTGCCATTTGAGTTAATCTATTTTTTAAGGTGTCATTTTCTTTAGTCAGGTTGTTGACACTGTTTTCATGATTTTCTTGTATCATTCTCATTTCTGTTCCCAATTTTTCCTTCACTTCTCTTATTTGGTTTTCAAAATCCTTCTTAAGCTACTCTATGGCTTGTAGGTAGTTTTCATGTTTCTTGGAAACTTTTGGTGTGGGAGTTCTGACTGTGTTGTCTTCCTCCCATTCTATGCTTTGATCCTTTTTGTCCCCCAAAAAGGAATCTAAAGTTTGATTGCTGTTCTTACTTTGCTTCCTTTGCCTGCTCATGTTGCCAGTCAATTACTTGATTTTTTAGCTCTGTGGTACTCTGCTTCCAGAGGGGAAAGCTTTATCCCAAATTGCTGAGGTTTTTGCAGTGGCCAGAGCTATTAGGAGGCTACCATTTTTTTTGCAGCCCCCACCGGCTTCGGCTCACTGAAAACGCACCTCAGGACCACCACCCAAGACCACAATCTGGATCCAGGCCACTCAACTCAAGAACACTTAGCTTCTGAACAATTGCTTGGCCTCCCTGCAGTCTGCAGCCTGGGAGCTCTGAAGCAGCCACGTGGAGGTGGCTGAAGGACTGCTGCTTCTGCCACTTCCTTGCCCTGGAGGCAGTTTGACCTGACTGATTTTCTTCCCCAAGTTTAGCTGAGTTCCACTGACCTTTCATTTGGTCCTTGTTTTTTATGAGTTGATAATTCTGGAAACTGCCACAGCTGCCAGTGATCCACTCCCCTGAATGCTCCAGCTGTGGCTTGTCCTGGCCGCCCCAGGGCCACGCTGGGGTTTCAGGCTGGGCTAGTTTTGGTTCCCAGCATGCTGTGGTGGGCCCTTCCTGCCCAGCTGCCTTTAGCAGGAGAAGTGTTTTTCTGTATTTTTGTGAGTTTTGGAGCCCTAAAATTTGTTTAGAGTCATATTTTATGGGTATTTGAGGTGGCTATGCAGGAGCTGCAGAATCTTGCTGCTTTTACACTGCCATCATCTAGGGTATATCGATGCTATCTCTTCTTGAAAGAACAACCTTTCTTATTTGGCTTATTTAAGGCAAAATTAGAAGAACTATGTGGCTCAATTGGAGACAGCTAAGAGAATTGTAAGCAGGGTCAACAAGGGAAGTTTAAGCCCAATATGCCTCTTGATCTAGGAATTCTAATGGGTGGAAGTGAGGAGGGATTGTATTCCAGGTACTGGGGGTGGGAGGACAATCTGTGCAAATCAGTAGCCAGGAATGACACTTACAAAATAGTCACAAGCCATACAGAAAGATAGAATGAGAAAAGATTATGATGAGATAAATGTAGTTTTAATGAGAGACAGAGAGACACAGAAAGAGAGAGAGAAAGAGAGAGAGATAGAGAGATAGAGACAGAGAGATAGACAGCCAAGAATGGAAAAAGAACCCAGTTCTCTTGGGGAGGATAAGGAGATTTTTCTCTTCCTCTCTCCATGAATAATGGCACATAGTAAAAGAGTTATGTATTCAGAAGGAAGCATTCTATCCATTAGTTTGAGAATTCATTTGTTTCTGAGACTACAGGCATGGGCCAGCTTTTGAGCAAAGATGCAAACACCAGACAAACAGGGTAAAAGAATAGTAGTCAAGACAAGAAGCACTTTAAGGAACATGACCCCCTGGCATTATGGACCAAAGAGATAGCTGCTAACTATTGAAATTGAAAGTTGAGTTTTGTGTGCGCTGCACAACAAAATCAAGGACTTTGGACCCAACAGTACTGGGGGAATGAATAGCCTTGGCCATATATGTTCCCTACATGTATATCTCATTACATTGTACTTTAAGTTTGTGCCTGATCTCTTTAGCTTATTTAGTGGGTGGGTTCACTCTTGGATTATTGGTGGGGGAGAGGGAAGAGAGAAGCTATTTATCTATTGTTTTTCTTATGCCATTTCCTATACCTTTGTTTGGAGCCCATTGTTTCTATTGTTTTTATTGTCATTTTTCAGTCATGTTTGATTCTCTGTGGCCCCTTTTGGGGTTTTCTTGGCAAAGATACTGGAGTGGCTTTTTTCTTCAGCTTATTTTATAGATGAGAGACTGAGGTTAAGTGATTTGCTCAGGGTCACACAGCTAGTTAGTGTCTGAGGTCACATTTGAACTCAGGAAGATGAATATTCTTGACTCCTGGCCTAGCAGTCTATCCATTGTACTACCTAGCCAAAAATTGTGTCTGCTGACTGACTTTTTAAACTTGTAGGGGATTGTAAATTTTTAGGAGTTCAAAGACCTTCCCTAGAAACTTGAAGTAGCAGAAGTTTTTTTAAGGACACAATCTGATAGTGTAAGAAAAGTTGGAGCCAGTGTGCATTCTCTAAGAAAATTGTCTCAATTTTGTTTTCTTTACTGAATTATTTCATATAAGAGCTTCAATGTTCTTTTAAAAATCTTCGTGGTAATTCTTTTGATGTAATAATATTGTATTTCATCTATATACATGTTTTGTTTATCTATGTGACAATCAATAGTCCCTGATTTTATGTCTAGTTTTTTGTTACACAAAAACTGCTGCTATGGATATTTTGTTACATGGCATGTCCCCAAAGTCTTAGTGCAGTTCTTTTTAAGCTATTTAAGCTTAAGCTTTAAACCAGCGGTTCTCAACCTGTGGGTTGTGGCCCCTTTGGGGGTCAAACGACTCTTTCACAGGGGTCACCTAAGACCATTGGACAACACATATTTCCAATGGTCTTAGGAACCAAGACACTACTCCTCTATCCATCTTCTGGCAGGTCTGCCCCCACGCAGATACGCCCACATATGAGTATTAAAAGGTAGCAACATTAGGAAGGTTGAGAACCACTGCTTTAAACTGTTGATTTATTGTCCTCTAATTTTCTTGTTTACTATGCTTATTTACATTTTTTCTGCACACTTGAAGAATTTGCATATTAAAAGCTTTCTTGGCTTTTGTTCATTCATTTTACAAACATTAAGTAACACTATTGTGCTCAGTACTCTGTAAGCGCTGCTTATACAGAGAAAAACATAGAGTTGTTGCTTTCACAAAACTTAGCTTACCAATATTTTCATGTATAAGTATGTATGCATGCATGCATGTATGTATGTATGTATATATGTGTGTATGTACATGTGTGTACATACTCACACAATGAATATGAAATGTTTTTTTGGGGGGGTCCAGAAACAAAGTAATCAGGGAAGAATGCATATGAAAGGTGGCGATTAAGCTAAATTTGACAAAAAGGAATTCTATGGAGGTGGAGGTGAGAAGGAAGTGCATTCTAGGTATGGGGAGGAGGGAATCTGTACAGAGGCACAGAGACAGAAAATGGAATAGAGTTTACAAGAAAAAGGAGGTAGGTCAGTTTTGGTTGGCATGTAGAACTCTGTAAGGAAATATGTTGACTAAATCTAGAAAAAACAGACTGGAACCAAGTTGTGAAGGACTTTAAATATCAAATTCCAGTGTGTATTTTATCTTAGAAGCAATAAACGGTCCCTAGAATATCTTGAACATGAGAGTATCATGTTCATGTTTTGCTTTAGTTTGGCAGCTATGTCCAGGATAGCTTAGAGAAGGCAGACCACTTTTTTGCAAGAATGATGCAAATTCCCCTTATTGAAATTTCATCTATTTTTGTTGAGGAATAGACACAATTTGTAAGGTTATGCTATCCTAATGTTCAATCTGCTCTCCTTTGTTTTCTATAACATATTCCAATATGTCTTTTGTTTTCTTGGAAGTCCAGGACTATTGAAATACATTTTCCTTGTTAAAAGATTTTTTTTTCTTGACTACTTGAATATTTTGTTATTTAATGCAGAAATTTTGAGACTGTACCATTAGATTCCTTGGTTATTGAAGCTAAGATTTCTCTCAGGCTATGTGTATATTTACAGTTTTCCAACAAATGATTCAATTTAATGCAACATATTTATAAAGTAGCCATTATGTGTGATGCACTGAGATCATCATGGACACAAGGACAGAAACAAAGCAATGCCTAGCAACAATGTTTTAGTTAATGAAGAACTAACAACCCATGGGTTAACAAATTGGTTAACTCCTTTCTCTGCTGGTTTAAGAACCAATCTGCTCTTCTATTTTTACTACCACCCAGCTGGGAGGAATAACTCTTTAATTTTATATACAGGTCTTGATCTTAACATTTTTTCCCCAGGATCTAGAATTGAGCTTTGTGGACTGTAGCTAACTTAATAAAATGTTTGATTGATTAATCCTTGGTTTTGTGATTTTTAAAAGGTCTCTGCTAACCCTATATCATATCTTCTGGACTAATTGAAAATTTGATTTGGTGAAGGTCTTGTTATGATAGATTCTAGGACTTCTGAATTAATGCATTGGGGTTCCCTTGTCTTTTGAGGCACAAAGTCTTATAGGTCCTATGGTTATGCCTATGTAATGGATAGTTGTAATAGATCTGGTTTCAGGTAGATAAATAAATTATAAACATATATAGGTAGAAATATAAACATAGATATAAATAGGATACAATTTAACTATTGGTTTAAATTCATTTATTGTTTTAGGATTTGTAATCTGCCAACTTCATAAAATGATTTGGTCTCTTTCAAATGAATAACAACATGAAACAAGAAGACAAAAAGCAAAGACAATTTAAAAGGAGAAAAATAAGTTGCCAGGAATCTGGAATTCATTCGTTAATATAGCAGAGGGCTTAAAATAATTTTCTTGGAACTAAGATAAAAAGGAAAGCACCAAGGGTTAGATAGTTTTTCTTGGTAAGAGACAGAGGGAGAAATTCATTTGCCAAAACATACTGTCTTGGCATTGAATTCAAGGAGGAATTTATTACTTGTGTCCTTACATAAGGGGCATGGGATAACAATGCACAACATCTCCAACTATGATTTTGCAAAGACACAGAGATGTTCCTCAAATGGACATTACATATATTGATCCCCCTATAAAAGCTGAAGGCATAACATTAAATCTTATTTCAGCAAAGCTATTTCTTTATGAAGCTGAGATAATGTGGCCCAGGTACATTGCTTTTAGAGGTTTTAACTTTGCCAAGAACTATATCTAGGCTTAAAATGAAATGAAATTTCTGTAACCAGTTGAAAAAGGTTTAATGATCCAATAGAATTTTCCTCTATAACTTTTCCTTATTTTTGTTGAAAAAGTAAAACAGATTCTCCCATCAACACCAAGAGAGATAGAATTTGTCTGTAACATCAAGGTTGTTTTTATTGTTGTCAACTCATTCTCTCCTCCAGGGTCATTGAGGTCCAGTGGCAGGACAAAAGTCAATATGACTGACAATGGCCTGGTCTACAGTGGATGGCCTTGGTGTCTTCAATGTCTGACTAAGCTCTAAGTGCTCCACAGCTCCTGCTTCAGCTGACTTCATAGCTTTTGGAACAAATTAATCTCATCCACCTATTCTACCAGAGGAAGTCTTTCCATACTTGGGGTAGACACCCTCTTACCTCAGCAACAGATTTGAGGCTTGTCAGTTACCCTCAAACTTGTTTAGGCTATCTGCTGAAACAGCTTTACCAGGGTGTGGAGCTATGGGTTTATCAGGCTAGAACTATGTAGGTAGCTAGATGGCTCAGCTGATAGAGTGATGGGCCTGGAATCAGGAAGACCTGAGTTCACATTTGAACTCAGACCCTTACTAACTGTGTGATCCTGGACAAATCATTTAACTTCTATTTGCCTTAATCTGCTAGAGAAGGAAATGCCAAACAACTCACCATGGACAGTGTGGTACATGATGTCACAAAGGGTCTCAGACATAACTGAATGACTGAAGAAGAACTACGTACATATGAACTCCACCACAACCAAATGTGCAGCAGGGCCATTTAATACTTTTTAACCTTCAGAGTGCAAGGATAGTACCTTGATTTGCTGAATGAATGGTTTTAACATTCAGACTTCATGTAAATAAACCACTTCCTAGCACTGAATTTCCATATCCAATTCAGATTTAGGTTGGAAAGAACACTGGTCAAAATTCAGTAAAATTTAATTGAACAGATTTTAAACATCTACCCTTTTATAAGAAATTATTGCTATGTTTTCTTACAATCATAGAGTTAGCTCATGGTGGAGACTTTAAAGTTTTCAGTGTTTCCTAAGTGATCTAATCCAGGAGAAAGTTTGATTATTATCCTCCTTGTCTGAACTTGGTGAATTCTAGACTTGGGCTTGTATCTGAGCAATAATAGATTGCTGCTTGACTAAGACTGTATCAGCCAGCTGAGAAACAATGATAGTTCCAAGTGAGAGACCTTAAGTTTTCTCTTTGGTCTAGGATGGCTAATTTGGTCTGGTGCATTTTTAAGATCTATTTAGAGGAGTTTTAGGGGAGCTTGCGATATTTCTTCCTTCTACTCTGTGATCTTGATTCTGGTCCATTGTTGTTTTCCCTACTGTCCCTAATCAATCAATTATTCCTTTCACTAATTTGCATAGCATACCTTCTGATTTTACACATACACACACACACACACATGCACACACACACACACACACACAACTTCAGTTTGCGTATATATTTTCTGTTAAGTTTCTTCAATTATTGTTTGAATTTTGTTGCCATCTTTTCAATGATAAGAGCCAGCTTTTATATATTTTTATGACATCCCCTCACATAGCATTTTTCATTTTCAAGAAATATTGTTGAATGTTTAGCTGATAAATAATTATTACTCCTGTACTCTTTCATTATATCAAATTAGTTTTCATAACATGAAAATAACTTGAACTTATGAGAAAAAGATGCTATATAAATACTAAATAGTATATTGTGCACTTTCCCCATAAAAGTCATCTTTGGCATCTATCACTAATGCCAGCTATCAATTACTATTTAAATAAACATTTAATGACTAATTAAAATATAGCCATTAGTTTTATTAATAGCCATTAACATAATCATGACTTTATGCTGGTTAATGTTCTCATACTTGTTGAGATTTTCACAAAATATTAATTACTTACTCTGATCAGTAAGAGAAAAATCCAATATGCCCTTGGCAAATTCACTCTTTGCAGTATTTAAGAAATGTAAAATCATCTTTAGACTTTTTTGATTATAGCTTCTTTACAGGATGCTATTAAAAATTTATGACCACATGCTTCAGCTTGAATTCTATAAATGAACTGATATTTTTTGGTGACTTTGAACTGACTATAGTATAAGTTGTCAGTGTTTTTTGTATTCATATTTACTTATTCGTTCAACCAAGAAATACTCATATAGAAGCTGGTATGTGAAAGATATCAAGACAGTGCCACATGGGTTTATGGGCTTAAGGTCAGGTAGACATAGGTTCTAATCCTACCTCTCATATTTAATATGTGAACCTAAGTCACATTCTTAGTCACATTCTTAGTGTGTATAGAATAATTAGAATGGAATGGGATATAGAATATATAGAATATTTTAAAAAAATTAACCTCATTGGTGGAAAAAAAGTCCTCATTAGGAATTTCCTGAACCAATGAAATCATAGATCTGACTCAGAAATAGATGGATGGATAGAGATAAAGACAGACATATAGATAATGGATAAAATATAACAATTTAGACACAAGCCAAATCACAGTGATAGTAAATAGTAGAGTCAAAACCGAATTTGGATTTTTTAACTTCTAGATACTCTGCAAAAATCATGATGCCATGCTATCTTTTTTTAAGTTATAAGTCCAGTTCTTATACAGGTTAAGTATATTTGTTCTATTCCGTTGTCACAGAATACATCTCTTTATTTCAACATATGCTTTCTCAAATAAATGCCTTTGATCACCGAAGGAGATTGAATAATAATAGAGATTGCAATTAGAAAAGAAAAAAGCAGGGTGGAGTCAAGATGGTTGTAGCAACCTCATTGAACCATACCAACAGTCCCTTCCAAAAAACTTTAAAATAATGAATGAAACCAAATTCTGGGGCAACATAATTATCAAAAAGTCAAGGTATGACATTTTTTTTTCCAGCCAAAGACAACTTAGGAGGTTGGTAGAAGACGTGTGTAACACCAGGATGGGGACTGGTTGGGAGTGTGTCTGGTGACAAGTGGTGGGCCTTGGAGGCAGATGGTGGCAGTGGCAACATCTGAAGTTCTCAGCTAAGAGACGATAAGGGGGTCAGGAAGTGGTCAGAAAGAGATTACAGGGGACCTCTTGCTGTCACTGACTGTAGGACCTGGTACTGTTTGGCAATTTCATTGTTTGAACACAGTTCTATGTCACAGTACTAGGGTAGAAAGGTGTGCTTGTACATGGGAGTAGGGACCCTGGTCAGAGTTCCAGGGCAGAAAGAATTGCTAGAACCTGTAGCTGCAAGGAAGCAAAAGCTCTTTCTAGGTAAAGATCAGAGTACAAACCAGGACCACAGTGACCACACCTTTGCCTGGATCATACCACCTTGGAAGCACTGAAAACTTTCAGGACTAGCTTTGAAAATAATGGCACAAAAAGCCTGAAGCTTTGGACAGAATCTCCCCACCTACTGGAGAGTATAGCTCAATGTTACCATAAAGTTAAAAGTCAAGAAATAGGTTGGAAAAATGAGTAAACATAGAAAAAAAAAACAAAGCACAAAAACTTACTATAGTGACAGGGAAGTTCAAGACAAACTCAGAATAAAACAACAGTGTGGAAATATCTATAAGGAAAACCTTAAAGAAAAATATAAATTAGAAACAAGCCCATTAGAAGAGCTAAAGAAAGAGATAAGTATGATAGAGGAAAAACTCAGAAAATAAATGAGTGATAAAAAATATGAAAAGAAAGTTAACAACATGGTTAAAGAGGCACAAAATGCTGAAGAACAACATTAGCTAAATGTTAAAAAAGACAAAAATTCACTGAAGGAAAAAAGTTAAAAAGCAGAACTAGCTAAATGGAAAAAGATACAATTGTTCACTGAAGAAAATAATTTCTTAAACATTAGAATTGAGCAAGTGGAAGATAAGGACACCATGAGACATCAAAGAAACAATAAAACAAAAGAATAAAAAAAAATGAAAATTTGAAATAGATCCTTAGAAAAACAACTGATCTGGAAAACAGATCAAAGAGAGACAATTTAAGAATTATGGGACTATCTGAAAGCCATGATCAAAGAAAGAGCCTAGATATCATATTTCAAAAAAATTATAAAGAAAAACTGCCTTGTTGTGTTAGAACCAGAGGGTAAAATAGAAATTTAAAGAGTAAACATATCACTTCCTGAAGTCCCAAAATGAAAACTCCCAGCAATATTATAGCCAAATTCTAGAACTCCCAGGACAAAGAAAAACATAGCCAGGAAAAAATCATTTAAATATTATGGAATCACAGTCAGGATCACAAAGATTTAGCAGATTCCACCTTAAAGAGCAGAGGACTTGTAATATGATATTCCAGAAGTAAAAAAAAAAAGCTAGAATTACAATCAAGAATAATCTACATACCAAAACTGAAATACAATATATAAGGGGAAAAATGATAGTTTAGTGAAACAGAAGACTGAAGAAAAGAATAGAGCTTAATAAAACATTTTAACATTCAAACGTAAGACTCAAGAGAAGAGTAAAGGTAAAGGTAAAAAAGGTAAGAAAAAGGTAAAAAATAAAACATGATGAAAGAGAAATCATAAGAGATTTAATAAATACTTAATAACTGTTTATATTTCTATGTGGAAATATGATACATGCAACTCTTAATAACTATCACCATTAGGGCAGTTAGAAGCAAACTACATAGACAGAGAGCATATGAGTGAGTCAGTTATGTTGGAAAGATATAAAGAAATGAAGAGTTGAGAAAGAAGGATGCTCTGGGTGAAGGAGGAAGGAAAATGAACAATGGGGAAAATTACCTTATATATAAAAGAGGAAAGCAAAAATAGATTTTTACAGTGGACAGGGAAAAATGAGGTGGTGGCGGCAGACAACCAATCTCCATTTTAATTTTTTGTTCAAAGTGGGAAGCATAAGTATACACACTCAGCTGGATATAGAAATCTTACTTAATAGTAAAGTAGGAGGGGAAGGGCATAAGCAAAATAGGGGATGAAAAAAGTGAGAGTGAATTAAAGGAGGCTGTGGTCAGAAGTAAAATAAACTAAACTTTTGGGGGGGAGAGAGAGAGAGAAAGAGAGAGAGAGAGAGAGAGAGAGAGAGAGAGAGAGAGAGAGAGAGAGAGAGAATGTGTGTGGGGGTGGGGGGGGGTATGTGAATGGAAGGAAATTACCCATAAAATGAAGCAGATAGCAGAATGGATTAGGTATCAAAATACAAAATTATGTTGTTTATAAGAAAAACACTTGAAACAGAAAGACACACACAAAATTAAAATAAAATTTTGGATTAGAATCTGTTATGCTTCAGCTAAGGTGAAAAAGACAGGGGTAGTGATTATGATTTCAGACAAAGCAAAAGCCAAAATATACCTAATTAAAGGAGATAATTAGGGAAACTACATTTTGCTAATAGATACCATAGGTGATAAATAATATCAATACTAATCATACACACAACAAATGAAAGAACATTTTCCTAAAGAAAATGTTAAATGAGTTATAGAAAGAAATAGACAATAGTATTACACTAGTGGGGGACCTCAACTTTCCCTTTCAGCACTAGATAAATCTAACCATGAAACAAATAAAAAAGAAATTAAGGAAATGAGTAGAATCTTAGAAAAGTTAGATGTGATAAATCTCTGGAGAAATTAAATGGGAATAGAAAGTATACATTTTATTCAACTGTATATGGCACTTTCACAAAAATTGACTATGTATTAAGGCATAAAAAGGTCACAAATAAATGCAGTAAAACAAAAATATTAAATGTTCCCTTTGGGAATCATAATGCAGTAAAAATTATATTCAATAACAACTTCTTTAAAGCATAAATTAAAATGTAATTGGAAAGTAAATGATTTAATTCTAAAGAATAAGTAGGTTAAAGAATAAATCATTAAACTAATCAATAATTTCATTAAAATAACAATGACACAATATACTGAAATTTGTGGGATGCAGCCAAAGAAGTACTCAGGGAATATTTATGTCTTTAAACTCTTAAATCAACAAAAAAGAGAAAGAGTAGTTCAACAAATTGAGCATTCAGTAAAAAAACAAAAACAAAAACAAAAAACCAAAAAAATTAGAAAAAGAACAAATTAAAAATCACCAATTAAGCACCAAAGTAGAAATTCTGAAAATGAAAGATGTGACGAGTAAAATTGAAAGTAAGAAAAAAAAAACATTCAAAAAGAAATAAAACTAGGATGTGGTTTTATATAAAAAGACAAGCTATTGGTTAATTTGATTTAAAAAAAGAAAGAAAACCAAATTTTCAGTAAAAAAAATGAAAAGGGCAAATGCAATACCAATGAAGATGAATTGAACCAATTATTAGGAGTTATTCTGCCCTATTAAATGACAATAATACTGACGATCTATGTAAAATGGATAAATATTTCAAAAAATCTAAGTTGTCCAGGTTGACAAAAGAGGAAATAGAATACTTAAATAATCCTATCTTTGAAAAAGAAATTGAACAAGTCATAAAAGATCTCCCTAAGAAAAAATCCAAAGGACCAGATAGATTTACAATTAAATTTTAACAAACATTTAAATAACAATTCCAATACTATATAAAGTATTTGAAAAAAATAGGTAAAGAAATTCTTTGTCATTTTGTGACAAATATGATTATGATACTTAATCTAGAGAAAACAACAACAAAAAAAGAGAAAGAAAACTAGAGAGCAATTTTCCTAATAAATATTGATGCCAAAATTTTAGCTAAAGTATTAATTAGCAAGGAGAGTACAACAATATACCGCAAAGATCATGTATGATAATCAGGGTGAATCTATACCAGAAATGCAGAACTGGTTCAATATTAGGGAAACTATCAGTGTACATTGAATATATCAACACCAAAACAACAACATTCTTATAATCACCTCAATAGATGCAGAAAAGCTTTTTTTTGGCAAAATGCAATACTCAATCCTATTAAAGAAAAAAAAACAACTAAAAATCATAGGAGTAAATAGAGTTTTCCTTTAAACGATAAATAGTAACTATCTAAAACTATAAACAAGTATTATTTGTAATGGGGAAAAACTAGAAACCTTCACAATAAGATCAGGGTGAAGCAAAGATGTCCATTATCAACACTATTATTCAATATTTTACTAAGAAATGTTAGCTATACTAGTAAGACATTAAAAAGAAATTGAAGGCATATTAAAAGGTAACAAAGAAGCAAAACTATCACTCTTTGCAGATGATATGATGATAGAGAACTAACAAAAAAACCAAAAACCAGTGGAAACAATGAATACTGGCAAAATTACAGAATATAAAATAAACCCACATAAATCATCTGCAGTTTTATGTATTACCAACAAATTTCAGCAGGAAGAGATAGAAAGAGAAATTCCATTTAAAATAATTGCGGACAATATAAAATACTTGGAAGTCTACCTTCCATGACAAACCCAGGAACCATACAAACACAATTACAAAACAATTTTCCCCCTAGAAATGTAGAGCTAAATGATTGGAGAAATAGTAATTGTTCCTGGGTATGTTGAGTTAATATAACAATGAAAAAAAAAGTTAAAGGAAGGTAGCCTAGCAGTACCAGATTACAAACTATATTATAAAGTTATAATTATCAAAATAATCCCACTGGCTAAGAAATAGAGTGGTGGATATGTATAGCCAATTGGATACATAATACATAGTAATAAGTGACAATAATAATCTAACGTTTGATAAAAACCAAAGTTCCAACCTTTTAGGAAAAGAACTCACTATTTGAGAAAAATTTGCTGAGAAAATTGGGAAGCAGTGTGACAGAGACTAGGCATAGACCAATATTTACCTGTCTGCCAAGATAAGGTTAAAAAGTGTTCATGATTTAGACAGAATGGATGGTATCATAAGCCAATTAGGGGAGCATGGAAAAAATTCACCTGTCAGATCTATGGATAATGGAAGAGCTTATGACCAAGTAAGCAATAGAGATGATCATAGAAAGTATAAGGGATAGTTTTGATTACATGAAATTAAATTTTTTTTGCACAGACAAAATCTATACAGCAAAATTAGAAGAAAAATATTAGACTGGGAATGAATTTTTACAGATTTTTTTTGATAAGGGTCTCATTTCTCAAATTTCTAGAGAAATAAGTCAAATTAAAAAAAAAAAAGAGCCATTCTCCTATTAATAAATGGTAAAGGGACAGGAACTGGCAGTTTTCAGAAGACAAAATCAAAGCTAACTATATGAAAAAATTCTCTAAATCTCCTTGACTACTGAAATGCAAATTAAAACAACTCTGAGGTTCCACTTCAGCCTATTAGACTGACTAAAATAATAAAAATGGAAAATGATAAAAGATAGAGGGGATATGGAAAAGCATGGACACTAATGCACTGTTGTTGGAATTGTGAACTGGTCCAACTATTCTGGAAAACAATTTTGGAATTATGCCCAGATTGCTATAAAACTGTTCATGCCCTTTGACCTAGTAATGGCACTTCTAGGACCTTTTCCTAAGGATATTGAAGAAAAAGAATCTACATATACAAAAATATTTATAGCAACACTTTTTGTGGTGGCAAACCATTGGAAAATGAGTTAATGCCCATCAGTTGAGGAATGGCTGAACAAGCTGGGGTATATGAGTAGGATGGAACACTACTGTTAAAAAAATGAGAAGAACATTTTCACAAAATGCTGGAAAACATGAATTGAGGCAAAGTGGAGCAAATAAAACCTGGAGATGTTTGTAAACACATATGGCAATATTTTAATGAAGATTAACCATGAAAGACTTATCTATTCTGATCAATATAACGATCCAAGATGATTCCAAAGGATTTATGATGAAAAATACTATCCACCTCTCAAGAGAGAAGTAATGACCTCTCAAGTATAATTTTTTCACTTTGTTTTTCTTCCTTTTTTTTTCAACATGGCTAATATTGAAATGTGTTTTGCATAATTTCACATGTATAATTGATATAAAGTTGTTTGCCTTTACTATGGGCAGAGGAGGGCCTAGAGAAAGGGTAAGAATTTTGAACTGGTCATTTAAGGAAAAGAATTAAAAACAAATAGCAAATTAAAAAAAGAAAAGAAAAATCCATCTATGTAACAGTCCTAGAATCTCAGAGTTGGAAGGGCCCATGGGGACTACTTAGCCCAATACATACTGGAAAAGGAATCCTCTAGACTGCATTCCTGAAAAGTAGTCTTCCAGCTTCTTCCTGATGTTATCTATGGGAAGGGAACCCATTATCTCCCCAAAAACCTCTTTCTACTTTTGGAGACTTTTCCCTGATTCAAGACTAAATTTGTTTCACTTAAGTTTTTACCTGTTTCTCCTACTTCTGCTACCATTAACTTAATGAACAAGTATAATTCCACTTCCATTTGGCAGATCTGGTTCATAAAAAGAAGTATTATATTTGAGTTGCTTTTTCTAGAGTATTCACCCCCAAGTTTCTTTGATCTAAGGTCTATGAACTTAAAAAATCATTAACTATATTTCAACATAATTAATTTCCTTTGTAATCTAATGTATTTTTTTATTCTAAGCATTTAGAAACATTATTTTAAGAGGGGTCTGTTGCCTTCATTAAAATGCCACAGGGGCATGACACAGAATAGATTTAAAAACCTCTACTTTAATTGATCTTCATGTGGTATGACTCAAAGGCCCTTCAGCTTCCTAGTTATCCTCCTCAGAACAGTTTCTTACAAATCAGCACTTGGCACATTGCCTGATGCTTATTGAACACCAGCTCTTCACTAGTGATGCTATATTGTTTCTCTTTGTATAAATACTCAAATGTTTATCTTAGTGTGAACTTTAAAATATTTATCCAAATGAGGATTTGAACATATTTGTGCAGTTAGTATCTTCATGAGAAAAGGCTAGGATATCTAATTATCATACTTTCGTCGCTAATGTTCCTGATTGTAAGCATAAGTTCCAGAATAATACCAGCCTCGAAAATTGAAATGGATGTTGAAAATCTGGATTAAGAATAAACAATGACTGCTAGGTGGCATGGTGGATAGAGTATTGGACCTGGATTAAGGAAGACTCATCTTTCTGAGTTCAAATCTGGCCTCAGATATATATTAGCTGTGTAACTCTGGGCAAGTCACTTTGCTTCAGTTCCTTATCTGTAAAATGGGCTGGAGAAGGAAATGGTGAACAACTCTAGTATCTTTGCCAAGAAAATTTCAAATGGGATCACAAAGAGTAGGACAAAACTAAAAAAAAAATGAGTGAACAAGAACAAGAAGAATAAACAAAGCATGTTATATCATAACCTTAAAGATATAAACAGGGGGTTTGGTAGAACAAATGTGAGAAGCCTTTCCAGTGAAAGATACTGAAGTAAAACTTCCATTCTCTGAAATTCAAACTGAACAGTGCTAGCCAGAGGGTCTCTGTCATCCTCTGAGTATGCCTAAGAGTAAAAAGACAGAAATATGTAAGACAGAGCTATAACAAGTAATTCTAGTGCCTCAAGTAAACATTGAAAAACATGAAACATGTTTTTGAAAACATGACCTTGAATTTTAAAGCAAATCCATCTACTGGGGTAAGGAGAGAAATTGAACCTTGGTACACAGAACTCTTTTGGGGGTACTCAGGAATAATGTGTCATAGGAAAGAGTCTCTGAATCAATGTATGGCTGTAGTGGTCACTATTGGGGTAGGAATTATGATAGGTCTGTTCCAAGAAATAGCTTACGTGGAGATAATATATATCTGGTGCAATTCTTGCTGTAATAATTAGATTTACGAGTTAGTTGTTTCTACCTCGAGGAATACGAATGCTGTAAGCATCTTACATGTTTTGGAGGCTTGGGGCCAAAAGTCCCAGTCATCTTGCTCTAGTTGTTATTCTGATGTAAGGAAATGAAGGCCTGATTAAAGTAGCAAGTATCAAATTACTTCCCAAGAAAATGAAAAATATTACATTATGGATTTTTAAAATAACTTTGCATATATAAGCATAATCAAATGTGGTGAACAGAAGTATTGATACCTTTACATAATACACATTTAGTAAATACATGTAAACATGTATGTATATATACACTCATATAAATAAACACACACACATATACACTTACCTGTATGTATGTACAAATAATTTTTGTTCAATTATTTCAATCATGTCTGATTTTCTGTGATCCCATTTGGGGTTTTCTTGGCAAAGACACTGGAGTGATTTGCTTTTTCCTGCTTAAATTCATTTAATAGATGAGAAAACTGAGGCAAACAAGATTAAGTGACTTGCCCAAGGTCACACAGCTGGTTAGTGTCTGAGGCTAGATTTGAACTCCAGAAGATGAGTCTTCCTGACTTCAGGCCTGGCACTCTACTACCCTGTGTATATGTATATGTATGTGTACGTACATGTGTATGTATCTGTGTATGTGTATGTGTATATGTATGTGTGTATATATCTCTATAAAGATATAAATATAGATATATCTATATATAGAAGCTTATATATAGTCACACAATGCATGATACACACATGTGTATATGTACATGTCATCACATGCAAATCCACACACATGTATACACATACACACAAAAATTGCTTTCTCACTAATTAAATTAGAATTTCTAGGGTCTTTTCCAGCTGTGAAATTATTTTCTCTTTTTATTTAATATTTTGTTTTCCCCTAATTACAAGTAAAATCAATTTTTAACATTTTTTTAAAATTGAGTTCCCAACTCTCTCTCATACTCCCTTCTCCCATGGGAGAAGAACATCAAGAATTTTGATATAGATTAAACATGGGCAGTCATGCAAAACAAATGTCCATATTAGCCTTGTTGTAAAAGAATGCACAGACCAAAAAAAGTAAGAAAAATAAAGTAAAAAAATAATTATTATGTTTGCTATGAATAATTGTAATTACTATATCCTGTCCATCCTCAAAAGTGTTTTACTTTTGATGACTGCCTCTCCCAATCTGCACTTCTTTTATTTCCTTCCTCTCCTACTTTCCTCAAGGGTAAGATAGATTTCTATGCCTACCTGAGTATATATATTACTCCCACCTTCAGCCAATTTTAATGACAGTAAGGTTCATGTGCTTCCACCACATCTCTCCCATGTTCCCCTTCACTGTAAAAACTCTTTGGTGTCTCTTTTATGTGAGGTCATCTATTTAATTCTATGTCTCTCTTTCCCCTTCTTCCAGTGCATTCTTCTTTTTCATTCATTAGTTTTATTTTTAAAAATAATCCCATAATATTCAATTTTTAAAATAATCCCATAATATTCAATTCTCACACATGTCCTTTGTCTATGTATACTACTAATTGCCCTTAGAATGAGAAATTTCTTAGGAGTTAAAAGTATCATCTTTCCATGTAGGAATGTAAACATTTTAACCTTATTGAATCCCTTATGATTTCTCTAGTTTACCTTTTCATGATTCTCTTGATTCTTGCATTTGAAAGTTAAATTTTCTATTCAGCTTTGATCTTTTCATCAGGAATGCTTGAAAGCTTTCTATTTCATTAAATATCTATTTCTCCCCTGAAGGGTTATACTCAGTTTTGCTGGGTAGGTGTTTCTTTGTTTTAATCCTAGCTCCTTTGGCCTCTGAAAGAACATATTTCAAGTCCTCTGATCTTTTAATGTAAAAACTGCTAAATCTTGTGTTATACTGACTATCACTCTAAAATATTTGAATTGCTTTTTTTTTGGCTGCTTGCAACATATTCTCCTTGACCTGGAATCTCTGTAATTTGGCTTTTATATTGCTGGGAGTTTTCATTTTGGGAATCTCTTTGAGGAGGTGACTGGTAGATTCTTTCAATTTTTATTTTACCCTCTAGTTCTAGAATATTAGGGCAGTTTTCCTTGATAATTTCTTGAAAGATGATGTCCAAGATCTTTTATTTTCTTGTGGCTTTCAGGTGGTCCATGATTTTTAAAATTATCTCTCTTGTGTCTATTTACCACGTCAATTGTTTTTCCAATGAGATAGTTCACATTTTCTTCTATTCTTTCATTCTTTTAGTTTTGTTTTGTTGTGTCTTGATGTCTCATGGAATCATTAGCTTTCATTTATTCAATTCTAATTTTTACAGAATTAATTTCTTCAGTGAGCTTTTGTTTGTTCTTTTCCATTTGACCATTTTGCTTTTTAAGTAGTTTTCTTCAGTGAGCCTTTGTATATCTTTACCCAATTGGCTAGTTCTGCTTTTTAAGTCTTTTTTGTCTTTGGATTTTTGTGCCTTTTAAAAATTTGATTAAAAAAAATTTTTTTGCACTATTTAAGGAATTCTTTTTGGGCCTGAGACCAATTTAATTTTTTTTTTCTTTAAGGCTTTTGATATAGAAGTTTTGACTTTTTTGTCTTGATTTTAGATCTTCCCTGTCACCATAGTAACTTTATATAGTCAGGATATTTTCTTGTTGGCTGATATACCTTCCTACTTCTTGATTTTTAGCTTTATATTAAAATTGGGCTCTCCTACTATTGTGGAGGGGGTAGCTAATTCTTGGTGTCTGTAATCTTTCAGTTCTTTTCAAGGTAGTATGACCTGAGAGGTGTGTTTTCTATTCTTCTGGCTTGTGAGTGATCACAAACACTCTTTTCTTCCCTGGAACTGTGATGATGGCCTCACCCCTGTCCCCAACTGGGACTACAATCTCTGGTGTACTAGTGTTCCTCATCACCATAGAACAGTAACTTGGACTGTGACCTGGATGCAAATATGGGCATTGCAACAGAGTTCTGCAGCCAGTGCTTGCAAAGGGACTCCTGTAATTTCCCTGTTACCATCTGTGGGCTGAGTTCTGGAAGCAGCCACTGCTGTTGGTTTGGGGGGTGTGGCCTTTGCTGTTGCAACCTTGTACTCCACTCTCACCCTGGTATGATAGATCTTTCCTACTAACCTTTGAAGTTGGAAAATTGTTCTACTCTGTCCTCTTTTGGGTTCTGCCATTCCAGAATTTGTTTTGAAGCATAATTTAAAGTTGTTTGAAAGGGAATTTGGGAGAACTCAGGCAATTCACTGCCTTTTCTTGACCATTTTGGCTCTTCCCCTCCCTTCCTTCTCATTTGTGAAATTCTGTGAGGAATAGTTAACAAATGTTAGTGAACTTTGTACTGTCCAGTTAGCTTGCAAAACTACTCCAGCAAAGATGAAAGAGTCCCAGGTAGAATAGTTATCAGGAAATTATAGAAGAAAAAAATCTGCATGAGGTGGCAGGTTTTTTTTTCTTGTTGTTTTTCCAGCCTAGGTAGTCAGAAGGAGATAGCAAAAGATCTGTGTACTAGAGAAGGGGTCTAAGCTGAAAGATTCCAATTTCAGAGACTTGGTCTTAGATCTACAGTTCTATATCAGGGCAGGAAGCAGAGTGAAAGGGAACACCTGTCACTATGTTGCTCTAAGGAAAGACAATTTTTTTGGAGTTATCCAGCATGTGAACTTGGTTTGAGACCTGTAGCTCCATGCAGGGCAGGGCAGGGCAGGGCAGGGCAAGTAGTCCTGACCATATGGATCTTTTGAATATACTTATAGTTACTAAGATTAAAAATTATCTACTGGATCTCCAATCAACCAAAGGCTAGCCTACAAGCTAAATCTGTTAGGCCAAGGTCAAGTGATTACAAAGTTCAGACTAGAAAGGTACTGATTTTACTGTACTATGAATCTGGCACCTTAGGGAACAGAATATTTTTCAATTCTTTGGATAGAGCACTAGAGGTGCTTAAAGAACATTATGCTTAATACCTGACAGAAGCAAAGACAGTACATCAGAAAACAGATTTGGGCCAAACAAGCATCTGCAATTTTCTCTAAACCTGGTCTTGACACAAAGTTCCAATTAAAGAAGTTAGGCTAAAAATATTATATAGTCAGGGATGCCCAAGATGTAAACCTGGAGAAGGTTTATAAATAAAATCTCAAAAAATATAGTTCTATCATAAGGTCAACTAGAATTGCTATGAGAAATGAAGGAGATTTAAAAATTGTATGATAAATAAAACTAAAACTCCAGATGAAAGCATTTGAAAAGAACTGAGTACTCTAGAGGAAAGACAAGTTAGTAAACAAGGTATAAAATGTTACTCAAATAAAAGACTCTCTTAAAATCAGACTGGAACAAAAATTGGTGACTCTGGGACAGCAAGAAATAACAGAAGAACATTAAAAATGCAAGAAAATATAAAGAACATCTTGTAAAAAGTGACCCAGAAAACAAACACAGAAATAACAATATAAGAATTGTAAAACTACCAGAAAACTATGATCAAAAACCCTGGATCCCATTTATTAAGAAATTATGAATGAAAATCACCCAGAATATTAGAAATAGAGACTAGAGTAAAATTAGCAAGAAACCAAAAGATTCCTCAAAAGGTCAATGTCACAGTCAAAATTCACAGTCTCGATGTCAAATTAATAGAAATATTGCAAGCAGCCAGAAAGAAAGAGTTTAAGCACCAAAGAGCCATTGTTAGTATCACACAAGAATTGGCAGCTAAAGTTATAAAGGATAGAATTACTTATAATGTGATGCCAAATCACAAAATGCAAAATAATCTAGAATAAAATTGAGTATTCTTTTATGGGGGCAAGAGAGTTAGAACTTCAATGAAATGGAGAACATACAAGCATTTCTGATGAGAAGACTGGAGGTGAGTAGAAACTTTGAAATCTAGGAATGTGAAGAGAAACCTACAAAGGTGAATATATTTGAGCAATTAGAAGGGACTTTATAAAATTGAGGAGGCAGCAAAGTGGAGCCTGGACTCAGAAAGATCTGAGTTTAAATCAGGCCTCAGACATTTACTAGCGGTGTGACTGGGCAAATCACTTAACCTCTGTTTGTCTTAATCCAGTGGAAAGCAAAATGACAAAACACTTCAGTATCTTTGCCAAGAAAATCCTGTGGACAGAATGTCCACTGGATCATGAAAAGTTGGACATGACTAAAACAAATGAAAAACAACAACAGCAACAGTAGCAACAACAACAAAGATGAAGTGCTTAGTTTTTAATAAGAGGGAGAAGAAAGAATTCTTCTGAACCCTAATGCTGCCAGTATTGGTGATAGAAGGATCTAAACAAGGAAAAAAAACACTTGGGAGTGATTATTATTATATTTAGAGAATCTTAAGAGAAGACAGAAAAGGGAAGAGGAAAAGGAATGCACTAAGAAAGGAAAGAAGAGGAAGGAAGTGGAGCTTAATGCCTTACATAATCAGAAGAATATCATAGAAGCTTGGAATGCAGTGATTGACACATGGTAAGAACTTAACAAATGCTTCTTGGTTTGACTTTCAACTGAACCAGACAAAACAGCATGGAACACACATGTACATACACAGAGAAAATGGTATAGAAATACATTTAATTCCAAACAGGAAAAAAGGGATCTAGATGAGAGGAGTGGGATAAATAAGAAGGAAGCTAGATTTAAGGAAGAATTCTTCACAAGCAGAACAACAACAAAGAACAATAAAAAAATCCTTCTGCTTTGAAGGGGAGATTGTGTAAGGGAATTTAAAAGAAAAAAAAAAGAACCTTTACTTGGCACCTGGGTAAGAGGAAGAGAAGATGAGCAAGGGAGCAAAAAGCAGAGTGCACCAAGTATAGATCACTAGACCTGAGTATACTGCTTCCCTCTCAGCACTCTCTCTGTCTCCCTCTGTCTTTCTTTCTCTCTCTCTCTCTCTCCTTGTCTCTCTCTTTCTTATAAGAGGTACATGAAGGATAAATGGAGGAAAAAAATAGTGAGAACTCAGAAAGACCTTACCTTAAAATGGCCAAGGTCTCCCATTGCATCCTGGGTCATTTACCTTTGTCCTGATGTATATCTGGCCAGGGGACCCAGATGGCTCTGGAGGGGAAAATAAGGCTGGTGATATTGCACAGCCCTCCCTCACTTACATCCAATTCAGTTACAAGTCATGTCATAATCTTCTTGATTTCAGGGTCCTCCCTGAGAATGAAGGACAAACCACTACCCATAAGTAGTCTGAGCTGCCCCAGTGGGGACCCAGCTGGCCAGTTCCAGTCGGACAACTCATCTCTAGGCCTGGAATCAGGAGGACATGAGTTCAAGTATGGCTTTAAGTACTTATTATCTGTGGGACTCTGGACAAGTCATGTAATTTCTATCTGTCTCATTGTCCTCATTTGTAAAATGAGAATAATAATAGTGCATACCTCCTAGAGTTGCTTTGAATATCATATGAGAATGATTTTTAAATTGCTTGGCATGTAAGAAGTGCCATATAATTGTTAGCTATTATTATAATTATCAGAAGAATGAATCATAGGAAGAATAAATAATTCCATAAAAACAATGACATTGAGAGAAAATATAAAACATTTTTTGGATATAGTCAAAGCAGTACTTAAAGGACAATTTATATTTTACATTTTCTTTGTTGAAAATGGAGAAAAAGAGCACATTAATGAATTTGGTATCAAATTATAAAATCAAAACTTAGAAAAGCAGAAACTAACTAACTAAACAACAAAATAAAAAAAATCATGAAAGACAAAGAAGAGATGAACAAGAAAAACAAACTAAAAATGAATCAAAAAATAAAACTGGGACCTTATAAAAATAAAATAGAAAAAAGCTACTAGCTAGTTTTTAAATTTTAATTTTTTAAAATTAAGAACATGAAGTCACCAGCATGAAAAATAAAAAAAAAAAGAAATCACAACAAATGAAGAAGAAATAGGTGATATTATTAGAAGGTCTTTTATCCATTTTATGGCACTAAAACATAATAAATGAGATTAGTGAATACAAAAAAAAATACAGGCTAACAAAATAAAATTAGAGAACTTAAGTAATTTCAGAAGTTAAGGAAACTCAGAAAAAGAAATAAATCCTAAATGAACTCTCAAAGGTTTTTTAATGCCCTATTATTTTTGAAAAGCAAATTATCTCAAGTATTCAAAGAACAATTCCAATATTGCGTGAAATGCAAAAATGCAAATATGGCATTGTGATAAATTATTTTATGATACAAATAAAGTCCTGCTACTTAAATTAAGGAAAAATAAGGTTAAAAAAATTATAGCTCAATGTCCCTAATGATAACTAATGCAAAAATTTAAAAATGAAACATTAATAAAGAGGCTATGGAACTATATTTTAAAATGACATACACTTTCAGATGAATTTATACTAGGAATGCAAAATGATTAAATATTAAATGAAATGCAAACTATTTTAATGACAAAAACAATTAAAATAATACAATAATGTCAGTAGTTAGAAAAGTACACAATAAAATTTTAAAAAATTCATTAACATTAAAAAGCTTAGGAATATTTGTACCTTTCTTTAGTATGATAAATGTTATCTTTCTAAAACAAAAATCATTGTTTAAACTGAAGATAAATGAGAATCCTTTCTAGTACGATAAAGGTTTAAAGCAATGGTATGCAAAATCCATACTATTATAGATCTAGAAGAACTAGCTGTGGAACTAACACAAGAAAAATAAAATTAACAAGTAAGCGTTGGTGAAGAGGAACTTAACTATCACAGACAATTTCATAATGACAAATGATATGCCATTGAAGAGGAAATATAAGTATGGCAAATGATATTCTATTTAGAGAATATTAGAGTCAACTAAAATGAGCAGCATTATCAATGTAGCTTAATGTCAGACAAAGCCACCCAACTTATTTGCCTTTATTTATATCACCAACAAAAGTCTGAAGGAAGAGATGAAGAAATTCTACTAAAAATGAGAAAACATATTAAGAAATTTGTGAGACTACAAGCACACACACACACACACACACACACACACACACCCCAATCTTAAAGAGAAAGAGAGACTTTAGTAATCAGAGAGGTATTAAGTGCTGTTTGATGAGCAGGTAATAAAAATTACAATGCTACTTAGCTCAATTTTCTTTTTCAATACCATACCAATTAAGCCATTAAAAATTACATTACAGTACTTGAAAAATAGTAACAAAATTGACATAAATGAACGAGAGGCCTAGAATTTCAAGGGAAATAAAGAAAAATGGAAAATGCAAGGTTAGAAATACCAGTTCTCAATCATTATAAAGGAATAATCATCAAAAGTGTTCAAATCTAGTTAGAAAATAGAAAAAAATAGATCTGTGAAAGATGTTTGTTATGTAATGCACAGACACAAAAATAATAGAATAATTTTTGATGACCCGAAAGACCCCTACTACTGGAGCAGGCTCACATTCTTTGGCAAATGATTTCTGGGAAAACTGGAAGTCAGTATGACAGGAATTAGATTTAGATCAACTCCTTATATATCAAGGTAGGTTTCAAATAATTAAGTGACTTATCTCTAAAAGATAAAATTATAAACAAATTAGGGGTTCAAGGATATAAATACATATCAAGTAATGAAAAGGTTAAAAATACCATCAAAAAAGGATAGATAAAAAAAATCATTTTATGTAAAATGGGAAATTTGTATTAAATAAGATGGATTTTTTTTTCACAAACAAAATTATTCATTTAAATTGAGAAAGGAAATACACCTAGGGATAATAGATGTAGCAAGTTCCTATAATAAAGGTCTAATATCCAAGATACATGAGGAACTCTTCAGATAGACAAGAAAAAGAACCATGTAATAATGAATGTTCAAAGTATATGATCAAGCAGTTCTCAAAGAAATACATACAATATATGAGCTAGTATTTGAAAAGTGCTGCAAATAAATAAATTTTTCATCTATAAAATAATAGAAATTCCAATTAAGACAGTTCTGATGTTCTATCTCATACCTATCACATTGATAAAAATAATTTTTAAAAAAGGAAAACAATGACAGTTGCAGGGGTTGTGTGAAAACAGGAAACTATTACACCATTCATGAAATTATGAATTGGTTCCAGTATTTTGGAAAGCAATTTGTAAATGTACTAAAAAAAATCAGTAAACTCAGTACCTGTTGATCTAGTGATACATCCTTGGCTTATATCAAGAGAACAAAGGAAGAAGAAAAGCTATCACTTTACCAAAATATTTATTGCAATGCTTTTTGTTATGTCAAAGATCTAGACATTAAGAAGGTGCCCCTTAATTGGTGGATGAGTGTACATATTACAGCATATGAGTGTAAGGTACAATTTTTGTGCTTCACTAAAGGAACATGTTGAGAAAAATGGGAAGATTTTTACATATTGATGCAAAATAAAGCCAGAAGAATTTATAAAATAATATTTATGCAATAGCATGTTATATAATTTATATAAAACCTTTTCAAGAAAAAACAACAACTAAAACTTAAGAACTCTGATAAAAAAAAGTGAACAACCACAACTTCAAAGGAAAGATAATGAAGTGTGCTACTCATCTCCTAACATAGAAGTGATGGACTTAATATGTAGAACAAGAGAAACAACTTATGTATGCCCAGTGCAGGATTTTGTTTTGCTTAATTATGTACATTTGACACAAGTATTTTGTTGTTTTTTATGTCTTTCAGTTGAGATGGAGGAGTGGTTGTCAAAGGAAGGCTACTAATAGGATTACAAAAATAAGAAAAAAATGAAAAGAAAAAAGTATTAATATACAGAAGAGAATAGGGAGAAAAAGTTTAGGAAGCATTAAGCAGACAGCTTTGAAAATATAATGTTAAATTTATTATGTACTAAAAAAGAAAAGCAAGCTTCATGTAATATAGATTCTTAGCTTCATGTTCAATTCTTTCTGTTCTTTGCATATAAAATGTTATCCTATTTAATGTTTAAATTCAGAATTTAAAATGTATCTTGGTAAAAGAAAATTATGATTTATGGCTCTTTAGAGAAGGTGGCTTTTCAGCTGTTTTGGAAGAGATGATGGATATAGGAAAATTGGTGTGGAGAATGGCGTGGCTAAATTGATTAGTTTAACTATAGTGGTAAGCAGTAAGAATGATGTTAATTAGATGGAAGGATGTTGGTAGGGACTGAGGTGCAAGTGATTATTTTTTATCAGTTTAAGAAAATGTAGCTTGAAAGTAATTTTAAAAAGGGAGAAACTCTAATTCGTGGTGATTCACAAAAATATCAATATATTTTGTGTATTAAAATCAGGTTGTAGTATTATTGGGAGCTTTATATGATTGACATTTATATATTCTTGGATTAACTTTTTAGAAATTTGGTTGGCCTATGTGATTGTGAAAATGAAAAAGCAGTGGTAAAACCCAATGATAATAACTAACATTTACAGTGCTTACTACATGCCAGAAACCATGCTAATCAGTTTACAACTATCTCATTTGGTTCTTACAACAACATGAGGAGGCACATACTATTATTAACCCTATTTTATGTATAAAGAAACTAAAGTAGGAAAAGGTTAAATAAATTGTCTAAGGTCACACAGCTAGCATATATGTACGGGGCTGAATTTGAACTCAGACCTTCCTGACTCCTGGCCCATCATTCTATTCACTATACTGCCTAGCTGCCCAATTTCTATTTATGCTTCCTTATGCTTACTGTATGACCAGCTCTTCATTTCCAGATACATATGTCTCCAATGAATGCTACATAACTACATAATTAATATGCATAATATGATGATATATGGGAACATGTATGCAAAATTTTATATGAGAATGAAAAAACCCCAAATAGTGTATACATATGTGACCCAGAAAGTAAGAGAAAAGCAAGTACATTAGTAATAAAGAGTTTGAGATGGAAGTTAAGGAGAAAAAGCTCTTCTGAGTGGAATTACATTAATTTGCAATTAAATATAAGATTCAAGTTGGTAGTATTATGACAGAAATGTGGAAATACCTGTTCTTCAAGAGGTATAGTAAGGTATATTTTTATAATCTTCCTGATTTAAGATCTCAGAAAGGGATGTTATGGGGCCCCTCTTTAAATCATCTCCCCTTCATACTTTTGCTCTTAAAACAGCTCCCCCTCATTACCTTTGCTTGTTTCCTTAAGCTACAAAAAGTGGTATATATAAAATAGAGGAATTACCCTTGAACATCTCTTTATCTTCCCCCCACATCTGATCCAACCTCAAATCTATCTAAGCATCAGTCTCCACAAAGGAAATTACTAATATATCCAAAACATGAATAATGCCTGGTCTTCTCTCAAGAAGGATAAAATACTGTGGGGAAAGTTGAAGTTGATATTTCTTGATAATGGTGCCCTATTACAGAGGAAAGTTTTAACTTATTTTCAAGGATTAATTATGTCCTCTTCTTTGATACTCAAACTGGGGCAAATAATCTGTCTATTTGATAGATAAAGAAACTGAGACAAAAAAATGCGAATACCAGTGAAATAATGAGGGACCTGGAAAATGGGTTATTAGAGGGGAAGTCAGTCAAATGAGAAAACACTCAGCTCAATTTTTGCATATTTTTTTCAGGCATGACAATATTTAACTAGAAATATTCAATAAATGAGTCAAATTTTTAGTGGAATCAAAATAATTGTAGAGAGCTGGAAAGGTAGGGATGGTGGTGTGTATTGTCAACAGGTCTGGTGTGTTGAACCAGATGTCATCTGAGAAGCTAATAAAATAAGTTAGAAACTTAATTGCAGGAAAACTAAATGTCTAGAAAAATAGACAATTATTGTGGTTAAACTGTGCTAAAAATATGAAAAACCTATACAGAATATAAGATATAGAATGATAAAAAGATTAGCTTCTCTTAGAGCATTATCAAAACATTTTTTTATTTTATAAAAGGACATAATTAAAGGATTAAAAGATTTCAGATAATAGTACATGAATATAAGTATTAATTTTCCAAATTTCCAAATCTCACACATTTTCTCTATATGCATGCTGCCATGTATGATCCCTGTTTATATCCTCATCTCCCCCTTCTGATTAGTGATCTCAGTATTATTTTTTTGGGGGGGGGGTTAGCTTTTCTTACTATTCAATATGTTAAATGACTTTTAATTGAACTAATTGTGTTTTCTGATTGAGACTGGTAGAGTTCTGATGAAGGCTAGTCAGCTATCAGTGCATGTGACCCACACAGTACTCTGAACCTGAGGAAGCTTTTCTTGGTGTCATATATGTGAGAGATGTGTGTCCTCTGTGCCATGTCTTTAATGATAAATATCACATTGCTTATTGAATAAACATGCTTCTTTTATATTAGGAAGAAACTAATCTGGAAAGAAAGATCCAATAAATAGGCATCTGTTGAACTGAGTCTATTTTATGCTTCAACTCCATCTATCTCATTACAAAGTTGTGAGCCCACAGGCCATTCTCAAACATTTTCTAGTATCACATTAATGTGAAAATTTATAACTCTATATTTGAATTTAAAACTCTTCACTCATTTTTGAAGCTTTAAAAACTCTACCTTAATATACTCTGTTTTGTGTTTTAAAAGATATTTTCAGAGGACTGCATAAAAGAAAGGAAATCTGAAATGATGCCCATAAACAACATTATGATATCAGGGAGAACACTGAAAAATTAGAGTTTCAAAAGCTATATGAAGCTACTCTCACAAAATAAAGCCACCATTGCAGAATTATTTCTGAAATCAAAGTTTATTCATACCTCTTTAGAATCTTGGAGTTAGAAGTCACCTTAAAGATCCTCTAGTCTAATCCCCTCATTTTATCAATACAGCAAGACTCATACAGGTTAAGAGAACTGTCCAAGGTCACAGAATGCGGGCCAGAATTCCATAGGATTGCAAGTTTCTTAAAGTGGGGATGCCACTTTTCAACTTTTGCATTTCTGACTCTTAGTGAAGTGCTTTATACACAGTATGTACTTAATAAATCTTTGCTGAATTGAATTAAACTAGAACTGGAGCCCAGGACTCCCAAATTTCAGTTCTGAAATCATATTGTCCTAAAAATAGAGCTCTATTCATCTGATAGAATCCTGATTCCTGATTTATCCTGATTTTCCAAATGAATTGAGCACAGGATTGCACTATGTACTTTCACCTAGGCTTGTTGCAGGTGATCTGAATTAATTCACGAGACTTTTATTATATCAATTCAGTGCAGGACTTGGAGTCAGGAGATCTGCATTCTAACCACACTTCATACAATTACTAATTGTGGGAATATAGACTAGCCACTTAACCTCTCAGCACCTCTGTTTCTTCACCTGCAAATAAGATACTTTAGAGTTGTGAAGAAAACATTTTGCAAACTTTAAAGTATTATATTAATATTGCTTGTGGAGATGATAACGTAACCATGCTGTGCTAAGTGATGTTGGCAATAACAATGGTGTTCCATGGTTTTTGCCCTCGAGAATCTCGTTATCTAACCCAATAACACAATAAGACTAAAAAATCAAACCAAGGAAGTACATACATTTCCCCAGCTTTGGAAGGATGGAATTATATTTTAGGCAAGTTTTTAGCATAGAGACTTCTACCAGATGGCCCACATCATTGCTATTTCATAATCTATCATACCTACAAAGAGTTTCTTGAATTCCTCATCTGTTTCTTCTCTCTGTCTAGGTGGTCTTCCATAAATGACAACATGGTTTCTGTCTCTGGTTCAAGTCATCTAACCCAGTTATTCTCTACCCTGTTTTCGCAGTGTAGCCTACAGGATTCCTTACATGAACATATCTTATTATATAACCCTTCTGCACTCTCCCTCCCGGCCTTTACCTTTCAGGCTTCTTTTGAAGAAGTCATTATTCCGGGGTCATGTTTGAGTCATGGTTCTCATCTTACCAAATCTGAGTGATATCTATTAGGTTAAAGTAGCCTCCTTGTATTATGAGCTCTAGTTCATCTTGCTTATTGCCAATATATTTGTATGAATACATACACACAAGTATATTTACATATATGTGTTGTTGTTTATCCTTCATTCTTGAGGAGGATCATGAAATTAGGAAGGTGATGCCATGACTTTCACATGGATTGGATTTCAGTGAGGGAGGGCTGTGCAAAATCTACAGCATCACTCTCTCCTCCAGAGCTCTCTGGGTCGAGTTGCAAGATACAGATCAAGACAACTGGAGATGGCCCCTACATATATATGTGAGCTCATCTATAGAGTTTATGGGGTGTTTAGGGAGGACTAGCACCTCTAGTATGAGGGCTTGCTGAGACCTTTTCAGGGATACTCATCTATCTACCTTTGGTGTCCATTTGTTACCCAACTCTCACCTCTGGCTCCAAGAAGCTGTTGCATGTGCATAAGACACACCTTGGTAAAATTGTCTTGGAAGATGGGCTAAACCAGGTTGAGGGTAATTGACAGCCTCAAATCTATTAGTGAGTTAAGGATTGTCTAACCCAAGAATATGAAGATTCCCCTCAGTGGATGGAGCAGTTGAAAACAATTTGCTCCAGTGGCCCTGAATGAAGCTGAAGCAGGCGCTGTGGAGTGCTTAGAACTTGGTCAGACATGGGAGATGCCAAAGTCATCACTGTATCCTAGGCTATCACCAATAATTTTGACTCTGGGAGAGAGAGAATGAGGCTAATGACTTTGTAGAACTTTACCTCACTTAAATCTAGGTCGTATGGAAGTCAAGATATCTCTCTTATTATGTCATTGGCCCTCTTTCAAAGCAACAACAATGTATACACATGTAAGTTTATAGATTTTATTACTAGCCTTTTCACTGGATTTTCTCTAATGAACTGTGCACTTCTTTTCTTCCTATGATATAGCAATGATCTCTATTATCTACCTTGGTAGATGAAGGCACTTTCCTTCTTCCCTTTCCCCTCAACTTTTTTTTTTTACTTAAATTCCTTTTGATTAGAAGTTTGAAGAGCTGCGACAAAGGATCAATGACTAATTGGATAATGTGACTGAAGGAAAAGAATCTCACAAAGACAATTCAGAGGTTTTTGAATTTGGATGAATGGGAGAAAGATGAAACCACTAACAAAAATAAGAAAGTCAAGGGAAAAAGTGCTTTCCAGAGAAAATAATGAGCTGATACCAGGACTGCATGATGTAATGAAAAGAATATTGGATTGGAGTGAGAGGACCTTCATTATTATAAATAATGAAGAAAATTTGTTGATATCTGTATTGCTCTGCTCATATTTTTTTAAAATCTCTTTAAGCCTTTTGCTGGTAAGACTACTTAGAGATAGTTTCTCCTAACCTTTAACCTATATTTTTCTTTCATTCACAGACTTTTGCTTGAGAAGTGTTTTGGTATATCCAGCATAATTTTATTACTCTATTGGATTTATAGAGAAATGACATCACATGCCTTATTTTCCCTCTAAAATCACATGGGTAATCTTTTTAAACTCAAAAATTTCTAGATCCTATTCAGTGTAAGGGGATGCAGGACCAAGGAAAAAATCAACCAATTAATCAAAACACTTACTATGTGTGAAGCACTGTTTTGGGCCCTGGTGATGCAAAAAAAAAAAATGACAGTAATTGTTTTAGTTAGCTTAAATTCTACTGGAGGAATGTTAAGTATAAAGATGGAGACAGATACAAGAAGAATTCCAAACCTTGCCTTTTTAGAAGGGGGGAAAGTAATCGGATTTGTGTGGGATAGTGAAAAGATTTTGGGGCAGAGTGAGAAAGCCTGAATTCATTTCTATCTCAGCTCGTTATTATATGTGTTACTGTTAAATCTTTGCAATTCCTCAGTTTTGTCATCTGTAAAATAGAAATAATACTTATGCCTTTTATGAGACTATAAATGTAAAATCTTTCTATGAGTGTAATCTATGACTAGTATCCTGTGGGAAATTCAGACCACCATTCTGAGTATGATATGAACTCTTATTTGAAGAAGGGGTTTTCTCTTAAGATTCAAATTTGCTTGTCTCACTGAATAGATGTACTAACAAATCCTCCTGTCAGAAATTGCTTTTCAAATTAAAAAATGATTTTTTGCATAGACAATGGAATCACACGGAGCTACAACAAGCTTGCAGGTCTTTATAAAAAAAAATAAGGTGCTTAGTTTAATTAATACCAAATCCAAAGATATTATTTCTTTGGAAAAAAAATGCTACAGTAAGAAAGAGCCATTAGAAAGAGGATGGAGAATTGATGAGGAAGAAACAATGTAAGGACAAAGAGAATTAAATCTAAAGCCTGGAGTACTCTTAGGTTTTGTAATCGAAAAGGCCAGTTAGAGTGAAAGGTACAAATTATTGGTAGGAGACATAATTTATTTAAGCAAGAATGGTAGCCCACATGAGCCAGTGTGCAATTTAGCAGATAGGATAAAGGGAATAGAAGAAGAGGGGAAGAAAAGAGGGAGGAGAAGAGAGGAGAGAAGAAAGGGGGTAGGAAAGGAAGAAGGGACAGAGGAGAAACATAAAGGTGTCCCCTATGAAAATAAGTTCAATAGAACTAGAGAAAGGAGACCCCCAAAATGAAAGCGACAGTGGTACCAGCTGGAAAGGGAGAAGCCTGGATATTCCACAGTATTTTCTTTGCTATATGTATAACTCAAAGCAAGGCTTATTTCCCTATCACTGTGTTTTGTGCCCCCTCGAAAAAAGTTAGCATAATCAGGTACCATAGAAAACATTTTGCTCTCAGAAAAAATTTTTGATGCCCGAGTTAACTTTTCATATTGGGCATCTTCAAATCAGAAAGACAGAAATAAGTCAGATTATGCCAAAGTGCCATAATATGACAAGGGGATGATTTGAGGGAGAGGTGCTAATTCCTGTCCATTATTTTCATCTGATGTTATTGAATAACTCTAATGAATGCTCATTTCTAATTGAATATATGCAATTAACATAGAGTAAATACAGTATTTTTTTAAAATTCTTGTTTGTTGTTGTTTTCTCTGAAATAGGTTATCCAGATTTGCAAATGGAAAAGGGGAATTCATTGATGTCTTTGGTGCTAGCTTGAGAATTTCCTCCTTATGGAGTCAATGTCTAATGATTCCTATGACCTCATCAGATAGATTCCTGGTTCCCTGTGGTCTCATTTCCCTTGTATTATTGAGCATATAATGAGAAGAAGGATGAAATGTTAGCACTTACCCCACTCACCATGGAAACTAAATTTGGTGTTAAGAAGACTGGATTAATTTGTGGGATTTCACCATTTAGGGGGAGGTGAAAAGGTCTAAACTGTGAGAAGCACTACTTCTTTCTGAAACGATGCATGGCACTGGAACACTGAATTTAGAATCAGGAAGACTTGCTTTCGAATCCTCCCCCACATTTGACCCTGAGAAAATCTGAACATGAACATGTTTTTTTATGTTGGATTTCAATAATAACCAAATAATGAGGTTGGATTTCGTATCATTCCTTTCAGCTAAGATCTATGATTTTTATTACAAGTGATTTCCCCTTCTAATCTGACCAAGGCCAACTTTCTACTTTCCTCTGTTTACCTAAAGAGGGAAAAAAGAAACAAAACAAACAAACTCAAACTAAAAAAAAAAAACCAAACAGAAAACAAAACACAGACAAAAATGCCAAGTTCCAATTAGGATTCCTGCTCTCATGAAACATGAGAATTATAATAGCTGGCATGTACATAGCACTTTGAGATTTGTAAAAAGTAAAAAGAAAACAACCAAAAATCCAAAACCAAAACCAACCAACTATACACTTATCATTTGATCCTCTAAATAGTTCTATTAGAAAGTAATTATTACAGGTATTACTTTCGTTGCACAGATGAGAGACTTGTCATGGTTTTAGAATGGTCAGAGGTCCAGTTCTCGCCTAAGTCTTGGCTTATTCCAAGTGCAGGGCACTTTTCACTACATCATACCTACCTTGCTTAACAAAGCCCTGAGGGAACAATTTCTACAAAAGAAAGGAAAGAAACAAGCATTTATTATGTGTTAGGCACCGTTCTAAGAGCTTTATTAATATTTTCTCATTTGATCCTCACAATACTTCTAGGAGGTAGATGCTCTTATTATCTCCATTTTTTAGTTGAGGAAACTGAGGCATTCAGAAGTTAAGTGACTTGCCCAAGGTCACAGAGCTAGTAAGTGTCTGAAGCCTGGTTTGTACTCATTAATTCCTAATTCCAGGCTCAGCACTCCATCCCTTGTTCCAGTAAGTTGCCTCAATGAAAAGAGTGACAATAATATAAAAACTGATATAAAATATTTTAATAAACAATAACAAACACAACAACGATTTCCAAAGGATGCCTTAAAATTGGAATGTGAATTTTGTGGTTTTATGTCCTAAATATCCATTTTAATCAATACAAATTGTGTTTTTTGGTAGGTGGTGGGTTGGGGATGGCAGATGGCAGAGATCTGGAAAAGACCTCTTTCTGAAGATGAGATCTAAGCTGAAGGAAATCAAGTCAGGGAAGCCAAGATGCAGACATGAGAATGGGGAGAATTCCAGGAATGAGGGACAGACAATGAAAGTTGGGAAGTCAGGAGATGAATGTATTTTGAGAGTAAGAGAAAGAGTTATTGGATACAGTGTATGTGGAGGGAAGTGAAATATTAAAAAATATTAGAAAGGTAGAAAGAAGCTAGGTTGTTAAATTTTTTAAAGTCAAACAGGTTTCCTATTTGATTTTGGAGATAATAGGAAGCTTAGGTGGTGCAGTGGATTGGCCTTGGAACCAGAAAGATTCATAGTCATGCATTCAAATCTGGCCTCTAACACTTAGTAGCTGTGTGACCCTGAATAAGTAACTTAATCTTGTTTCTCTCAGTTTTTTATCTGTAAAATGAACTTTAGAAGGAAATGGGAAATCACTCCAGTGTCTTTGCCAAGAAAACTCCAAATGGGGTCACAAAGAGTTGAACTTGGCTGAAAAATGGTTTAAGAATGACAAAAAATAGGAAGTCACTGAAGTTTATTGATTAGAGGTGGGTTGTGGATAACAGGAGTAGACCTATGCTTTAAGGAGCCCATTTTGGCATTTAAGTCAATGATGGACTAGAGTGGAGACAGACTTGAGGCAGGGAGACCCACCAGAAAACTCTGGCTACAGTAATGGTACGAGTAGATGAAAGCTTTTACCAGAGTAGCAGCTACATGGGAGAGGTGTTAAGATTGATTCCATCGCTCATTTATTTTTCTTTTATTACCTTGGTATTCTGATTTGATTAAATATTTTGTCCCTTACTTTGCATTACCTGTAATATCTGTAAACCCTGTGTGCAGTGCAAGGGTTTGATTTGAATAAATAGGATTATCCAAAACACTCCAGTGAACCTGATATAGATACTGTTTCAGAAAAATTTGTAAAGATCCATGTTAAATAGTATAATTTATCACCATCTTCAAGTTGGGAATTTATGAGGCAAGAGCGAGTCTTTTTTGGGGGGAGGGCAGGGAATCTCATTTGCTCCCCATGGGAGATAATGAAGAGGAGTCATAAACATTATTTTTGCACCATCAGATACAATATCTCTGTGACCCAATATTAGTATAATGATCCAAATGCACTGTCACAAATTTAAAATATGAATTCAAACTAACATTTATTAAATACCTACAATGTACAAGACTCCATGATGGCCTTTTGGTATCTAACAATCAAATAAGACAATCCTTACCACCCCAAAAGTAGGCAGATTCAGAATATACACAGTTATGTACAATGCCAGGTAGAACATTAGGAGTGCCAGGGAGAGATGCAAAAAAATACTTTTAGAAATTTGAGGAGGGAAAAAAAGAATCACTTCTAGTTTAGATGTGGTAAAACTTCTTGCAGAAGGTAGTACCCAAAGCCAAACTTGGAAGAAAGAAAAGATTTCAATAGGAAGAGAGAAATTCTGTTCAGATTTGTAGGAGAATATGAGCAAAAGCAGATCTCCTGAAGATATCAGAGTGAATATGTGAGGGCAGAGAATGGTATAATTTGGAATATAAAGCATGTAAATATTCACTCAGCTCTCAAGCATGAAATAAACCTAGTAACTTGTGACTCTACTTAAAAAGATAACATTATGGGATGTATACTGTACTTAGCATTAGAGTGAATTGGAAAGAGCTGTGAACTTGATATAAATCCTACCTCTGCCACTAATTGTGTGGTTGTGGGCAAGTGATAACCACCAGTCTCTGTTCAACCCTCACTTCTCTCAGAACTTCTAATCTTTAAAAAAAAAATTAAATTTATTTTAAAATTTTATTTATTTATTTATTTTAGAACTTCTAGTCTTACATCTCCAACTGACTAATCTCAAAATAGACGTCCAGTAGACATATTGAAGGGCAGATAGGTGGTGCAGTGAATAGAGCATTGGGCTTAGAGGCAAGAAGACTCGTCTTCCTGATTTCAAATCCGACCTCAGACTCTGGCTGTATGACCCTGGGCAGGTCACTTAATCCTGTTTGCCTCAATTCCTCATCTGTAGAATGAACTGAAGAAGGAAATGGCAAACCACTCCAGTATCTTTGCCAAGAAAACCCCAAATGGGGTCGAGAGTTGGACACAATTGAAAAATGTATTAATGAGAACAACAAACATAGTAAACCTAGCATGTTAAAAAGTGAATTATCACTTTCTCAGAAAATCTTCCTTCTTCCTAATTTCCCTATTATTGTCAAAGGCACCATAATATTCCCAGTCTCTTAGGATTGTAACCTAGGTGGTATTCTTGACTCCTCGTTTTCTTTCATTCACCATATCTAATGTGTTTCTGAGTCCTCAATTTCCAGTTCTTTGCCACCACAAAAAAGAACTGCTCTAAATATTTTTATACCGGTAAATTCTTTCCCTTTTTCTGTCTCTTTGGGTTACAGACCTAGTAGTGGTACTGCTGGGTCAAAGGGTATGTTTGATATATCTTGGGTGTAGTTCCAAAATGTCCTGCAAAATGGTTGAATAGTTCACAATTCCACCAATGATATATCACTTATTTCTCACCTCTTCTGGTCTACTGGCTACTTCTCTACTGCCTACAAATATGTCCATGTCTTCCCTTTCCTCAAAAAACCCTGACCTGATCCTTCCACTGGCATTCTCATTCTATTTTCCTTCTGTTACTTGAAAAGGCTATTTATAATTGGTGCATCCATTTTTATCCCTCCCTTCTTAACAAGAAACAATCTGGCTTCCTACCTTATCATTCTACGAAAAATGCTCTCTCCAAAGTTATCACAATCTTTTAACTGCCAAATCCAATGGCATTTTCTGTCACCATTCTGCAGTTTTTTTTTTAGACTGTTAAACACCTTTTCCTCCTTGATACTTTCTTTTTAGATTTCTGCTCTACTGTTTCTGTTCCTATCAGACCACTCCTTCATATGACCTTCTTTGCTGGATACTTTCCAGATCATGGGGCAGCTAGGTGGCAGAGTACATAGAGCAATGGACTTGGAGTCAGGAAGACTCATCTTAATGATTTCAAATCCAGCCTCAGACACTTAGTAGCTGTGTGACCAAGGACAAATCCTTTAACCCTGCTTCCCTTCCCTTCACTTGGTGATCTCATCAGCTCCCAACTTGCCTCATCTTTACTACTTTGGTACCTATTACTGGCTGAGCACATTAAAAGCATAGCTATTCTCCTATCTTTAATCATCTGCTTCAGATCCATGCTTTGATTAGAATGATATCAGTAATATTCAGAAACACTGACTTGCTTTTGCAATATTCAGTTACTCATCTATATTTGTGTCAATTATTTTCCATAGGAGATAAAAATTTTGGTATTTAAGAATAGCTGTTGCTTCATTTAAGTCATTATTTATTTATCTGAAAGATCATAGAGGCCAATAGATAAAATACTTATTGTAATTGTTTATGAAGAAACAACATTCATACAGACTTATTTTTCAGTGTACTACATAGATGGATTATGGAATTTTATTTATTCATTCATCCATTTGTCTGTCTATTTATCTATTATGTCTTATAGATTTCATGTACTGCATCCATCATTGCATTTTAATTTGAAAGTCTGAATGATCATCATTTGTATGAAAAAGTCAATATTATGTTTTGACTCCTTTATAGTCAAGTGAAAAAGTAAATGAAAAAGGAGGGCCAAGACACAAATTAATATTCAAGCACTTGAAATCGGAAATTTATATATCCCATAAATTAGAAATGTATGCTCATGAGACTGGGGTTTAACCTGCATTTTTTTAAACAAAAACTTGTATAAAAGTGAAAAATATGTAATATTTAATAAAGGTTGACTTTAGAAAATAAATTATTTAGCAGAAATATGTGGCATATATAACACCACTGGTTCATTTAGATTCTCCATGTCTTCCAAATAAGAGAATGAAGAAAACTGAATATAAATTTATTAGATGCTTTTTAAATCTTGATTTGATATTTCAGTAATGCATAAGAAAGTAAAAATTACTGCCAGTTAAGTTCTCCATTGAAGAAGGAGCAAATAGAAAAGCGTATATTCATTTCTTTTTCTTTATTGCAGTTGATAAGTAAAGGCTTCTACTTTATTAGTATGTGACACACACTAATTTTACAAATCTTATTTTACACTAGAAAGCTACACTCAGCAAATATGCTTTTTTGTGTGCTAACATAAAGACTAACAGAGACATCTATGTCAATAGGCTCCACAATAGGAAAAATTCAGTTGTTAATTCATTAATCATTCTTTCCTCACTTCAGCATCAGCCTTGACACAAATATCTTCAGGTTTGCAGCCCATGTTTTCATCTAAAAGAACAGTATGCTCAATCCATTGGCAAATCTAGATAATTGAATGAAAAAAAATGAAAGGGTCAAATAATATGTGAGAAAAAAATCTCATGCTTTGCATAAGAAATTGCTTCCTTGAATGTTGAAGCACAGATCTTGTGCTCATGTAAGTTTCATGATCACGGCTTAAATGATAACCGTGAAAAATCTGGGCTAATGTGCTTAAAAGAAATTCCACCTATAACTTGTAGTGAAAAATTGTACCCATAATTATAATGTTCTCATGGTATCTGGTTAGATATAATGAAATTTGTATCAATCGCATATGAAATTTTACAAATATTGTTTTTTTTTAAATTTTATTTTAGTTTGCATCATTCATTTCCACAAGATTTTGAGTTACATATTTTGTCCCCCTCTTT
>CM053584.1:224618088-224652758 GCA_028627135.1 Pseudochirops cupreus
GATTTTCCTGCAACATTCTTATTTCTCTTCCCAATTTTTCTTCCACTTCCCTTATTTGGTTTTGAAAATCCTTCTTCAGCTCATCTCTAGCTTTAAGGCATTCTTCATGTTTATTGGAGGCCCCTGGTGGGGGTGCTCTGGATGCGCTCTCCTCCTCCCTCTCTCTCCCATGATCTTTCTTTTCCCCAAAGAAGGAATCTAGGGTTTGGTTGCTGTTCTTACTTTGCTTCTTATGCTTATTCTTACTCATGATTGGTCAGTCCATGATTTTTTTTTAAGATCTCTGTGGGGCTCTGCTTCCAGAAGGGAAAGCTCTGTCCCAAATCGCTGGGGACCTCCCAGCTGCCGTAGCTCTCAGGAAGGTGCTGGGACCCTTCCTACTTACTTCTGGCTGACTGGATAATGAAGATTCCAAGACCTAGGCCTAAGACGGCATTCCGGATCCAGGCTGCTCAACGTGAGAGCACTGGCCTCAGAACAATTGCTTAGTCCCCCTACTGTCTGCAGGCCGCAGGCGGGAGGCTGCAACATGGAGGTGGGTGCAAAACCTCTGCCTTTCACTTTTCTGCTCTGGAGGTGTTTTGGCCGGACGCTTTTCTTCCCTGATTGCAAGTCCCACTGACCTAGTTCTGAACACTGCTCGCAGCTGCCGCTAATCCACTCACCGCTCCTCTCATCTGGTGGCCCTGGGGCACAGCCACGGCTTCAGGCCAGGCTGGTTTCGGTTTGCAGTGCTGATATGGTTCCTTGTAGCCGAGCTGACTTTAGTGGGAAGTATCTTTGTGTGCATTTTGGAGTTCTAGGATTGGTTTAGAGTCCTATTTTATGGGTATTTTGGGGTGGCTATGTGAGAGCTGCGATATGTTGCTGCTGCTACGCCGCCATCTTGGCTCCGCCCCCCTACACATATTGTTGAATTTTTCTCTTTACATTTCCTCCCAAAGCCAATGAAACATTTTGCTAGATTTTGAATTTCTCTTTATGTAAATTAATAAAGGAATCTTGCATCTCCTCATTAAACTCCACTAAATATAAACAAATGTAAAAATTTATTTTTTCACAGACTTAGAGTAGTGATATTGTCTGTAACATGCCTCTTGGTGTCCTTTAATTCAGTTAGATATTTTCCTGATGAACATAGCATGGATTTTTTTTTTAATTTAGAGGCACTCTTGACAAGGAACTACATCATTTATGAATTTTAATTATCTTGCAATCAAAAAGTTTCAGGCACCAAATTTCTCTTTAGGAAATCTTTCTTTTCAATTCCACATTTTTGTGGAGGCCACTAAGTAAATTAGTCTTGTCTCTAAGCAAATCAGAAGCATTTTCTTCATAGCATTATAGCATTTTTAGAGAGGAAAGGGGCCTTAGAGATTGTCTAACCTAACTATGTGATTTTGTAACTGAGAAAAAAAAATGAGACAAGTAGAAGTGAAGTGGTTTGCCCAAGATTGTATTGGATTTAGAGACAGAAGAATGGGGTTCTATGGCAGAGCCAAGATTTCCACTAGGCTTCTGACTCCAAATCCAGCCTTCTTTCTACTACACCATGCTGTTTCTTCCTTGCAATTCTTACTTTTCCAAAGAAATCCCTTCTTCTTTCTCTGGGCTCAACTGCAGGATAACTGGGTTTGGGGAAAAAAACACACACAGCAACCCTTCATATTTCCTCAGATCAAAGCTCCAAGCAGGGACTAAAAAGCACTGTAACTTGTATCCTTTCATTAAAAAGATCGATAAAATCAGAGATTATACCTGGACCCATAATTGAAAGTGAAGAAGCTGAGACCCTGAGAAATTAACCCATTTTTCCAAAATCAGATAGGTAGTTAGTAGTACTACTGGAATTCAGATCCCCTAACTTCAAATCTCAAAATCTTTCTATTGCTTCACACTGCTTCCCTAAGAAACTCTTTGTTCTCCTTGGCTCAGAGTTTACACAAAAAACCTTAAAAATTTCACAGGGATGAATTCACAGGTTCTAAGTCTGTTCTTAAAATAAGAAACTCATTTCACTTGTCAGCATGCTATAGTATTGGCTTGACATAAATAATTGAATATTCTCAATGACTAAATGAATTGTTTGTATTTAAGATTCTTTTAATTTGTTGTGGTTGTCGTTTTGCTCCTTAACTATGATTTTCTTTATGTAGGGGACTCCTGATGTGGAATCTCCCTTCACTGATATAGAATGATAAATGATCTTAAAATATTAGAAAGTTCTTTCTGTTTTGAGAGGTTTATTCTTATGATCATATAGCTAGTTTGTGTCAGAAGCAGAGATCAAACTGTCTGGCTCAAGGCCTGGCCTATAACCCACCGTATTGCATTGTCTCTCTTTTAAGTAAATCCTTGGTAGTAGTTGTGTAGCATCATCTACTGATTTTATGTTTAGGATAAAGATATATTATTCTTATAGTTTATGAAACTATAGTTCTCAAATTCACATGCATAAATGTGTGTTCATAAAAATCTGTGCCTACATCTAAATGTATGTATGTATATATACAGATGAATTCATCAGTTTTATTAGAGAGAAATATTATTGTGATTGTTTGTTCCTTGTAATTATCAACTATTATCTGTTGAATTTTCAGACTTTCATTTATAAATTGAGAAACAATTAGTTCTTGAAATGAATGTAGCTTTCTAGCACATCATGCAACCATATGTTCAAAAGATATGTGAGAATGTGAGATTTGACCTTGGCTAGATGGGAAACTTGCAGTAAGTAATAAAATGCCATGACCTGGCCATAGATAGAAAATACCATCTTTCTGCACTTGACAAACAAGAAGTCTAGGTATTTGCAATTTCCACTTGATCAAATTACATTCTGTTAAGTTGCTGACTCGAAGATTGTAAGGAAACTTTTTATAATAAATCCCCTTATATTCAAACATAGCTATTAAATCAATATTCTTTCTTCTCTGTGATTAAATAATCTTTTCTGTTTAGCTGCTATTGGATTACATTTTGTAGTTTCGCTTTGATCTCTCTTTATTTTTGTACATCTTTCTTCAAAAATAGAAAGTCAAACCAGGTACAATGCTTTAATCAAGGTCTTCAATTGCTAAGAAACATGCCTGGACCTTCAGAAATGGCTCTGTGGTTGGTAAGGTAGAGGAGGATGTTAAACATTTGTCATGGCATAAAATTTAACCACTAGAAACCATTTTCTTTGTCTTTAAAAGATTTAGAAATGAAGTAAATTTCTATCAAGTCATGCAACAAAATTTACAAAGGTGAAGAAGGAAATTGAGCTTTAACTTTAGTTGTATGTGCTACTTGGTATGAGCAATATAGTGATATGTGCTCATTGTGGACAAAGAATGACTTATTGCTGCATTTGGCAAACAGATGTATCCTGGAGTATTCACTATCTTATTCTCTGTTAAAATTAATGTCTTAAAAATTATAGTCTGAAAAACTAGCAAATGATGAAATCTAGCCAAACTTTTAAGTGAATTTAGTAAATGTAAATTGTATCTAATGGCCCCAGAGTGCTCTCTGAGATGCTGAATGCTTGCTGCACTTGTGTTGATATCTTGGCATACAATAGAAGGATGCCATTCATTGTGTGCTCTCTGTGTTAAAAAAATGAATCAGATATTTATCCAGTTTAAATTTCAGCAAGAAGTGAGATGGGGAGAGATTCAATCATTTGAGTATATTAATATTTCCAAAAAATGCTTTTAAAAGAACATATCTCTTTTGGGAAGAGTGTTTCCAGTATCTATATCTTTTTCTCTTTTCTAGACTTTTTGTTTAAAACATTAACTTACTGAAGACTTGTCCACATAATTTAAGAGTTGCAAGAAATCTATGAAGCCATCTACTTCAACCCAGACTTGAATAATAGTCACATCTAAGATAACTCTGACAAGTGGCCATCTGGCTTTCATTGGAAACTTCTAGGAATAGATAATCCATTATCTCCTAAGGCATCCCATTCTACTTTTGGAAAATCTTACTGTTCAGAAGGTTTTTGTTTTCATGACACCAATCCCAAATCTGCCTTTGCAACATTTATTTACTCATCATTTGTACTTCTATTTTCTAAAAACAATAGGATTAACATGTGACAATATTTCACATACTTGGAGACAGCTATCATCACTCCATTCTTTTATGTTCCAGATGAAGAATTCCTGGTTCTTTTGCTTGATTTTAAAATGGAATGCTATACAATTCTTTCAGCATCCTAGTCACCATAGTCCAACCTGTCAATGTCCTTCTAAAATGTTCAATGTTTAACCAAATATAATTCTATAATATTATTTGACTAAGGTAGAATAGAGTGCTACCACAAACTCTTTTTGTTCCAAACACTGTGCTAACAAAATGCAACCTAGGCTAGTATTAGCTTTTCGTTTGTTTGTTTCTGTCTTGTATTGGAGCCTGTTACCTTGTGCTTCTGATTGTAATTAAGCTGACATTCCAGGAAAACCTCAATTTTTTTGACCCATATTTTCAGTTACTAGGTATGTATATCAAGGAGGTCAAGGAAAGAAATAAATGTCTCAGATACATCAAAATATGTATTGCTGCCTTTTTATATTAGCAAAAATGGAAACAATGTGGTTACCCAATAACTGATGGATAGCTACAAATAGTGTGGTATATGAATGTAGTGAAATAATTACTATGCTCTAAGAAATGATGAATTTAATGGTTATAAGGACGCATGAGCTGATTTATATGAATTAATGAAAAGAAATAAATAGAATCAGATCTACAATATGCAACAATCACTTGAGGAGTGGTCAGATATATGGCAGAAGAAATAGGCTAGAGTAGTATTACAGTAGCCTAGAGAGAGGAGGTTATTAAGTAGATCATTGGTAACTCTGGAAAGAGAAATTTCTGTTGAATCATGAGGTCAGAAGCTAGACTTTAGAGAAATAAGAAAAAAGTGACAGGAAAGGAATTTATTTACAGAAACCATAAGACATATAGGACCACATGTCAAGAACTAGTAGAGAGAGATGGATCAAATGAATGTTTTTGAGGATGGGGGAAAATGGGTATGTTTGTAAGCAGATATTCTGACAATTTGAGTGAGATTTACCCAAGGCTAACTCAGGGCCACAGTGACTCATGGAATGTTTGGTAGTTGTTCTTGAAGCTGCATCTCCAGGGTACTGTTTTAACTCTTGCAGACACTAGACTAAAATATCTTGCTTTATTTATTTATATTTAAAATAATATGTGTTCTTCTTCAGCCAAGACTAGAAGTACAGGGACTAATCATAATCATCCTGATTCTATTATTGATTGGCATGGAACCTTTCAGAACTTTGACCTACTCTGTTTCTGATCTGGACTGGTTTCTCTCACCTTAGAAAACTTTGTAGCCCATCATTCTTGGGCCTTAGCCTTTGGATGCCAGTCTTAGTTTGTACATTTAATTGGTATAACCTCCTCTGATTCAGAACTCTTGAGATCAAGAAATCAGTCAGCTTCAACTTCTCTTGCAGTTTAATTTTTTTCTTTTTGGAGGGGGGAAGGCAGGGCAATTGGAGTTAAGTGAAAATGGTCACGTGGCTAGTAAGTATTAAGTGTCTGTAATGGTAATGAAATTTGGAGATGCCCCTGTACTGGCTTGGTTTTTGGGTTGAGCGTTAAAACCCAGAGCTTGTGAATCCCACTTGTGGGATGGACTTGTTGATGTGAAGAGAGAGGGCTGAACTGGGAGGAGCTGTGAATTGAGAGAGAGGCCCAAGCCTAGAGAAGGCCAGAAGGACTATTGGGAGAGCAGTATCCAGTATTGTGGAGCCTGAGTTGCTGAGAGAAAGACTGCTGAGAGCCCATTGGAACTGCCCAGGACTTTTGGGAACTGCCACCTGGAACTGCCAAGAACTGAGAGGCATGGCTGTGATGCTGGTATTTTGTCTGTCTGTTTTGATGTTGTTTTGCCAGATTCACCTGATGGTGAGGGACAGTGCTGCTGTTGTAGAGGTCCTGGAAGCTGGCTGTTGGTTCAGAAGCCCTGAAGGAGGATTTTCTTGTGGTACCTGCACAGAAATCCTGGAAGAGGGCCTTGCTGCTGCTTTTAGGGGTTCTGGGACTGTTCTACAGGCAGAGAGTGACTTGATGAGGACGCTGGCTATGGCTTTGTTGAGCCTTGTCTCCCCAAGAACTGAGATTGCTGAGGGCTTGCCTTGAGTGAAGATGAAAGAAGGCCCTTTCCTTGAGTATTCAATGCTAAGCTTAATTTTGTTGTAACTTAAGGGTGGAGGGCCTTTTGTGCTCTCCTGCCCCTTTTGAGATTCAGGGGTGGGAAGCCTTTGAGTGATTGACCAAATGAATGTACTTTGTTTATGGTTGGAGACTAATCTCCATTTGAGAAGAGACTTTTGACTGACTAAATGAATGTACTGTCTAGGGGTGGAGTAGTACCTGGATTGAATTGAGAACTTACTTGCTAAAGGAAAAAGTTACACTGTATTTTGACTTTCTCTGTTCTATGAGTGTTTGCTGAATAAATGGAGTTTACTATGCTGGTAATCCGAACCTTGAAAGTTGCCTTTACTTGGCATTACATTGTCTGAGGCCAGATTTGAACTTAGGTCCTCCTGAGTCGAGGACTGGTGCTCTATTCACTGCACCACCTAGCTGCCCCCTTTTGTAGTTGAAATTTAAGGCATGTATACAACCACATCTGGCAAATATCATGCTTTAAAGATCTGATGCCCAAGATACCATCCAGAACCCTGAAAGAGTTACCACAGATTTCAAAAATATCTAATTTACCCTCTTGGACTTGGGGGAATTTGATTCAAGGTGTGCCTTAGAGAAGTGAAGGGAACAAAATGATTTTTTTTTTTTACAGAATTTTGAAGTAGATCTTTCAGAAACGAAATAGTTTAAAATGGTTTTTTGGAAAAAAAAAAAAGAAAATGAGCTAACCAAACACCAAATATTCAAATGGTTAATAGTGGATACCTCAATATTTTAAAGGTAAACAATTGTTTTGAAAATAATTCAGTAGGCAACACACTCACTGACAGATGTTAACTGTATTACTGATTTTGTGAACTTAAGAATTTTAAATATGCAGATTTGCTAAACCAAAGCTCTGCCTCATTTAGAAGGATTTATGAAATGCCCTAGATTTGATTTGGGCAGAGGATATAAGTTGGAAAAGTCATATGAAGGGAGTAAAAAATATCTTTTTCTTATCTCAGCAATTCAGTGAATTTTAAAGTGGACACTTGGGAGAAAGGACACTAAAACCATTGAGGACAGAAATTGAATATGCTCTGATAGCTGCAATCTTCTGCTGTTAGTATGATGAAGAAAACTGACACTTCACTGAGTACAAGACAGTTACTGCATTGCCTGAACTGTGTAGAACCCATTAAGTCTCTCTACTTAATATGCAATTCTATGAAGAACATGTTTCAGTACTTTTCTCAAATTTTGAATATTTGCCAAGCCTCATGTTTCACCTCTTCATCATCTAACATGCAGTGAGTGCCCATTCAAGGCACAATTGCTCCATACTATCTCTAATATTGAGTAGCAAATGCTGTTTGGCCTGTAAAGTCCTTCACATTTTTTGTCTTTCTACAATTTTACTCCCCTTCATATTTTGTATAAATTAGCTACACTGGCCCACTTTCTGTTCCTCTCATAACACATTCCATTTCCCAACCCTGTGTCTTTGAACTAGCTGTACCCCATGCCTTTAATATTCTCACTCACCACCTTTGCTTCCTGGTTTCCCCCACTTCCTTAAAGGTTCAGCTCAAATTCTACTTTCTGTAAAAGCTCTCTCCCAGTTCTTTCACTTTCCAGGGTCTTTCTTTTGAGATTAAATTTCATCTACTCTGTATATATCTTACAAATACACTTTTCCAAGTTATTCAAATAATTAGAATGTATAGTCTTAGAGGTCCAGGGCTATTTGTTTCATTTTGTTTGTATCTTTCTTTGTGTCCAGAACTTTTCATGGTTGGCACATAAAGGCACTTAAGAAATGTTGATTTCAGTAAGTAGTGTGATTCTGCAAAAGGATAATAGAAACCCAGACATAGAGCTGAGAGGGAATTTAGAGATTATGTAGCTGAGTTTTTCAGATGAAAGAACTGAAGACTAGAGTATGCTGTCCAAGGCAGAAGAGAATTTGATTCCTGGTGTCCAGATTTCACTTATAATGGCATGGGGAATGGTGTAGATGGTGTAGTGGACAAAGCACTGGACTTGAAGTTGAGAAGACCCGAGTTTAAATCTGACCTCTGACTACTAGTTGTGTGACCCTGGCCAAGTCACCCAATCCTGTTGGCTCAGTTTCCTTATCTGTAAAATGAGTTGGAGAAGGAAATGTCAAGCTACTAATTTTTTTTTTTGCCAAAAACATCTGAAATGGGGTGACAAAGAGTAGGATCAAGAAAACTCCAAATGGGGTCACAAAGAGTCAGATATGACTGAAATGCCTGGACAACAAATTAAGATTTCAGATATAGAACTCTTTCTAGTCTGCTAAATTGTCCTACGTCAAGGAGATGCTCATCATCCATGCCAAGCACTAATAATTGCAAACAATATCTATAGCATACTTGATAGTTTGCTATTTTCCCCAAAATGAATTAGAACAACACTTCTTTGGGTTTGATAGGACAAGCATAATTACCCTTATTTTACTGATGAGAAATTGAGTTTTGGGAGATTAAATGAACAGAAAATTTAAAGTTAGGGGACATAGTTTCAAATGCCAGTAGTACAATTTACCATCTCTATGATCCTAGGAAAATCACTTACTTTTCCTAGGTCTCACTTATCTATCTACAAAATGAAGAGGTCAGATTAGAAGGCTCCTAAAGTTACTTCCTGTAATCATATGATTTCCCTAAGGTCTTAGAGCTAACAAATGTCAAACCTTGGATAAGAATTCCTTTTAATTCTAATTCTAGAATTAATTTAATTCTGTTCAATACACTACACCACATAATGGCTAATTTATAACATCTTAATCTAGTGGAAGTAAAAGTTATATATTCTGGGATATTATGAGAGCCTACGTTGGGGATTATTGACCTTTTCTGTTCCCCATGTCCTTTGACCTTCAATTAACTTTTCCATACCAATTACTTAATATGAAAATATGATCTGGTGAAAATCTGTTTGGTATGCTTCCAGTCTCTAGGATGCAAGTATGCTAAGGTTCAACTTTTCTGCAAGTCAGATACTATCCTGTTTCCTTTGCTAGCTGTTAAATTTGGTAGATCCCTGCCCTTTATTCCTATTCCTTATTAGGAAACTCAGAAAATACCCTAATTTGAGTTGTTCAGACTATTACACTGCTTTGTTCCATGGACAATAAGAATAGATTCCTATTAGTGCCATATCAGTTCTTTTTCTAAAATTCTATGCAAGTTTGATTGCTGAGTAGCTTGAGACCTTGGTTTATAGTGAACAACTTGTTACATTTTAGCTTGCTCATGCACCTCCAACCTCCTTATCTTCAAGGAATTCCTTCATGGCATCTATCTCCTTCCCAGATCTTCCATATCTGTGGCAATTTTTTTTTCCCAATGGGAACAATTTTATCTTCTTTTGTCCTCTAGAAGGGAAATTAATTCTGTATATTATTGTGCATATTCAATGATAAATAAAATAGGCAGTAATTAATTTTTTACCTTGAAAACTTCATCTGGTACTGATTTTGGGATATTTCAATAAGCTAACACATTTATTTGCTAAATATTCCTTGTACAACTTTGATAATCTTCTTTATCTGCTTGATTTTTATTCCCTCAAGGTTGAAAACCCTTGGTCTATGATCTAGGGGTGCATGTATGTGAGAGAGTGAATGAATTGTGCTATTTATCTGCCAGCTGAAAGATGTGAGATCCAATGGTACTGAGTGATTTCAAAAGTAATAAATAATTGCATTTTCTCTTTTTCTTAATATTATTTTACATTGCTTTTCATACTTGTCTCTTGTAGTAAAAAAAGAAACAAATAAAACACTCTCATTTATACAGGATTTAGGTGGAATATAAATTAGTAACTAGTAGCAATTTGTTTTTCCTAGATTCTATTGATTACAAATTGCTTAGGGAATGCTTCCTGTGAAGACTTTGAATTGGGTACTAAAGGACTGGAAATATACAGAACATTAATGTTTCAGGCATTAGGTTACGTAGAAGTGGGAGGCAAAGGAATGGAATAAACATTTATGTATTGTTTACTATGTGACAGGCATTGTGCTAAGTATTTTGCAAATGTTTCATCTGATCTTCACAACAATCTGTGAGATAGGTGCTGTTATTGATTGTGCTTTACAGTTGAGGAAACTGAAGCAAACAGTAGTTAAATAAGTTGTCCAGGCTCATTTGGCTAATAATTATCTGAGGTCAGATTTAAACTCAACTTGTCCTGACCTCAGGCCTACTAGCACTCTGTCCATTGTACCACCTAGTTGTCTCTGTTTGAATAAAGCATTAGAAGTGGAATGGGCCAATGGGCAGAGGGAACCCAGTAAGAATATTTTACTGCAGAAGAGCATATGACAGTGAGTTTTTACAATAATTATAACCTTTTATATTGTATTTTTACTCCTTTGCTTCAGTCACTTGAGAGTATTCATTTTTATCATTTTTTCGACCCCTGCCTTCCTCAGTATTCCCTCCATATCAGATCCCATCCCTTTTCTTATCCTTTTCCCTTACTACTTTCCTTCCTTCCAACTTCCCCTCCCCTTTTCTTTCCTCTTTCTCCTCCTACTGCCTATTGGGCACATTAGATTTCTATCCTTAACAAAATATGTTATTCCCTCCTTGAACCAAATATGATGAGAGTAAATCTCAAATAATGCTCTTCTCCCTCCCTTCTTTCCCTCTACTATAGTAAGTTTTTGTGTTTCTTCATGTTGCAATTCTATACTTAACCGAGTGTTTTTCCCTCCTTGAACCAAAACCAATGAGAGGAAAGCTCATACAATGCTCATCTCCCTCCCTTCTTTCCCTTTACTATAATATGTTTTTGTGCCCCTTCATGTGATATAATTTACCCTTTTCTGCCTCCTCCTTTCCTTTTCTTCCATTACGATCCCTTTGCACCCCTTAATTAATTTTTTATCATCACATCAGTTAATTTATACCCACACCATCTATCTATTTAGTGTCATAATAATTATACAGTTCTCAAGATTAACAGGTATCATCCTCCCATATAGGAATGTAAACAGCTTGCTCTTATTGAGTAACAAATTGTTTATTTGTGTGTGTATATCTATTTTTTCCTTTTTTACCTTTTTATGTATCTCCCGAGTCTTGTATTTGAAGTTCAAATTTTTCATTGAGCTCTGGCCTTTTCATCAGTAAGGTCTGGAAGTTCCTTATTTCATTTAATGACCATCTCCTTGCCTGAAAGATTATACTCAATTTAGTTGAATAGTTGATCCTTGGTTGTAGTCCAAGCTCCTTTGCATTATGATATATCATATTCCAACCCCTCCGATCTTTTTTGTAGAAACTACATGGGCCTGGGTGATCCTGATTGTAGTTCCATGGTATTTGAATTGTTTCTTTCTAACTGCTTGTAGTATTTTCTCCTTGACCTGATAATTCTGGAATTTGGCTACAATATTCCTTGGAGTTTTCAATTTGGGATTGCTTTCAGGAGGTGAATGGTAGACTCTTTCTATGACTATTTTACCTTCTGGTTCTAGGACCTCAGGGCAGTTTTCCTTGAGGATTTTTGGAAGATTTTGCCCAACCTCTTTTGTTTTTTTCATAATGGCTTTCTGGTAGATGAATAATTCTTAGATTCTCTCTCCTGGATTTATTTTCCAGGTCAGTTGTTTCCCCAATGAGATATTTTACATTTTCTTCTATTTTTTTTCATTATTTAGATTTTTGTTTGACTGATTCTTGATGCCTCATAGAGTCATTTACTTTGACTTGTCTAATTCTAATTTTTAAAAAATTATTTTCCTCAGTTTTTGAACCTCCTTTTCTATTTGGTCTATTTTTACTTTTAAGGATTTATTTTCTCGAGTTAGATTTTATATCTCCTTTTCCATTTGGCCAATTGTACTTTTTCAGGAGTTGTTTTCTTCAGTGAAAATTTTTTCTGTTTTGTCAATTGTATTTTTAAAATAATGTCACTTTTTCTTCTACTTTTCTTTTTTAAAATTATTTTATTTTATTTTTTATTTTAGTTTACATCATTCATTTCCATGAAATTTTGAGTTACAAATTTTCTCCCCATCTTTTCCCTACCCACTGCCCCAAAACAGCCATCCCATTGTATCCTCCTTCCCCCAATCTATTCTCTTCTACTACCTTTATAATATGGCTTTTAAAATCCTTCTTGAGGGACAGCTAGATGGGGCAGTGAATAGAGCATCAGCCCTGGAGTCAGGAGTATCTGAGTTCAAATCCAGCCTCAGACGCTTGACACACTTATTAGCTGTGTAACCTTGGGCAAGTCACTTAACCCCAGCTGCCATTCCTTCCCCCTTCCAAAAAAAAGTTGAAAAAATATTTTTTAGCTCTTCCAAGAATGCTTTTAGGGTTTGAGATCAGTTCACATTCCCTTTTGAGGTTTCAGATGTGGGTATAGTGTCAATGCTGACCTCTTCTGAATGTGAACCTTGCTCTTCCCTTTCATCAGAATAGGATTCTAAGATCTTTGTTTTTTCCAATTTGTTTTTTGCCCATTGTCATTGACTATTTCCTGACTTTTAAAGTGGATCTCTGCTTCTGGGGCACAGAGGGCTCTAATATGAGATTCTTGTGCTGGGAATTAGGGGCCTGGTTACTGGCTTCGTGTGCTATAGCCTCTGGATCTATCAGTTAGAGACTTTATAATGCTGCAGCTCACTTGGTGCTGAGCTGGAACTGGCTGGAAAGTACCTAAGACTGAGGCCAAGGCCAGGACTTTCAATGTTTCCCTGGGGTTATACTAAACCTCATAGTGTGAGGGGAAGGGGATGAGGGTTCTGGCTGTTTCATATTTTTTTCTCCTTGTCTCTGGGTTAGAGCTCAGGCAGGCTCAGCTGCTGATGGTCATGTTGTGCTGATGTCTGATGATTCTCCTGATTGTGTGAAGGCATACCTGGGGTTCTGGTATTAGCCCTTACTGCTTTCACCTTCCTGGAATATAGGATCTCCTGCTGGAATACCTCCTGTTGTACACTATTCCTCTATAGCCACAGAACAGCCATATCTATACTATAGATTTCCTGTAGATTTCCCTAGCCTCCTGCTAGTTCCACTATTTTAGGATTTTACACTGATGCAATATTCTCTGGGTCTTTCAAGGCTAACAAGGAAGATGAGAGCAGCTAGGGTTTATTCTGCCATCTTGGCTCCTGGAAGTTTGAGTAAGATGATTTTCAAACAACTAAACTGTGGGCTGCTCACTCCAGGAGTAGCTGCTGCTATAACTGCAGGCCCAGTGCTTGTCTTTTATTCAGCTCCAACAGACCCTGGTGAGAGGTTTGGGAATTGCCCCTGTGGTGGGTGAATCAGTTTGCCTGGACTCACTCTGGCTCCATCATGGTTGGGTCTATGCTACTACAGCCCACATGTTCCACTGTGATCTGCACTCCTCCATGCCTGGCTCAACAAATCCTACCTGTGGATTTTCCGTGTTGTTGACCTGGGCTAGAAATCTGGCACACTCTGTCTCCTAGTGGATTCTGACACTCTAAAATTTGTTCAGATTCACTTTTTAGAGGTCACTGAAGGAATTTATGGGTGATCTTAGGTAAGTCCCTGCTTTCACCCATTTTTATTATTCTTTTATCCCAGATAGTGACTGCAACACCTGCTTTCTATATTCAGCTGAAGCATAATATATTTCGTTCCATACTACCATTTTCATTCTGTTTTAGTGTTGTTTCTTTTATGTGTAAACTTGTTAGTTTCTTTTTTTTTGTAATCTATTTTGTAACACTTCCATTTTATTAGTTTAGATGAATCAATTACAAGTCAAATATATGTTTTAGCTTAATTTTTCTTATATCAATTTCAATTGTGCAATTTTTAAAAGGTTTCTTTTGGTTATTTTTCTTTCTTCATAGTCTTTTCCCAGACATTGCTATCATTCAAAAAGACATACTCTCTTTTCTAACCTCAAGTAGAACCTTAATTCTGTTTTTACTATTTTTTTAGTTTTTCTCTTTAGTTGACCACATAAGAGTAAGATTCCTTCTCCTCTTTCCTCATATTTTAGTTTGAATTACCTTCACCTGTGATATATTGACATCTTTCTCTGCTCTGCCATGATGTGCTTTATCCAATAGAATGACTGCTCTTTGATCTTCCAATTACCCTCTTGAAAGTTGGAACTTCTTGTCATCTTATTTGCAACACAAAAATATTAACCCATCATTTATTTCATTCTGTATTAATTTGTTAATCTTGTATATTTTTGCTTCCTTTTTCCCTCTCTCTCTTCCCTTCCTCCTTCCTTTTCTTTCTTCCTTCTTTTTTCTTTTTGGGGAGTTTACATGTTAAAACTCTTTCAGTTTTTTACAAAAAAAGAGAAAGCTTGTAATCCTGTTAAGGATTCACCTTTTTTTTCATAAAGAATTGGGAAGGAATACTGATATTTTAGAAGATAGTCTATCCCATTAAATGAACAAATTTTCTTTTTTTTGTCCATTTTTATATCACAACATTTTCATTTCTTTCATATCAATGTTTAGGTTTTGGACTATTCAAACATATTTTTTTGATGTGTGAATTGCTTTCTCTTGGATAATTAAAATTTGATGTATTAAAATTCTGGAACTTAATGATTTTATTTCTGGATGAGTAAACCTTGATATTTCATTATGTTGGTGTTTTGATCATTTAAAATAACCTCATGCTTTGTCCTTTGTTTTCAGTATCTTCTATTAATCTCTCTATACACTTCATTGATCGTTTCTAGCATGTCTTCTTTGTTATGAGCCATTTTCATTACAGATGTAGAAAGTCTAAGGGCCTAGAGAAGTTAAGTAACTTGTCCTTTGATAGCTAATGCTTTTCACTTCCAGATTGATTTAATTTGTCCTTTATATATATTCAGTTATTTAGATGTTGTGCTTCCCTATTAGAACTACATCCTTTGAAAACAGGGACCATTTTGTTTTGTCTTTACATTCTTTGTATCCTAAGCATTTAGCACAGTGCCTGCACATAGTAAGCATTAATAAATGCTTGTTGAATGAATGACTGTTTTTTTTTTTCTGTTCTGTATTTGTCATTCTTTTTTTCATTGAATCCATTATTCTATTTACATTTACCACAATGTGCATTAAGCTGCTAATTCTCTTATCTCTCTTTTGGTATCCTTTAAGACATCTAAGTTTTATCCTTACATCTTCCTTTAATTTGATATTGCATTTCTAAATCTCTCTGGAAGTTTTCTTAGTTTTGCTACTTCTGTCTTCTGAGGCTCTATTTGTTATTATAACATTATTCCTTACTTCTGGATATCTCTTTTGCTTTCCTACTTTCATTTATCCCATACTACCTGCTGTTTGGAGGCCCAATTTTGCTTGTTTATTTTTTAATCTCTTTTTTCTTAGAAATTTTCTCTGTGAGGATTTATTTTTCCTTTTCTTGTTCTCTTGCCCCACTCCCTCTTCCCTCCTCTCTTTCTTTATTATTTTACTTAGTTTAACTCATTTATTGAAGTTTTGTTGAATTGAATGAGAACTGGGTTTCAAAGTGCCAGCCATCTTTCTACAAGTTCTTATATTGTTCACTTCAATCCATTATTCTTTCTCTGGCTTTTCATTGTCTTAGTGACCAAGTCTGAGATCCTTAGTTTGTACTTTGAAAACTTTTTACAGCTTACCTAGACCACTTCACATCTCTACCATTCTCCCAAGTTTTAGCTTACTTTTTTATCTTAGATGTAGCTATTCAAAATCACTCTGTATCCTTTCCACAAGCATTTATGTAATTGGAAATACCTTCCCTCCTCCACATACCAAGATATCACTCTTTCTCACTATTTAAACTCTCCCAAGAGCCATATCTTTCAAATTGCCTTCCAGGACTGATAAGAAAAGGTACAACTTTTCAGCTTGTCCAGCCCAGTCTGGACATGCAACTCCCATGACTACACTCCTTAATCACCAACCCAATTATGTGCTTCCCCTTTACCTTTCTACCCTTAATTGATATTGAAAGCTAAATCTGTAAGTGAAATGTAACTCCAAAGAGCTGAAGGAGGAGGAATTTTAGTATAGAAAATAATCTGACAGTTTTACTGCTTCAAGCAATTAAGGACATGAATGAAGAGCTAGTGACAGGTGATTTTATTAATATTTCTCAAAGTTCAAAAGAAATTGTTGCTTTTCTTTTGAAGAAACAATCAGCAATCTCATCTGAAAGTTGAATTCTATGATCAAATGTATTAATTATTTGAAATTTTTCTAACTTTCAAGAGGTGATATTTTGAAAATAAATTTGTGAGTTTATTTGTGCTTATAAATCAAAGGGATATATAATTTTGTGCTTTTCACATTATGTTTTCATTTAAGTAGTCATTTCTGGGATGTCTAGCTACCATTTTTATATTAGAAACATTTGTATTCTGTACAGCAACTAGCATCAAACCTTACATATAATAAGTACTTAATGAATGTTTGTTGAATGAACAAACTACTGTAAATTATAGCTAGCTTCCTGCTAATCACAGGATTACAAGGTGCAAGGCACATAAGAAGAGGTTATCATGTCCAAATCTCTCATTATGTATGAGGAAACAAGGGTCTGATGAAGTTGTTACTTACCAATGTTTATACTGGTAATTAGTGGCAGAGCTAGTTTTTAGGCCACAATCCAACACTATTTCCACTAAATAATGCTCCCTTGTGCTTCTCTTCTTGGCTTCTCATAGACGAAATACATAGCTCTTCAATGTGAAATTAGTATACCACACCAACACAAAATCTAAAGAGGATTATTGTGTTTTCTATATTAATGAATACAAGAAGAAAGGCTGATAGTAGTGGAGGAAACTATTTCATATGACTACAAAAATGTATATTCTAGTAATATTTCAGAATATATTTTTACCCATTTGGGTAATTTTTACTCAATTGGGTAAATTTTACTCAAAAGCTACCCAGCTTTTATACTATCTAGTATGACTTTCTTATTCTCCATTATATTATAATGGAATGAGAATGCAGATTGTATGTATGTCATTTTTCTCATCCCTTATATTAGACTGGCATTATATTGAACTCAAGCTTTTGTGGGGCATAGTTGGAGTAAGGAAAGAAAATAATGAGAAGAAAGGGCCAAAGAAGCATGGGGAGTATTCTGCAGCACATTTTTACCCCTAGGGCCTTCACATGTCAATACTGCATCATCACTGAAAGGGACCCTGCATTTCAGATATTGAGATTTCCATGTCATAAAAAGCTAGACAGTATCAGGAGACTGCTAGTCTACTTTGTGGAAGTTCTATTTTTGTCTTGTCTTACTGAACAGTTATTTCAATAGGTGAGAGTTGGGTGGCAGGTGGACACTAAAAGCTGCTAATCCCCTAAGGAATGCAATATAGTAGAGACAAATTTATTTTATATATACCAGACTGGTTGATCTTTAAAGTGGCCTGGAGGCCACCCTAGGTATTAGATATAATTAGGCCAGAGGAATAGTATTTGATCTAATCAATTGGCATGACTTCCTGCATATAAAAAGCCCAGCGTATGAGAAGTCAGAGTTTCTCAGTTTTGGTATGATTCCCACTGCAATGGCAGTCATTATATTTCTCCAATTATATATTACCACCATGACAGATGCAGAGGCAAAAAGGGAGCCTCATCTACCTGAATCAATATTGTATCCTTATCGATCATTCTATAATTGAGTAAAATCCTATTTGTTAAATATTTTATGCACCACAAGTATCTCATTGCATTCTAATACTGAACTACGTGACTAGCCCAAGTCAGGCCTGACGCATAATAACAACACTCCCAGGCATTCTCCTTTTGAGTAACAATAATAACTAATAAAATTAAAATTATCTATTACTTTGAATTCTTCTCTCACAACAATTTTGTGAACAAGTAGTAAGTCATAAAGTGTGATGTAAATTTTACATGAAGAAATGGAGTTGTTCAGAGGTTAAATGATTTACCCAAGGACACAATATGACAAATGTGGGAAGCCAAGGTTCCAGGAGATCCATGCATCCTGTCTCCAAAACTGTGCTTTATCCATTTAAAGCACCGGGACATACTTATACTCTAAGCCTTTTCATGTTTTTTTAATGCTTCTTAGCAGAGTTAAAACTCCGTGGCCTACACCAATATCTTCTAAATCTTGTACCAAGCCTCATCATTCCAGCCTTATCTCAAATAACTTTCCTTAGTGAATGCTATACAATTTTACTTCTACCAAATATCTATCTAGAAAAGCATGATGTGGCAGCAAAAATTATGCCCCAGAACCTAATTATCTTTTATAAACTAACAGAAGACAATTCCCCATACTACAAATACAGACCTCAAAATAATTGTAAGAATTCATGCAGTAGACTTCATTGGAACCATAATCAATTGTTATCTCTGTACAGATGATTCTGAGATCCATATATTTAACTTTAGTGTCTTTCCTGAGCCACAGTAACATTACCAACTGCCTTTTAAACATTTTAAACTAGTCATCCTATAATCTTCTCAAATTCAACGTGTCCTAAATAGAATTCATTATTTTTCCCCCAAACCCTCCCCTCTTCTGAATTTTCCTATCACTATGGAGGTTACCGTCATTCCCCCAAAAAATCCGGGGATGAAACGTCAGTGTTATTCCCACCTCATCACTCTCGATAACTACAAATATCTAATCCATTGACAAATGTTCTTCTTTTGACCTTAATGGTATCTCTCATTTTTGATCTCTTTCAATTCAGGCCATAAGCCCAGTATTTCATTATCTCTCATAGTGACTGATCTCTCTGCCTCAGGTTTTTCCCTACTAAATTCCATCCTTTATTCAGCTGCTAAAGTGATATTCCTAAAACATAGGTCTATTCATGTCTTCCTCCTTTTCCCAATTTCCAACTCATTAAACTCCAATGGCTCCTTGTTACCTCCAGGATGAAAAATAAAATCCTTTGGAATTTAAAACTCTTCATAACCTAATTTTCTAATATTTTACTCCTCTCCAAACACTCTGTAATCCAGTTATATTCAGCTTCTCACTGTTCTTCTCACATGATACTCCATCTTCCATCTATATTTATGTGCTTTTGCACTGGCTATCAATTATGCCTGGAATACTCTGTCTTTCACCTCTGCCTTCTAGTTTCTTTGATCTCTTGTAAATCTCAGTTCAAATTCCATTTTATATGGGGAACTTTCCTGATTCCCTAGTTCCTAGTGACTTCCTGCTAGAATATTTTCTATTTATTCTGTAATCTTATATGTACTTCATAGTTTTCTTCTTTTCTCCCTCAACATAATGTGGATTTTTTACTTCTATTTTTATCTCCAGAGCTTATCTTAGTGTAGACGAGCACATAATAAATGACTTTTTGAATGTTTTTCTAATTGACACATCTGTTGTCCATAATTGCCAAGACATAACATTGATCCATAAAAGTTTGAGGACAATGCTTTAATGGATGTAGCCATATAAAAATTTCAAAATCTCTAAGCTTTGTGGAATTAAAAGCTTACAAAATATAGAAACCTAGAAGAACCAATCAAAACCATGTGGGGAAAGGATGAGATGCATATCATTCCTCCCTTTCTTGTCTGCTACTGAAGTAGGCCTGAAGAAATTTTTAGTGAACTTACAGCTGATGAGTTCACCCCTAATACTTTTGTTCAATTATAAAAAGCTGTTATATTTATATTTCCACTTGAATGATAACCCACAAAATATTAAATATAAAACTATAAATAGCAGATAGTTACTTGTCTCTAGATAATTTACTATTTAACCTATATCAAAAAAAGATGATCAACAATAATAACATTATTCCCCTTGGGTCTAGGTTTCTCTTTAACTCTATGCCCAACTTCTGTTATTCCTTGGGATATAGTTAGTTAAAATTTATATAGCATTTACTATGTGCCAAACACTGTGCTATTCTCTTTACAATTATTTTCTCATTTGATCTTTATAACACCTTTATAACACCTAAGAGGTAGGTGCTATGATTATTCCCATTATAAAGATGAAGAAACTGAGGCAAATGGAGGTTGTGACTTGCTTGTGGTCACACAACTAGCAAGCGTGTGAGGTGTGGATCTGAAATCAGGTCTTCCTGATTCAAGGCTTAACAGTCTAAGCCACCTACTATGCCACCTAGCTGCCTACAGGCTACTGTTCTGCTTTTTTTTTTTAACATTATCCTGAACTATCCTTTCTTCAGGATCCTGTCATTTATTATAATCAAAGCATATTGTTGTTCATTAAACCATTTTCTTTTGGTTATCTCTGACCTATGATTTCCTCAGTGTGACAAACTCTTAGTATGGAAACTCCTCTGATATAGATTTGTCATTCTACAGCAGCTTAGTGACAGAGCTACATAGGACACAGAGAGATGAAGTTACTTGCTCAGAGTTGCATATGTCAGAGGCAGGCCTTGAACCATGGCCATTCTAACTATGCAGTAGTATGTTGCCTCTCTGGGAAATTTATATAAGAAAATGCAACATCCAGTACCCCTACATCCACCTTCAGCTCCCAATATGTCCCCACCTATTCTATTGAATTGAGGGTCACAAAAATATTAGACATTTAAAACACTGAAAAAGTAGTATCCATTGAAAACACTGAAAACAATAGTGCAAGTTTTAATTCTCTGCATCAACTCAGAGAAATAGATAAACAAGGCTCATATTGAGGAAATACTCATAGAAAAATATTAAAATCCTTTGAAAAATTCATACATGTCTCATTTAGTCTGCTAAGTCTGACATATCACAATCAGTTAGTCTGGGTAATATGACAGTCTGACATAATCAGGGCCAACGTGCCATTTTAATGATAGGCAAAGCCTGAAAAATGAACTAAGAGTGGGATCATAAAATCATGGCAGAGATGATTAATGATTACCTTTATAAATGTTAATGTATTTTATGCTGTAGGATAGCATAGCTATGCATGTCACTTTCCACACATATTTATTTGTATATTTACCTAACTGGAGCAGAAGCTGGTTGGCATACATCCTTTATGTAACAAAATACGGAGCAGGTATTTCCAGAGCATAATCATACATTTTTGAAACACTGGGGGGACAAAGTTGTGCATTATTGGGGAACAATAGATTCAGGAGGTACTGTAGGTTATTGCTTTAAGAATTTCTCTAGTTTTCAATTTATAACATCTAAGATGTTCTAATTCACATGCTCACTACTTTTTGTTGTTGTTGTTAATATACAGTAATTAAAATCTTCTAGGGGTGGCATCCATTTTTAGAATCACATAAAAAGAGTATATAAAAATTATGAATATATTTGGGAAAATATAGCTAACCTAAAAGCATTAAACATAATAAACCATAATGTGAAAAATAGCTTTTCATTCTTGACTGATAACATTGGAATCTTGTGTCAACCAATGCAGCCACATAAGAAGCCATGGAATGTAAAGTGAACATATGAACTTATTATATGGTAGAAAAATGTGAGAAAAGACTTCAACAATATAAAATAGGTTGTTTCATATAAATATACAGAAGCTCAAGTGGAAATGTTATGTTAGGACAGGAATTAATAGGAAAAAAATATGATTCATGTACAATTTGTTGGTTCTAAAGGTATATAAAGACCATTGGAAATAACAGTGTCTGAATATATTTCTTTAATGTGCTGTATAGCTTTTCAAAAGGTTTTTTTTAATTTTAGAAGTGGTGCCACTGCTATAAGTGTTACTAGACAAAAGTCCAAAGAAACTCTAGAGCTTGAAAAAGGTCTGAAGAAAAATTAAAGAGACAGAAAATAATGGAATTCTCTCAATTTCATTAACTCCACCCTTCTCCTCATGCAGGGTAGAGCATCCATATCCACAAATGAGGAAAGAGTTCCAAACCACTTGCCTTTGGGACTAGGGTTACAGAGGAATGATGATGGGAGAATGTATTCCAGACATTGAGGACTGCCAATGCAAAAGTTTGGGTATAAGAAATACAAAGTCTTGTATAAACAACAAGAAGTTCAGTTTTTTTTTCTGGATTGTAAAGTATGTAGAAGATTTTAATAAAGTTGAGAAGGTAGAGTGGAGCTAATGGTAATTGGAATTTAAAGATCTTCCCTGCCCCTTAATAAGCCTAAGTTGAATTTGAGGACCTCCCCTGATTTGAAAATATATTCCATCCCCTAATAGCCTGAATGTGGTCACTTGGAGCCTGTAGCGGGTAGAGTTAGCTGAAGGGTGGAGCAGAAGCCATGGGAGAAGCTTGCTTTGAGGGAGGCTTGTTTTCCAGGGAGGCACAACTTTTGCTACTTTGTAGTCAAGTGAGTCATGAAGGTTGTGATGTTCTCTGACCCTGGAGAAGGCCATATATACCTTTGAGGTGAGGTTTTGCTTTGAGGCTCACTTTGGGAAGAGTTATGTGATTTGACCAGATGAGATAGTGGGAAGCCATTGTGACCCTTATTTTTGAAAACCCAGATATTGGTGCTTCTCTGTCTGGTGACTAACTGTATGTATGTGATGGTCAGACAGCTAGAAGCCCTGTCTGTTGGTCTGCTGAATTGTGTTATTTTCTGTGTGTTTCTTTTTTTTTTTTGTTTACTTGTAACTTGTTTGTATTCTCTGAAGTTCAGAGTGCTAACTTTTTGCCCTGTTAGGTAAATGATATATATTTGATTAAACCAAGATTTTAAACCCCTTTTGAGTTGCTTTCCTTTAGAAAAGCAGATCAAAGAACCTGTGCTAGCATCCATTCTGGGTGTGCTGCTACAGTTGTGAAGGTCTTTAAAATTCAAACAGAATCATTTGTGTTAGCTAGAGCTAATAGGGAGCCACTGAAGTTAAGTCAGAAACAGAGTGATTTGTATAGAGATACGCTTTGAGAATAGTGCTTTGGCAGTTGTAGAGTGAATAGTTTGGATAGAAAAGAAGATTGAAGTAGGAAGACCAATTGGGATGATATTGAAATAGTCTATGGATGAGCATTTGAACCATGTCAGTGACTGTGTAAGTGTGGGGAAGGGACAGATGTGAGAGGTATTGTGGATGTACTGTGGAATAGAAAAAGACTAGGCACCTGATCAAATATGTGGGCTGAGGCAGAATGAGAAGTAGAAATAATTGCAAGATTCTGAACCTGGGTGACTGGAAGGATGGTAGTGTGGTTGGCAGTAGTAAAGAAATTCAGAAGAGAGGATATGGGGGAAAAGATAATATCAGCCAGTCACACATTTATTAAATGCTTATTATATACCAGACACTGTACTAGGTGATCGGAGTACAAAGATAAAAAGAAAGAATACTAGTTCCTGCCCTAAAAGGAGCCTACATTCTAATTGGTGAAGGCAACACATAAAAGGAAGCTGAAAAGTTTGGAGGGAATAGAAAGTAAAGGTATTTGGGGAAGGTGAATGGGAGAAAAAATCCAGAGTGTAGCCACATAGGGAATGAAACATAGTTGACCTGGGCACCCTCCTTAAGTGGAGTTTCTGGGAAGAGCCATTCAATCTGAAGGTAAGGCCACAGGGACATTGAATTCTTCCAATATACTGAATGCCAGAACTGGAATGAGCTTCTAGGATGAAGAGATTTGGGGGTATGGTAGAGGAGGTTGATAAGATAGCCTGGAAAGAAATGTTTTGGACATGATGAGTTTGAGATGCTTAGACTATATCCAGTTTTGGATATATTTTCTTAGGCAGTTGGTGATATGGGATTGGAGCTTAAAACATAGTTCAAAACTGGATCTCTATATCTATAAGTTAAATGATTACATAATTAAATTAATTATATAATTAAGCTCAAGTTAATATATCAAAGTTATATAAATAAGTGTTATACAATTAAATTAATGGAAATCTTTTTGTATTTTTTGAAACTGTTGGCCACCTTTTTTTTTATTAGATACTTTTTTCTCTCTGGATTTTCATGATAATGGTTACTCTTGGTTCTCTTTCCTCGGCCTCCTTTGCTGACATGTTATGCTCATTAAATGGGAAGTCTCCTCAAGTTTTTGTCTTGGGCTCTCTTCTTTCCATATTGTTATACTTTGTGGTCTCATCAACTGCCAAGGGTTCAATTATCATTTCTATGCAGATGTTTCCCAGATCAATATAACCAGTTTCTTTTGTTCTCTGAGAATTATCTACTATTTGAAATCTTAAACTGAATGTCTCCTAGTCATAGGGTCATCTAATCATAGATTTTTAAAGAGACTTTGAGGTCATCAAGTCTAATGCTCTCATTTAACAGAGGAGAAATGGAGGCACAGAGAAATTACATGTCTTCCCAGGGTAGTAATACTGCTATACGAATCTGCAGCAAGATTTGAGTCTAGGTTTTCCTGACTCCAATTCTGAAATTCTTATTCATTACCCCAAGCTGCCCCACAAAAAGATCCAAAACTGAACTCATTGAGAGAGAGAGAGAGAGAGAGAGAGAGAGAGAGAGAGAGAGAGAGAGTAAGAGAGAGAGAATGAATCTATATTGCCTCCCTATCCTTCTAGGCACTGAGGTTTATAGCCTCATTGCCATCTTCTGCTCTTTACTCTCACCATACACATCCAATTGGTAGCCAAACTTGTCATTTCCACCTTCACAACATCATCATCATCATCATCATCATCATCATCATCATCATCATCATCATCTCTCTCTCTCTCTCTCTCTCTCTCTCTCTCTCTCTCTCTCTCTCTCTCTCTCTCTTTCTCTCTCTCCACCCCTTTGCTACCCCAGGGTAGAAAAGGGATAGTAGTAGTAGAATTAGTAGTAGTAGTAGTAGTAATAGTAGCAACAGTAATCATCTATCAGGACTGATAGATGCTTTGAAGCATCTTTGAATTTTAAAGTGACAACTTAGTGACAGTCCAGATTGTTACATTTTTGGGTTCTCATGGAAACTTAAATTATTAATAAATTAGTATTAGTAAGTCAAATCCTACATGAGGTCTTTGAGATGCATTTTGTTGCTATTATTAGAGAAAGGGGATTTGTCTGATCTGTTTCTTCTGTTCCTAAAATAAAGTGGATTCCTCTTTGGATATTGATAGCAATGACTATAATTACATCCTAAGGGAAAATAACACATTTTCTCTGAAATGTTATTGAACTATCATGTAATCAACTTCAGCTACCATGGAAGAGTTAGGCATTAATGTAATAGCCCCTAGAAACAATGTAAAATTTAGGGGATGCTTAAAATCTTGAAACATGTAATCTAAGTTCAATTGACTGTTCAAGGGATAGAGGTGAATGTTCTTTGTGAAATAAGAAATTTGTTCCGTATGTTGGTACTAATAGTGAAAGAAATCTAGGAGATTTTTAGCATAGCTTAAAGGCGCAGGGGAAGACCAACCTTATCTCTAACTTGGACATGAAAAAAGGCAGCAGGTTTTAAATATTGCTATTGTATAGAAATGAAATAAAAGCTAATATGCTTATAAAAGCTCAAACACTATTGCTTCTGGGCTCCCATCGCCAGAGAACAAAGTATGTTCCTCCATGATAGTCTATAGAACAGAAAGTATTTCTGTTAGAGAAATTTTCATTTCATTCATATATCCCTAAAGGCTGAATTTTTATTTTTTATTTAACCTCTGTCCTATGATACTACTATAGAGTACAAAACAGGAAAAGAAAACCTAGCAAGGTTCCAATAAAATACCTAAAAGTGAGAAAGATGGCAGCTTGGTGCAGTAGGTGAAAGAGCCCTGTATTTGAAGCCAAAAATCCCAGAGTCAAAATTTTTTCTTCCTGCTACCTGCTATTTGTGTTGACACGGACAAGTCATTTAACCTCAATTGCCTCATCTAGAAAATGACCTCTTTGGACTAGATGACTTTAATGGTACCTTCTTGTTCTAAATCTATGATTCCAGGACCTAAATAAGCCAAGGGATTGTAGCGTCAATACAATATTCACAGCACCCATGGCAAGAAATAGACTTTAGTTACATGAAAGAAAGAAAGAAGGAGAGATAAAAATGAAAAAGATGGAGAAAAAGGAAGTACTATGTTCCAGGCACAGCAATAAATACTGAGGACCCATATAAAAGAAAACAAGATGGTCCTTGTCCTTGAATAGCTTACATTATAATGAAGGGAGGAAACATATAAACAGGTGCAGGAGAATGGGGGCTGCTTGGATGGGCAACTGCTGTGTTGCACGATAAGAAAAATGTAGGAAGTAATCTTATATCCTGAATCCCAGTCAGATAACTTCCTTGTTTTGTCAATAAGAAAATAGATCAAGCAAGTTGAAATGACTTGCCCAAAGTCTCCTAGAATGTAAAAAGCAAAGCTCAGATAAGAACTCAGATCTGGTTGCACATGAAATGCCCCTCCTCTCATAAAGCATTGTGTATTTTGTGATATTTTAACAAAAATATGGTAAAAAAGACTATAATAATAGCTAACATTTATATAGTGCCTACTATGTATCAGACAGTATGTTAAATACTTTTCATGATTTGAACTCAGGTCTTCTTGACAGTATTCCTGGATCTCTTTCCCTGTACCACCTACAACTATCAGTGCAGATGCTAATGAAACTTACCTGAAATTGGTTTTCTTTTTTCCTTAAAACACAAAGCATTATAACGTTTTTATATTTGAAAAACATTATTACATCTTTATTTTTGCCATATGTTAGAGATGAGAAAAAAAACACGCCAAGCATTTGGAAAACAAAGTCCATGAATACATTCTGTTTGGAACAACTGTCTAATTTCCCAAATTCTCAGCAGCTCTCTGGGTACTGGATTGGTACAAAAGCAGGCAAAGTTAATTAATGATTTCAATTTCAAAGCACCTTTGATTAACCACAGTCAGTACATAGAGAGGCAAACTACTTTTCATTAATGATTCTTTTTATCGTTTCTATTATAAAATGCATCTAATTGACAGCGCATATTTTCCAAACAGCCTGTATTATTAGATTAGCAAACTGACACTGTTCACATCTGGGTACATGAACAAAAAATAATTACATTTAATAATAATGAAAAGAACCCACAGTAATCCATCATGCTACTACTGTAGCAGGAGCCATGAAATCTGAATGAGTGCCAAATTAGAAAATGAATCCATAAAAATATGTCAATTACTATAACCATAATATAATTCCAGTCTCAAGCCAAGTGAATATGAACCATGATTATCATCCAGCATCCCACTGGACTTTTGCAAATACATAACTTCAAATGTTTTCTCCACTACACCCCTGGTAAATTTACCTCACAAAATTTTTTAGTGATTAAATATAGCTAAGATATGGTACAAGTCAATGGGAACATCTGCACTTAAAAAAAAAAAAAGGTTTGCATATCAGAGGTGTAACCAGTGAGGGATAACCAGGACTTTCTTTTCACCATGGGTTCCATTGAAACTGAAACTCATCACTTTGTCTCTTTATGAAGCATGACTGGCCTGCTTTTCTGTGTGTTGTGACCTCTCTCAGGCTGCCATCCCATGATGTCATCATCTTATCTCTCCCCATCTCCACTCTTTTCAAGAGTGCTAACTAGACTCTTCATTGGATGACTTGCTCTTTCTGTAACACAGTCTCCCAGTGGCCCCCCTCCCCCAGATGGATTTATCTCATGAACAAAAATCCTAGCTTTGGCTATGAGACATGTACTTAGAAGCTGTCCAAGCAGCCAACACTAATGCAATAGTTATAAAATTATCCTTTGCACAGAGCACAAGATAGCGATCACCAATTCCAGTTCCCTAGCTTCTATTCTCTTAGCTTATTCCTTAGGTGTATCAAAGAAAGTGGAATGTCAATATGGGTAACGTTCAAGTTCCCATTATACAGAGTAATTTTCAAGAATTACTCATGCTATTTTGCCCCACTAATAATATACTATGATGGGCTGACTGATCTTTCTTAAAAATGAAGGCAGAGAAGGTCCTTTTATAGGATCAATAAGGACCCTGAATTTTCTTTTGGACAAAGATTGGATAGTTCTATTCATGACCAATAGCTTAACTCTAAAATTAAATGATATTGATAATAAGAATATATTCATTAGCTCATTGGATCTTCACAATGGTCCTCTAAGGTTTAATATCTATAGACTGTCGTCATTCTACTCCTCATTTTCCAGATAAGGAAACTGCGACAGGTTAAATGATTTTCCTATAATCATACGGATAGTGTCTGAAGTGGAATTCAAATCGAGGTCTCCTGACTTCACATTCAGTATTATTTCTACTATAGGTCTCTTCTCTTCATACAAACACATGTAACACACAGCAATGAGGCACATAGTGACAGTAAAAAATACTGAAAGAAGAAGCCACAGAATCATACGATCACATATTCTCTGTAGCTAATTGAATCAACTGTCTATTCCTCAAACATTTGAAGATGGGTATTATATCCAACTAAGTCTTTTCTAGTCTCACTATCTCAGGTTCCTTTAACGTAAACATCCTTGTTACCCTCCTCTGGATATTCTCAAGTTTGTCAATCTATTTTCTAAAATGTAGCATCCAGGAAGGAGGATGAGTACTCCAAGATGCAGTCTGATCCCAACAGGGTAGAACAGGAGAATTAATTTCCTTGATCTGGACATCTGTAACCAAAGAATTTATTAATTTTTTTTTCTTCTGACTTCCCTGTCACAGCTGTTTGTTGTTTTCTTGCTTCATTCACGTCTGATTTTTTGTGACCTCATTTGGGATTTTCTTGGCAAAGATACTGGAATGGTTTACCACTTCCTTCTCCAATTCACCTTACAGATGAGGGTACTGAGGCAAACAGGACTATGTAACTTGCCCAAGGTCACATAGCTAGTGAGTGTGTCTGAGACTGGGTTTTAACTCAGGACCTCCTGACTCCAGGTCTGCCACTCTATCTATTGCACAATATCTATGACACAATATCCATTGTGTCATAGGTTACTTACACTTATTTTTCTGGCCTTTATCATTCAGGCCTTTTTCACATGAACTATTGTGTAGCCAAGGGTCTATTATTCTTTAGTTCCGTAATTGAAATTTTGAACCCAAGAATACAACTTGACATTTGTCTTTATTAAATTTTATCTTATTAGATTCTGCTCAGTATAAATATAAAAATTTGACTTCAGTCATTATTTCATTAATTTATTAAGTGCATTCTATGAGCTAGTCACTGTGACAAGTACTAGATCCTCCCTTTGTCATTCAATACATGAAATACCCCTACTTCCTTCATGTCCTTTGGAAACTCTATAAAAATGCAATATCTATCTATCTATCTATCTATCTATCTATCTATCCATATCTTACTCCTAGTCACAGATAAATAAAAATATTGACAGAACAGAACTAAGAACATATCCTCAGTCTGGAGCCTTTTCTACAGGATTATACTCAAACATTAACTACATCTTTGCTTCTGGATATCCAAAGAATTAAAGATTCATGACATTTTCTAGTTCACCTCTTGTCCAAAAGAAAGGCATGTTAGACTTTGAGAAATGCCTCCTGAAATTGAGGTGTCCCAATAGCTTTCTTTATAAGATAATGACGATAATAATTATTTTTTACATTAAATTATTTATTTTTAGTTTTCAACAATTGTTTCCATAAGTTTCAAATTTTCTCCCCTCTCACACCTCCCTCCCCAAGATGGCTTGCAATCTGATATGGGCTCTACACATACATTCCTATTAAACTCATTTTCACATAAGTCATGTGGCATTTTCCATCATGTATTCTTTGGAATTGTTTTAGGTCCTTGCATTGCTGAGAAGGGCTAAGTCTATCAAAATCAGTCCCCGCACACAGTGGCTGTTACTGTGTGCAATGTTCTCCTGGTTCTGCTCTCCTCACTCAGCAATGATGATAATTGTTAATATTTATATAGCATATTAAAGTTTGCAAAATAGTTTTTAGACATTATTTCATTTGAACCTCACAACAACTCTTTGAAATAGGTATTAATATCCCATTTTAGAGATAAAGAAACTGAGGCCACACAAACTCAGTGACTCACCATTCCCTCTCATATTTCCATACCTTTGCACAGGCTGCTTCATACCTGAAATTCATGTCTTCCCTCACAATCTTGGAATCATTAGTTTCTTTCAAAGCTAAAGTTAAACATCACTTCCTATAGAAGTCTTTTCCTAAACCTCTAGTGATTAGCACTCTGTCATCCCTAAATTATTTTGTACATATTTTGTATTGATTTATCTATGTATCTGTTGTTTCCATATCTTCTAATAGAATGTAAGACTTCTGAGGCCAGGGACTACAATATCTGTATCTCAAGTACCTAGTACAATGCTCAGCTCATAGTAGGCATTTATTTAAATGCTTATTCAATGGAATTTCCTGTGATCATAAAGGTAGTAAGTATCAGAGATAAGATTCCTATCTGGTCTTCCTAACTCACAGTCTGGCTCTCTTTTTATTATACCAAGTTAGCTTGCAGAGAATTCTAATCATAAAAACAAATCAAAACAAAATAAAAAACAAAATCAATGCTAGAAGCGATCCCAACTCTTTGTTTCAACACTGGAAATTAGTCCATTTAGACTTTCCATCTTAAAATCTGACTCTATCATCACATCCAATCATATGACTGAAGCAAAAGAGGCTTTTTCTAAACTTCGATTACGTATTATGAGTTTTCTCCACAATTTTCTGTTTCCCCAGATAAAGAGATCTAGTTTAGACTATATAGAATGAAAAGTTGGAGTTCAGGTGGAAAGGTCAGAATTGTAGTTCCATGTTCATTTAGACGGTATATTGCACCAGATGGCGACTTTGTACTAGATGCAGAATCTGCTCCCTTATTTAGGATTCTAGAATCCAAAGCTTTCGATCTGAAAAGGCTCTCTCCTCTCTTAGAGATAATTGAATCTCACCTTATTCTCATTCATATGAGAAAACTAAGACTCAGAAAGGATAAATAATTTAACCAAGACCATATAGGTATCAAGTCAGCAGTGTCTGGATTTGAATCCTAGTCATTTTATTCCAGATACAGGGCTTTTCTTCCCTAACCATGATTGATTGATTGATTGATTGGAGTTTTCTCTCAAGGCCAAAAAAAAAAAAATAGAACTGAACTTTTAATTTTCCCAATCACTGACAAAATCATATCATAGTAGAAGAGCATAGTATTAAGCTAGGGCTTTGATATAGTTCATCTATTGGGATAAAAAGCAACATCTATGGGAGAATACATGGTAAGATACGTGTGTGTAACTGTAAACAAATTGTGTGTTCTCTAGAGAGGTAAGACTTTGCATATAGACGTAATTGTCAATATTCCATAGTATTTGGGATAATTCTAGGGGTTTCATGAAGGTACCCAAACATACCTTCGCTGTCACAACTTTAGTCAAGAGGTTAATAATTTTATAAATTAGATTCGAATTCACATTTAGGTATCAGTGATATTTTTTTCTCTGAGTGTGTATTTAGATAGGGGAAGAGAAGTGGTGAAGAATACAAAGATACTGGGCAAATAAATGGGAGAGGGGATTATGTGTCATGGAGGTAAAGAAAGGCATAGGAAAAAAAAGATACAGGAAAACAGAGGACAACCTATATACTTTATAGTGTTGCCCACAACTGGGCCTACTTGAGGTGACTAAAGTCTTCTGCATTCTCTGATAACCGTGATAGGTTATTAAGGATAGAGCAAATTCATCAGCAAATTCATGAATTTACCAATGATTTCCATGTTTGAGATGACTTAGGTACAAACAAATATGGGTTAACCCCCACAGTGTTAATAGTTGAACAAGGAGACTGGCACCAGAGGGGGAGAAAAATGTGTCTCCCTTTCATGATTCTTCAAAAGGCTTGAAGAACAGCAGTAGCAAAACATATAAATATATATGGAAAAGTAGGCTCATTGACTTAGAGCTGCAAAGGACCTTGGAGGTCATTTAGTTCACCTCTCCTTTCCTTTACAGTTGAAGGAATTGAGGCCCATTAGGTTAAATAATGTGAGCCTTTTCATACCAGTCATGTGTGGCAGAGTTTAATTCTGAACCCAGGTTCATTGTCTTATAATCCAAAGCTTATTCCATAGCACCATGCTGATAGTAGAATAGCAGTAGTAAAATATTAGTATTAGAAAGGCCCTTCAGGGGCAGCTAGGTGGTACAGTGAATAAAGCACAGGTCCTGGAGTCAGGAGGACCTGAGTTCAAATTTGGACTCAGACACTTGACACACTTACTATCTGTGTGACCTTGGGCAAATCACTTAAACCCAATTGCCTTGCTTTACCCCCTTCTAAAAAAAAAGAAAAAAAAAAAGAAAGGCCTTCTAGAGGCAACTAGATGGTATAGTAAATAAAGCACTGGACTTGGATGTAATATTACCTAGTTCAAAACTTCAGACATTTCCTAGCTTTGTGACCCTTTGCAAGTCTTTAAAATCTGTAAAATGGTGATTGTAATACCACCCACCTCCCAGGGTAGTAATGAGGCTGAAATGAGATAATATATGTAAATTGCTTTGCAAAACTTAAAAGCACTATATAAATTTTAGCTGATTTGTTTTCCTTATTACTCTGAGTCCATCTATCCTAATCTGTCCTTAAGGCATTAATGTCCTCTACATCCTGGAGAAGATGTCATCCAGTTTTTTGTTTTTTGTTTTTAAATCTCCAGTGAAACTGGCTATATTCCAAGGCAAGCCATTTCATTTCTGGAAAGTTTTAAATTTTAGAAAAGTTTTGCATCTACCTATCTATCTATCTATCTAGATTATACATATAGATATAGATATTTATTTCAGTACCTTGGGGGATTATTAATCATATCCATCACAACATACTCCCTCCTCCACCTGTTAAAATTTCAGCATGTTCCTCTATCAGTCCTTCAGAGGTAATCTAGTCTTTGCCTTGAAGGCCTTTTGAAGGGCCTGTAAATGTTCTGAGGATAACAGTTTAATACTCTAATTCTTCATTTATTGACTGATTTTTACCTCTGTCTAATATGAAGACCAATATATGCTCTTATATCTAAATCACCGTTGGGAATATGCCAAACATCTACTTATGTCCACTATGCATTTTCACCTTGACTTCTGTGGTTAAAATTTGCTTCTCTGCAACTTCTACCCAGTGGTCTGAGGTCTTTCTCCTGAGGCCAGGCTGAATAAATCTAGTTCCTCTTCCTTTAATAAACTTTTAAAGTACTTAAAGACTGCTGTCATGTCTCCCATTAAATCCTCTCTTCTTTCAGGCCAAACAATGTTAGTTTTTTTCAATTTATACTCTTTACTACCAATTATATCTATCTATCTTTCATCTATCTAACTATACAAACGTAGGTGTGTATACACATATATGTAGACACACAGAGAAAACTCTATAATATCAAAGTCAAAAGTGATTTTAAAGATCATTTAATTCAATCTCACAATTACCAATGAGGAAATTGAAACCCAGATCATCTTTCAAGGTTACAGAGGTGGCATAAAAAGAATTGATTCTAGAACCTTCTCTTGCTTCCCAGTTCAGTGTTATTTCTACCTTTCTATGATTATATCTATATATGTGTGTTCATATATACACATATGTATATGTATGTATATATGTGTATCTATATCTATATCTACACACACACACACACACAAATACACACACATATATGTAGATAGACATTATATAGGAGAGCTAGGTGGTATAGTGGATAGAGTGCTAGACCTAAAGTTAGAAAGACTCAACTTCATGAGTTCAAATCTGGCCTCAGACACTCACCAGCTGTGTGACCCTAGGCAAGTCACTTAACCTTGTTTATCTCAGTTCCTCATCTGTAAAATGAGTTGGAGAAGGAAATGGCAAACCAGTCCAGTTCTTTACCAACAAAACCCCAAATGGAGTTGTTCACCAGGCGTCGGACATAACTGAAAAGTGATTGAACAATAATAGATGTTATGCCCACAGCTATATATATGCTTTTCTTAACATATCTGTCTTAGGCTTTTCATCATTTGTCCACTTCAGAGAATGGACAGTGTATCAGCAATGCAGTATTCACAATGCCTACAGTAACTATAAATATGCTGATATAGTTATTAATCATGAAATCGAACAGGCTCTCTACATAAGAAATATAGATAGTACATTCACTTAAATACCAGAAAACTGAGTCCCAAAACCAGAAAGTCAAAGCCAACACAGTAGTGACGAAGTTGGCACATGTGGTCAAAGTAGTAAACACCCACATCCTCAAGCCTTCAAATAGGACAGGCTACCTCAGGCAAAGATCCTCCTCTCCTCACGCAGGCAACTGCTCAGCCTCCAGGCAGCTTGGTCCCAGCAGCTCCGGCCCCTGGCAGTTCCTGCCCCAGGCAGTCCTCAGCAGGAGTCCTTAGCAGAGATTCTGCCCTGCTCAAAGCAAAAGGAGTTCGCAAGCGCAGCCACTGCCTCTGATGCCGCTTCCAGTCCGCACCGCACGGAGACTAGCTTGGTTCCAGCGTTCTCTTGCTCCACCCCTTCCTGCTACATCAGCAAGCTCAAGGGGCATGGAAGATCTTCAAATCCCAGTATCGTTACATTCGGCCCCAAGATCTTTCAT
>CM053584.1:224653258-224674146 GCA_028627135.1 Pseudochirops cupreus
AGGAGGATTTTCTTGTGGTACCTGCACAGAAATCCTGGAAGAGGGCCTTGCTGATGTTTTCAGGGGTTCTGGGACTGTTCTACAGGCAGAGAGTGACTTGATGAGGACTCTGGCTATGGCTTTGTTGAGCCTTGTCTCCCCAGGAACTGAGATTGCTGAGGGCTTACCTCGAGTGAAGATGAAAGAAGGACCTTTCCTTGGGTATTCAATGCTGAGCTTAACCTTGTTGTAACTTAATGGTGGATTGGCCTGTTGTGCTCTCCTGCCCCTTTTGAGATTCAGGGGTGGGAAGCCTTTGAGTGATTGACCAAATGAATGTACTTTGTTTGTGGTTGGAGACTAATCTCTATTTGAGATGAGACTTTTGACTGACTAAATGAATGTACTATCTAGGGGTGGAGTAGTACCTGGATTGAATTGAGAACTTGCTAAAGGAACAAGTTACACTGTATTTTGACTTTTTCTGTTCTGTGAATGTTTGCTGAATAAATGGGGTTTACTATGCTGGTAATCTGAACCTTGGAAGTTCCCTTTGCTTGGCAATACACTCTGTTGTCACTTTCTCTTATCCACCATGTATCTTCTCATTGATCTTTAGATAATTCTCAACTTCAGTTCCTTAGTGACTAGTATATTCATTCTCACAGCTAAAAATCAGAAGAAAATCAGGCTTAAAAAAGATGTAAGATAGAGCCTTGGGGTTATTAAAAAGAATTACTTAATTTCTGAAGGTCGAGTCAGTGTGTTCCTTTTTTCCCTATTCAATCCTAGATTCATCATTTTTTCCTCGTTTATACTCTTTGTCCCAGATAGATGTAATAATTGAACAGAACTATATACTGTCTATCTACCTGTATGCACAATAGCCATTCTTTATTCATTTTTTTTCCCTCCACAGATATATAAACCAAACTCTTTTCTGCAATTGATGGTCTCCTTTAGAGACTCTTCAATATTCTGGGACCCAATGCAATCAGTACCTATGAATAGGAACATCTGGAGAACTTCATCATTAGCAAGGAATCTCTTTCAATTTAGGTTCTATTCTAAGTATTTTTTCCTTTTCCAATTTGGATTCTAATCCTACATAGCTCACACTTGCATATAGTTCAAGTAAGTATGCTTAGGAGAGGAAACAGCTCTGTCAAAAAGGGAGTGGTGGGGAATGATTATAATGTAGGTATATATAAAGCCAATCATGAGTGGCTCTCCTGAGGACTGCTGCTGTGAATAATTTTAAGGATATTATCGAATAGTATAGTGAACTCTCTATTTATTCAGCAATAAACTAAGGCAAAATGTTTAAGAAACTAAAGCACAACATTCACAAGAACATAACATAATAACTTATTACTAAGGTGGCCACAGTCTTTTTTTGGGGGGGAGGGGGAGGGCAGGGCAATTGGAGTTAAGTGACTTGCCTAACGTCACATGGCTAGGTTTTTGTGTTAATTGTCTGAGGCCACATTTGAACTCAAGTCCTCCTGACTCCAGGCTGGTGCTCTATTTACTGTACCACCTAGTCACCCCACATAGTCTTAAACAAAACATATTCAACAAGTCACAATCTCCTCAATCAATACAGGGTACCCAAATCAAGTCTTTCATCTTGACTCCAGGTTGACTTTCAATCATCCTTAAGCCAGTCATCCTTAAGGGGTAATTATCCTTAAGCTAATCATCCTTAAGTGGAAAGTATAAAGGTAATCCACCCCTAGGTCAGAGTAAATTACAATATAATCAGTCAGCACTGAGTATCCAAGTAAAATCTCCTTTTATCTTAACTCAAGGCTGACTTCCAAACCCCATGGCTCCTCTTCCATTATCCCAGAACTTGCCTGGGTTCACCTGACTGTTGCCTGGATTCACAGGTAGGCAGGTCTCTGCTCCTATTCCATATTACAATTCACAGGGACTACTCCACCCCAAACTCTTCACAGTTTCTGTTTCTAGGAAAACAAAGCTCAACAGGGCTACAACAATATTTGCACACATTGCTGGCACCATCATCTTAATTCACTTTCTGTCTGAGAAATCAACACAAATCAATAGACAGCACCCTTCTGTCCAACAAAGTAACACTAACACAAATCAACAGAGACTTCTGTCTGACAAAGTAATACCAACACAGAATGACAGACAGAATGACAGACAGAGTGCTGAAATTATATTATCTCTTAGCTCTGCTTGGTCCCAGCTCATGCTCAGGCTTTTATCTGCTTTGCCCCTTCCTGTTCCGCCAGTCCTGTTCTGCTCATCTGGCAAGCTACTCACACCATGGGCTCCATGTGATGACTTTAGGTCTATAAGGGGCAGGGAAGTTCTCCAAACTCCCTTAGGCCTATTAAGGGCAACACGATGTATACTGTTTCCAACAAAGACTTGATATGCTCACAGGCAAGGCTCAAAGGCACTTGAATAGCTGAAACAAGGAGCCAAGTACTACTTTGTTTGCCATTATTGTATATTACTTCAGATCATCCCACAGAAAACATTTAATAGATGAAAGCATTTACATTTTGCCCAGGATGCTTATCACATTTGAAATCAGATTATTTTTATACTTTAAATTTTGTCAATAAAGAAATAAAACCCTTACATCGTTATTTAGATGACATGCTATTTTCAATGTATTTTGTTTAAAAATCATCTAATCATCATAATTAACAGTTATTTTCAGCTTCACTTGGGGGAAATAATGTAGAAATAATGGTCACATACTTTATTCTCAAAATTGGATTGGGTGACAAGCAATATATGAAGAGATAAATATTCATCCATTCATTTATTCATTCATAATCATAGCCTGCCATTAGCCTTTTATAATTGATAAAAGATATGCAAAATTCTAATTGGACTATCAGTGTCTAAAGTTACTAAGGTAGAGATACTCTTTAAAAAGATGTAATTCTTACTTGAAATAATTGGGTGAATTTCTCGATTTTTGCATTAATAGGAGAGATGGTCATGGTCAGTTGTGCATAATCCTTATTGGAATTATTTCCCTTAACCCATCTAAGTTCCAACTCCACTGTACTACTACTAGCTTGTTCCCTATATATAATGTTTTCTCTTTTGCTTCTGTACATTAGAAGAATTTGCATCTTATGTTGGGAATTCACTCCATCATCTCTGCCTTGCCAAATTGTTATATTCATTAATAACTTCAGTGTTATTTTCTCTTACCTCCCAACCCACTAGCTGCTAGTATAATTTTCTTCCACAAATTGCTTTGTATTATCCTTCTCTGAATTGTATTTTGTCCCCTTGTCCTCTCAGTAGAAAGTAAGCCCCTCAAAACAGAGACTGTGCCATTTTTGTGTACAATTCCTGAAACATAGTAGGTGCTTAAAGCAGAGTTATTTAAATAAATAGAAATGTTGGAAGATAGTTTGGACAATTAAATCACAGCAACAGCATTAGGCCATCCTTCACGCAGATGAAAATGCCTAAAGACTTTAAGCAAAGGAGTGATCACCAGAAGTGTGTTGGAGACAGCTCTGGTTAGTTTGTAAGAGAGATCATTAGGATTCCAGTGTAAGCATTTACAATTCAGAAATCTGTCACTAAAAATCAGGGCTTGATTTTATTATTTTTATTATCTAGATTTAATACAGTCTTAACAATGAAGATTAAACTTAAAAGTTGATGTGCATACTTCCCCACCCCCACCCAGAACCCAGTTGTAATCAGTATACTCTTGTATTCTAATAAACATTGTTTCAGCTCATCTGGAATTCAGTAGTAGGCTCAGAAAATGAAAAATCATCAGACTAGAGGCCTGGTGCTTATAGACTAACAGCAAGAATAACAATAAGGCGTTCATATAGCTCTTTAAGGTTTGCAAATTCTTGACCTCCATTATGTCATTTAGGTCTCAAAACATCCATGGCTATTATCCCGTCCCTTCCTTTTTGTTCCTATGAACTAAATACCTTAGTTCAAGTTCTTATCACTTATCACTGGGCTTCTATAACAACCTTTTAACTAGTTATCCATACTATACACATTTTTCTGTCCAACTGGTCTTGCATACAACAGCTAGATTTAAAATGTCTAAAACTCTATTTTGATCAAGTCAGTTATTTCAAAACCTTCAATGACATGCCATTGCCTACCAAAGAACAAACACTTTAGCCTACTCTTCAAATCTTTTAACTGTCTATCATGAGACCAGTTTTGAAATGGTATACTTTTATAATCTGAGGACTCATGATTTCTTTTTTAGCTTTTATTTCTTTAAAAACATTTTTCTAATGATTTATTTTCTCTTCCTCTCATCTTCCCATCCCCACGTGGCCAGGGAGACTATAACAAAACCTTGCTAAAATATATAATTAATCAAAACAAAATTCTGCATTGACAATGTCAATAAAATATTTACCTATATCTATATTGATAGCTCTCTAATGATAGATCTATATATCTCTGTCTCTATATCACCTATATCTCTATTTCTATACATCTATCATCTGTATGTGTATATTTCTAAGTCTTCATTCCTCAGTTCATCCCATCTCAGTTAGGAGGTGGGTAGTATGTTTTCTCATGTAAGATCTATGACTTCCATGAGTACTCCCTGAATTAATGCAAACAAAAGCCCCTTATAATGAATAAGACATTATCTTCATGAGTTGCTATTATTTTAAAAATCGCCATCTCATAATTCTAGCCCTTCCATCACAACACCTTGAAGCCTCTTCTACTGAAAGTGTGAATTGATACTGTAAATTCTTTCAGTTGATGAGATTTCTTGAATTTAGCTGGTTGGGTCCATGGATAGTACATGTTATAGACACAGGGTACTAAAAAGCAAGATGATCATGTTTCAGGCAAGAAATTCGACCTAAACAACAACTAAGAAGTAATGAATGTATATAAAAATGCCTTTTACAAAAGTACTACAATACTCTCTGGGAGCACCGGTCTGTCTGGATGAAATGGTCAGCATCCTGCACACTTACGATAATGAGAATGAAGGTGGCTTCAAAAGTTTGGGCCATAATAGCAGAAGTGAAACTTCAAGTCTGGGGGAAAGTTTGTAAGCTACAAAGAGAGGTAGAAACTATAGAAAACACTGAGCTAACTATAAAGAATATGAAAATATATGCTTCATGACCAAAGAGAACCTAAATTCCCACCTATAGGAAGGCTGCAGACTTTCTAACTTCTAGAGGGAAATAACATCCCTAAATACTCTTTGCATAACCATGTTTACTTGTTTTATCTTAATTCTGCTGACATGGCAATGGGGGAAATTAGAGGCAATCTTATCCAGGAGCAAGTAGCAGCCCATCGCAACTGCACAGAACCCCAATACCCTTACAATGAGTGAATGTTATTTCATTGGCAGAAACAAGAAAGTCAAAAGAAGTATCAGGTGTTGGGAAGAATGGTGAGGGGAAACGCACTTGGATTTGAAAATATTAAATTTGAACTCCAAGTGCGACACGCCTTGTGACCTTGGAACATTTACTTTATTAAATCCCCCTGTGCTTCAATTTTCTTGTCTGTTAAAAGTGTTTATGTGTGTGTGTGTGTGTGTGTGTGTGTGTGTGTGTGTGTGTATAGATAGATAGATATAGATATAGATATAGATATAGATATATATAGATATATATATATATATAGATATATGTACATGCATGTATGTATGTATGTATGTATACTGACTTCCTTGCTAGGTTCTCCTGGGGAAAATTTTTTGTAAATACTGAATAAATGTAAGTTGTTATCGTGTTTATTTATGGTGTCTAGTACTTAGTGTTTTTGTAATAAGTGCTTGCTACTTGATTGATTCATTAATTAAATCTCCTTCATTGTGACAACTGTTTTTTAGTTCTTGATAAAGTCAGCCCCTATAATCATGAAAAGTTATGGTATCTTGAGAATCAACAGCATGTTACTTTGCAAGCATGAATTTCAGTACTTATTAAAAGGAAGATTTCCCTATTGGCTTATGGATACCTTTTCTATTTTAATTTTGACTTATATAAAAAATGGTTAAATGAATGGAACATTAAAAAATGCACAGGAAAATATAAGAAAGTTTAGAAGGTGCACAGACAAGGAGAGGTTTTGTTACCATCATTTTAAATTTACTATACCTAAAAATAACTTTAAAAACATGCTTGCATCTTCTGGAAGTTTACAGTTTCATATTTAATCCACTCTTTCTGTTCTTTGTATATGGAAATATTCTTTTATTTGGATATGTTTGAAAAATTTATCACAAAAGAGTAGTGTTTAAAAAAAAGGGTTAAAGATGGAAATTTCCAAGTCGTCCTCTCTAGACTATTGTTATGATCCCAGTCTTATTTGGCTGAACTATTGTTATCACCAAAGATGATACATTGGTAAGGGCACTGTGTCTGGAGTGAGAGGATCTGGGTTCAAATTCCAACTCAGATATAGCTTCTTTATGGCAAGAGTGAGCAACCATCTATTATGGTAGCCCCATGATCAATATTACCCTCCTTTCACTTTCCCAAACCCAGCCCAATCTATCCAAACACAACTAAGTTACTGCCATAGATAGTTTTTGCCTCCAGACACACATACCTACTTAACAGTCACAGAAGGAAATTAAGTTGCTAGGCTAAGTCTTAATTCACATGCCCCTGCCCACTTCTACCACCAAATCCAAGAAAAAACACAAGGACAAGGAATAAACACAAAGAAGCTTCTGTGTAATATATATTCAATGTCTTCTATACCTGAATAACCATGATGGCATAAGATCTGAGTCTGCGAAATTGTGGTCAAATCAGGTAGGTTCCTTGGGTCTCAAATTCCTCTCCAATTCCTCATCTGTAAAATTAAGAATTTGAACTAAATGGTTTCTGACGTATTTTTTTTAGCTCTATGATATTATTATCCCATGAACTCTTAGGAATTCATTAGAATGGACTGTGCTGGCATTTTCTTTATGCCTTATAAATTGTTGCTGTGGTGCTACTCTGGATTCAGTGGGGAGGACCAGTGTAATACTTACACTGTATCACATGACTCTTTTTATTCAAGGATAGGAGGATAAAGACAGAGCAATTGACAATTTTCCTAACCTGGGTGAAATTGTAACTACAACTATTATGGCATTTGGACAATTCTCTAAACAAAGGCCTAATCATTTCAGAAAATCTGTGAGGGAGTTGTCATGTTACTGCTCTCTTACAATGGTCAGAAAGGTCCATTCTGTACCTGAAGCAGAAGGAGAAGCACAAAGTCACTCAATGTGGAGAAATCAATCCTTAATAATGAATACTTGTCTCATCAGTCAAACTCTGTGAAACTTTCTTCTTTTAGACTAACTTTCCACCAAAATAAACCATTTTATGCTTCATAAAATATCAATTGATTGACTCTTGAGAAATCCAGAGAAATTAGTGACAAAAAAGCACAAAGTGTGTGTCTACAATGGCAAATCCTTCTCTGCAGATCCAGATGGCCAGCACTGTGCTGATTGAATAGGTTTCACATCCATAATCATATGCATAATATTGTCCTTTCAGGTATTTGGCAATCAAAGAGAAAATAGAATGCTAGCCCATCCTACAAAGAAGCCACAACAAAAGCTAATATTCTCCTTCTAGCCTTACCACTCATAGACAATCTAGACAATCTAAAGGCATTCAAAAGCCTGGTCACTTTCCAAAATAGCACCTGGCTTTTATGTTGGTCTTTGGTCAATGATTGGGGCCAGTGTTACCACCTGTTCCATGAATCATTTCTATCCCATTGTTTATGTTTAGTGCCTATTATTATAGCATTTAAAATTGAAAGCAATGCATAATGGAAGCTGGTCCTTAATTTAGCCCCTTAACCAGGCAATGTATTCTTCTGTTGCTCAAGTTCAAAATATTGCCCCATATCAAACACTAGGCAAATCTGGACACTTTATCCACACTTAACCAGAAGACGATTAAGAGGAATTTACCAAGCCAACAAACAGATTCACATGATTACCCCTCCCCACCTTACCCTCCATGGGAAGATGGCATTTTTGGAGGGATAGATTGGATTATTCAGAACTAATCCCAACTGTTGTCTGAATCTTTAACATAACTGAAACCATTGTTATCCTTACATACACATATGCCCACACATATGATTTCTGATATTCTCCTCAGTTGCATGCATAGATTTTGACAGTGTGATATCATGAATAGTACCTTGGACTGGGAAATATGGATTTTTGTTTCAATCCAGTATGAAACAGTTCAATGGCCTAGATTGATGCAGTGGATCTTGGTGCAGAGCCATGAATCTGGAGCCAAAAGACCTGGCCTTAAATTCTGCTTTTGCTGCTTTTTAGCTTTATAACGTTGGGCAAGTCACTTCATTTGCCTCAGCCTCCTTTTCTTCATGTATAAAATGAGACAGTTGGGGCAGATGATCTCTCTGGTCCTCTTAAGCTCTACATCTTATTACTTTGGAATCAAGAGTTTAATTCCAATTAAGTTTCTTCCTTATAGTAATAAGGGGGCTGGACTAGATAATATAGCTACTTTCCTACTCTTATTTTCTATGGCTTTAAAGGCTAACTTTGGATTATTTAATTAAGGCCTTCTTTATAAGAAGCATTAGCAGATGAAAGTATTTCATTTTAAATTACCTTAGAAGCTAGGGATGATGAGAAAAATACATTCTTTAATGATAAATGGTTAACTAAGCAATACTGAATAAAATATGAAACTAAAATAACCTTTAAATGTAAAATTCAGGATGTATCATCACATCAGATGGAAAGCAAGAAAGATTAGTGATTTGTGCCTATTTAATATCAAAATAATTGAAGGTAGAGGGTCACAAGTGACATTTTCTAATAGAGAAAAGGAAAAAAAAATACATGTACAGGTTTTTTGAGATACAGATCTTTTTAAATTTCATAGTTAGTTTTAGTTTCAAAGTTGAAATTTATAAATCACTAACTGAAGCATCACTTTTGGTGAGTTTGCATATATCCATTATGCACAATTGTACATTATATAGGCAAAAGCCTAGCCTCTAGTTGCTTCAAATTGGGGCAATCTGTTAATGGACTCTCAATAAGAATGGTGGATGGAAAGATGAAGGATGCTTTCCCAGATTGAAGACTCAGGCTTAAATGGCCTTACTTAGAATACATTTCTTTAATGTTCTTGAGGAGAAGTTTCAACCCAATTATATACAGTGATGCTTACTCAACTCTATAGTTTTATTCTTTTGTTTAGTTTAGTTTTTTTACATATAGAAAGAAAAATAGAAAATTTTAAAAAAGGAAAAATTGAGAAATTAAAAAAAAGATTCTAAAGCACTGCATAATTCTTGACGAATTTTGAAAAATTACCTTTTTCATTTCCATTCTAGGGTACCACTTTTTGGTCAGCATATAGTGACTTCTTGTATTCACACAAACAAAGAGTTTAAAGAATAATTTATTTAGATTCACATTTGAACAAAATCAATGCAAATACTGCATCATTTTATCCTATTAAACCAGAAACATAATTTTATAATTAAGAATTAAAGTTATTATTAGAATTGGACTGAATAAATTGAGTTGGGCTTAAGAAGCTTATAGAGTACCTTTTAATAAAATCGTTAGATGAAAATTGGCTGAGACCAGAAGGGCCACATTGGAAAATTAACAACTCTTTTTTCAATCTGTTTTCATTGTAATTTTGAAAGGACATTGAAAAGGTCTTCCTTTATCTAAGACTTTTTTTTTACATATTTTATGTATTGAAGTGAATATTACTATAAACACATTGCAAATAATTATTTCCTAAAATTGTTTGGAGGTTAGGCAGAGTTTATTTACTATATAAGATATAAACAAAGAGCTGTGTTAGGTAGAAAGAAAAACTAAAAATAAAACACACTGTAATATTCTTTTCCACAGAAGCAGAGTAGGAATAAAGTCAGTTTACATTTAACCTCATCCAATGGAGTTGGTTACCAAAGTACGAGTTTAAAAAAAAATCTCTTCCTTCAGGCAACTACAGTCTTTACAATCATATCATTGAAGGCCACTAATTCTCCTGTTCCCCTCAAAACACAAGGTTAGGTGATGGTGTAGATATATTCCTTTCCTACATGGATCAGGATGTTTTTTTTTTCCCACTCAATCCCCTACTATTACCTTCAATTGTTATATTACATGACTTTCTGTGACAACATAGCTTCTCCATTCCTTAACCTTTTACCTCCAAAACCCTAGTTTTTGATTTCCCCACTTCAGCTATTCTCACACCAATATGCCAATTCTATGATCTGGAGATTTGATATTTATCTCTCTGACCAAAGCCTCCCATTCTTTTTGTGCCTTCATTTTCTTAAATTTCACCAATATTATAATCACTTTCTGTCCATTGATCTATCCCCATTCATTTTTTACTTAATATTTTCTTGAATTTATTTGAAAAATTTACATTGTAAGTTCCCATTGTTTCTCCCTCTTCCCAAATAAAATCCATCTTTGTGACAAATAATTAATAACACATTATATGTCTAACAATGTATGCTTCATTCTTCACCTATTATTCACTATCTCTCTTCCAAGTGAAGGGAGACATTCATTATAATCAGTCTTCTGAAATCCTGATTGGTTACTGTGTTCATCAGAATTTGGTAATTTTTTGAATGTTTTTTTTTTTTACATTATTGTTCATAGGATCATAAGATCATAGGTCTAGAGTTGGGAAATTTGTAGCTAAAAAAGAATTGAGAGTAATTCCAATCAGATGAGACTATACCTTTCACCTTGAATATATCCTATTCTTTTTCACTTATTCCTGGAATGTATTCATGAATTGGCTAATATCAATTTGGAAAGAGTTCTCTACCTGAGTGCCCTGTGGATCTCTCATCACCAAGAGTGTTCAAGTGAAACTCAGTTACAATTTATCATGGATATTTGTAAAGATGGTTCTAAAATGAATGAAAAGTTTAAATTAGATTATCATTATGATAACTTCTAACTAATTCTAAAGTCAATTTTCTGAACAAAGTCACTGAGTTAGGAGTAAGGGTCTTACATTTATGAAATGGTAAAAAGAGAGGTCTGACTGGAACAAAGATTATGTTTGGGTACTTTGGGAAATATGGCTGGATAGTAGAAGGGATTGTAGAAGTAGTAGAAGATAGTAGAAGACCATCCAAATTGTGGACAGTCTTAAAAGTCAAGCTGAATAGTTTAGATTTGAAAGCAATAGAAAATAGGAGGCCATTAATTTTTTCCAAAAAGAAGAGTGACATGAAAAAAGCAGTATTTAAAGAAGATTTGTCTGGCAAGGGGGTATGCAGGATGGATTGGGTGAAGAAAAGATTGAAGTCAGGGAGGGGAAACTATTGAGTAATCTAGATAAGTCTTTCTGTTGGCTTAATCTACCTTTATCTCCTTATTTCCTACACCCTCTGTGGACTCACACTATGTTCTAGCTAAACTGTACCACTTGCTCTTCTCAAATAGGTTCCACATTGTCGCTTCTTGTCCTTCATGCTTTAACTTATACCATTCTCTTTTCTTGAAATGTAATCACTCTCCCAGCTCTCTGAACTAATTCTTACACATCTCTCAGTGATGTACCAACTCGAATGACACTTCTTCAGTGATGACTTTTCTCTGGCTACTACTATGCTTGAAATAATCTTCCCTCCCTTTGTGTTGCCATAGGACTAATTTTAATTCTTCACACACTACTTTTATGCTTATATGTGTATATTTTTTTCTCTACTATTTTGGCAGCTGACAGAGGGAAAGAACTGTGTTTTCACTTTTACTGTGTTCCCACCTAGCACAGTGTATTATGTATACTCTGAACATAATGAATATTTGTTAAGTGAATAAATATAAATAAATAATAAGCAAGGCTATAGGACCATACATTTAAAAATTGAAGGAATCATAGATCTTTTCTGGAAAGGGACTTCAGAGGTCATTTAGTCAAAAACTTTCATTCTACAGATGAAGAAACTGTGACCTACAAAGTTAAATTACTTTAACAAGGTCATACAGCTAGCATGTGATTAAGACTCTTTTAAAGTTATCTTGGGCAGCTAATCGGCACAATGGAGAGAGTGCCAGCCCCCAGAGGACCTGAGTTCAAATCTGACCTCAGATACTTACCATGTTACCCTGGGCAAGTCACTTAACCCTGTCTGCCTCAGTTCCTCATCTGTAGAATGAACTGGAGTAGGAAATGGAAAATCATTCCAGTATCTTTGCCAAGAAAACCCAAATGGGGTAGCAAAGAATCAAACATTACAGAAAACAATTGAACAGAACAAAGGTTCTCTTCTGAACCAGGGAAAAGAAGAAAAATATCTTTGATTTCCATTGGTGCACTTGCCGAATAAGTAGGAATATTCTCATTACTATCAGGATTTTGTTAAAGCTTACCAGCAACCCTGCTTGTTTTATTCTCTCTGCAATTTCATCTCCATTGACTGTTGTTAAGATGAATATCCTTGCCACATCGACATACCATTAATTCACCAATGAAGAAGATGGTTTTCGTGTAGAAATAGGCATTGATGTTGGTTTAAAACAAGGAGAGAGAGAAAGACAGATAAAGATAGGGGAATAGACAGATACTTCTAGAAGAAGAACTTGTTATTTCTTCTTCCCCTTCTTAGTTATTCTGCTTTTTCTTTTTCTTCATTATTGAGGTCCCTTTAATATTCTGCACACTACAATCAACATACATTGTAAATACCTTAAAACTCAATATATGAATGAATCCTACATGTCTCAGTATCCTTTGCCACAATTGTTTCTAAATTATAGAAATGGTTAAAAACTTAAATTTAAAAAAAAATTCTGAGAGTGGGGTAATTTCTATTGCTCATGAGTTAAAATGAGCTGCTGATTTGCACTCTACCTGCCTTACTCATTAGGCCAGAACCAGTAGGTGAAGATACTGGGATAGTGGAAGAAGAAACTTCTCTTTTTCCTGATTTTGTTTTATTTATTTAGTATTTTATTTTCCCCCAGTTACATGTACAATTTTTAACATGTATTTTTAAGATTTTGAGTTTCAAATTCTCTCCTTTTCACCCCCCCTCACTGAGAAGGTAAACAATCTGATATAGCTTATGCATGTGTAGTCATGCAAAACATTTACATAATAGTCATGTTGAAAAAGAAAACATAGACCAAAGCAGGGGGAAAACCTCAAGAAAAATAAGGAAAGTAAAGAAAGAAAAGTACATTTCAATCTGTATTCAGATACCATCAGTTCTTTCTCTGGGAGGAATAGCATTTTTCATCATAAGTTTTTCCAAATTATCTTGGATCATTATATTGCTGGGAATAGCTAAATCATTTATAGTTGATCATTACACAATATTGTTGTTACTTGACATACAATATATTTCAATTTCCATCAGCTGACGTAAGTCTTTCCAGGTTTTTCTGACAGCATCCTGCTTGTCATTTCTTATAGCACAATAGTATTACATCATCATTACATACCATAATTTGTTTAGTCATTCCCCAGTTGATGGGCTTTACCTCAATTTCCAGTTCTTTGCCCCCAGAAAAGATCTACTATAAATGTTTTTGTAATACAGGTCATTTTCCTTTTTGTTTTTTATCTGTTTTTGGATACAGACCTAGTAGTGGTATTGCTAGGTCAAAGGATATGCATGATTTTATAACCCTTTGGGCATAGTTCCAAATTGTTCTACAGAATGATTGAAGTAGTTCACAAATCCACCAATGGTCCATTAATGTCTCATTTTTCCCACATACCCTCCACAGCTGGCCATTTTCCTTTTCTGTCCTATAAGCCAACATAATAAGTATGAAGTAGTACATCATAATTGTTTTAATTTATATTTCTCAAATCAATAGTGAGAGCATTTTTTCATATGACTGTAGATAGCTCTGATTACTTCATCTGAAAACTGTTCTTATCTTTTGATCATTTATCAATATTTTATGAATTTGACTCCATTCTCTATATGTTTGAGAAATGAGACCTTTATGAGAGAAACCTGCTTCATTTCCCCCCACAATCACTACTACTAACTTTATTTCCCTCCATCCTCTTCCCCCCATGTTTATTCTATTCTCTCTTTCCTTTCATTCTGTCCCCCCTCAAAAGTGTTTTCCATCTCCCAATCTGCCCTCCATTTTATGCTCCTCCCTTTTCTTATCTCCTCCCATACTTTTTTCAGGGTAAGATAGATTGTATATCCAATTGACTGTATATGTTATTCCCCATCTGAGCCAATTGTGATGGGAATAAGGTTTATCCACTTCTTTTCCCCTTCTTTTCCCCTTTATCCCTCCACTACAAAAGCTTTTTTTTTGCCTCTTTTATGTGAGATAATTTACTCCATTCTACCTCTCTCTTTCTCTTTCTTCCAGTATATTCTTCTCCCATGACTTAATTTTATTTTTTTAGATATCATTACTTTATATTCAATTCATACCTGTGCCTTTTGTCTATATATATGCTCTTTATAACTGCCCTAATAATGAGGAAGTTCTAAAGAGTTATAAGTATCCCCTTCCCATGTAGGAATATATACCTTATTAAGACCTTTATGATTTCCCTTTCCTTTGTATGCTTCTTTTGAGTTTTCTGTTTAAGAGTCAAATTTTCTATTCAACTCTGGTCTTTTCATCAAGAATACTTGAAAGTTCACTATTTCATTGAATATCCATTTTCTCCCTTAAAGGATTATACTGTTTTTCTGCATAGATGATTCTTGGTAGTTATCCTAGCTTTGCCCTCAAGAATAACATATTCAAGGCCCTTGATCCTTTACTGTAGAAGGTGCTAAAATTTTGTGTTATCCTGACTATGTTTCCATGATAATTGAATTGTTTCTTTCTGTTTGCTTTCAATATTTTCTCTTTGACCTGGGTGCTCTGGAATTTGGCTATAATATTGCTGAGAGTTTTCCTTTTGGGATCTCTTTCAGGAAATGATCAGTGAATTCTTTCAATTTCTATTTTCCTCTCTAAGTCTACAATATCGGACAGCTTTCCTTGATTATTTTTTTTTGAAAGATTAAGTCTAGACTCTTTTTGGATTATGGCCTTCAGACAGTCCAATAATTTTTAAATTATCTCTCCTGGATTTACTTTGCTGGACAATTGTTTATCAAATGAGGTATTTCACATTGCCTTCTATTTTTCTATTCTTTTGGTTTTGTTTCATTGTTTCTTGATTTCTCATAGTCACTAGCTTCCGCTTGCCAAATTTCAATTTTTAATGAATTGTTTTCTTCAGTGAGCTTTTGTACCTCCTTTTCAATTTGGCCAATTCCACTTTTTAAGTTTTTTCTTCAATGAATTTTTGTTCCTCTTTTTCCATTTGATGAATTCTGCTTTTTAAGGCATTCTCCTCATTGGCTTTTTGGACCTCTTTTGCCATTTGGCCTAGGGTTTCTTTTAAGGTGTTATTTTCTTCAGTATTTTTTGTATTTCTTTACCAAGGTGTTGACTTTTTTTTCAGGATTTTCTTGCATCAGTTTCATTTCTCTTCCCAGTTTTTCCTCTACTTCTCTTTTTTGATTTTCAAAATCCTTTTTGAGCTCTTCCATAGCCTGAGACCAGTTCATATTTTTCTTGGGGCTTTGGATATAGGAGCTCTGACTTTGTTTTCTTCTGAATGTGTGTTTTGATCTTCCTTGTCACTATAGTAATTTTGCATGGTCAGATTTGTTTGTACTGTTTGCTCATTTTCCCAGACCATTACTTTTCTTTTAACTCTGATGAAGTAGGGCTCTGGTTCTGGGGTGGAGGGTTCATCATTCCAAGCTTCAGGGGTTTTGTGCAGCTGTATTCAGAGATAAGTATTTGGTCTAGGGACCTGTACATTTTCCATTTTTCCAAGGTGGTAGGATCTAAAGAGAGGGGTGTTTGCTTCTGTCCTGACCTGTTCACTGGTCTGTGAATGACCACAAGCACTACTTTCTGTCCTGGACCTGTGAGAAGGGTCACCATTCTACTGTGGTCACAAGAGCTAGTATGTTAGTACTCCTTCTTGCCCTGGAACTACCACCCAGAACTGTGATCTTGATCTGAGTATTGGCAAAGGAACAGAGTCCTGCTTCAGTGCTAGCAAAGAGATGCCTGTAATCTCCTTCTGATCAGCTGTTAGACCCCCTTACTGTATGTGAGCTAAGAGCTCCAGAAAAAGCAGCATCTGCTACTGATTCAGTGGCTCCCAAGGTCTGTTCCTGTTTTTCTGGGGCCACAGTTGTACCTGTATGTCCTATGCTGGACTTTGCTCCAGTCTCACCACGGTGCTAGAGATCTTTCCTAATGGCCTTCTTCAGTGTTTTAGAAGTCTGTAGACTAACAGATCTGGAAACGGTCAATGCTGCCGCTGATTTAGTCAACCAGAGATCTGTTCCTGGTTTTCTGGGGTCTGGTCTGTGCCTGTACTTGACTGTGTACCTCTCTTACCCTGATGCAACAAACCTTTTCTGCTGATCTTCCAAGTTGTATTGGGCCAGAAAATTGTTTCACTCCATCTTTTTGTGGGTTCTGATACTCTAGAATTTATTTAGAGTCATTATTTAAAGTTATTTGGAAGGGTTTGAGGGAGAACTCTGGGGAATCCCTGCCTTTTCTCCACTATCATTTTCAAGAAGAAACTTCTTAGTTTGAGACTAAATGTAAACTTCGTTGTTTTGATAACACCTCAAAAGCTATTAAAGTTCATGTTTTGTGAAAATTACATTCATTATTTTCTTACTTAAGCCTCTGCAGAGAAATCACTTTTTGCCACCTGACTACACACTTGACATTTTGAAATGTAAATGCAGCTCTGTCAAATAAATACCATCTTTAGGTCACTACAGTTCTATTCAAATCAAAGCAAATGGAATGGACAACAACAGTAAAAATTTCTTGATTCAAGGGCAAAATAAAAGGCAGTTGACTTTTAAAAAGTCATTCTTAGCTCTTCTTAATGAGTAGGTCTTGGGGCAAAGATTTATCTGAGCCCATGGGATCAAATCACCTGCCAGTGCTTGGAAGTGTCCCATCAGTCAGGTCTCACACACTACTGATCGTGCTGTTAAATCACCCTCACCATCTTGATTTATCACATGGGGCCAGATGAAAAAAGTTTTGAAGATTTTCAGCAGTAAGCTTTTTCTAATTTTCTTGAGGAAACCTCTATAAACAAATTTGTGTTTTACATTGAACAAAGAAAATAATATTTAGCAATAATAGCAAGAGATTTGTAGAATAGAAATTATGTTTCTCTAATGATAATTCTTACAAAAACATCTAAAAAAAATTTCATGATACTAGGTCATGAGTTACAGAACTGAAGTGGCAGTACGATATGTTTGCCTTCTTCCTAGTGTTGGAAAATCATGAGAAGATGTTACCTGGTAGTCTATTTTGTGTGACCCAATCTCAGGTTGTCTTTGTCATAGACGTGAACTTCTACTTTGCTCTGAAGTTATGTTGGCTATGGTTGGAATATTTTCTTTGGAAGCCATAGGTTGGTTTATTTATATGGTAGGTACTAGAAAAAATGAGCCTATCAGAACATAAATGAGAAGACATGAAAAACCAAATCAATTAGATTTATGTTCAAGGATCTCTTTTCATTGATAATCACTTGATGACTTGAGACTTTTTGTCTTAATACCAGGTGAGGTTGACTGAATCTATTGCAAAATGCAATCAATCAATAAACATTCATTAAGAAACTATTATGTACCAGGTACTATGCAAATTGTCCCTGTTCTCAGAGAGCTTATGGACCCATGGATGAAATAGTATCAATATGACTATACAAAATGTTTGCAAAATGAGTATTCAAAATGCTTACAAAACTGATTCATGGTAATCTTGGAAAGGGGGAAGGGTATGAAAAAAAGGCTTCCTGCAGAAGGTGGGGCTTGAGTTGATTCATGAAGGAAACCAGGGATTCCAAGAAGTAAAGGTGAAGAGTGAGACCCTGCCAGTCAGCATAAATGTGAAGAGAACATCAAGACAACCAATCTGGTTGAATTGCAAAGTGCATGAAGTATATTAAAAGATAAAAAGACTGCAAGAGCCAGGATAGAGCCAGGTTGTAAAGAGTGTTTAACATAAAACAGAGGAATCTGTGTTTCATGCTATAAGCAATTGGGAGTTACTAGAGCATTTTTGGGCAGAGGAGTTAAATACGAAGACTTGGATTAGAGAATGGACTGCTGATTTAATAGTTATAGGGACTCCTAGATGAGGGAACTCCTTCAACCAATGCCCTTCAAGTCCTTTTCAGAAACTTAGTCTTAAGAGAGTTACCTGGAGCACTCAGATGTTAAGAAACTTGCCCAGGGTCACATATCTGGTAGATGCAAAGTGAGACTTGAATACAAGTCTTGCAGGAACTGAGCTTCCTTACTATTCAGTAAAATCCACTGCTTTTCAGATCAGAGACAAGATGTAGAAAAAATAGACTTTGGAAGATGCACGGAGAATGGATTGGAGTATGGAGAGATATAAGATAGAGAGACCAATTAGAAGGCTTTTGTAATCATCTCAGCATCATGTAATGAGGTTTTGAATTAAGATTTTATGAACAATCATTTTTGGTTTTAACATTTAAATGATGAATCCAAAATATATTTTTATTACATCAAAGAAAGCTTTATTAGACCACAACTCTTGTAGAAGAAAATGCAACAAATATTTTATTTCAAAATGGTGTTACCTCAGGCTTCTTCCAATTTCTGTTGGGCTTTTTTCAGTCCTTCCTCCTTCTTTTTTCATTCTGCTGCTAGCTTCAGTTCTTTTTCTGCATGTGGCTTTAGACCACTGGTTCTCAACCTTCCTAATGCCGTGACCCCTTTAATACTCATATGTGGGCGTATCTGCATGTGGACCGACCCGCCTGGAGACGGATAGAGGAATGGTATCTCGGTTCCTAAGACCATTGGAAATATCTGTTTTCTCATGGTCTTAGGCAACCCCTGTGACTCCTGTGAAAGGGTCGTTCAACCCCCAAAGGGGTCATGACCCATAGGTTGAGAAACGCTGCTTTAGACAAGCATATTGTTTCAAACCATAGACCATCCCCAGGAGCAAGGCCAAATAGCTTCCCACCTTGATGAGCAGGGAGACATTCATGGGCAGCACCATTTTTTTGCCGACCCTCCAATCCAAAATATTTTTGATGAAAGGTTTCCTTGTTTATTAATTTTACATGCCTATGAATGAACATATTTTACAAAAAGAAAACCTGATAAATTCCATCAGATCAAGGTTTAGAATCTTCAGTGACCTCAGAGATCATTTTGTCCAACTTCCAAATTTTATGGGAAACTGAGTCTAATAGAAAGTAAATGCCTTACCCAAAGGAACTAATTGGAAGACCCAGGTTGTGAGCTCAGGTCTTCTGACTCCAAAGCTAGGGTTCCTTGATCTTTACCACAACACAGTCTTCCTAAATAAATTATTGTGGGCATATGAGGCACAGTGGCATAAAGTGAGTAAAGAGGTATTTGCTCACTTTAAACAGTGTTTTCTAATTATCTAAAAATATCATACATCTCTCCAGGTTACTACTGGATTTCTCCCTTTAATGAAAAGTATTCTAAGCATACCTAAAGGAATCATCGGTTGACTGGCATAAAGAGAAATCAATGGTAGCTGTATACATATGGCATTAGGTATAAGATTTTGGATACTTAATATCTGGGCTAATTTAGCACCTTTGTACATCACCTGCAGAGAGAGGAAGTAATGTTGAAACTTAACTGAAATTTTGTCACTTTTTTCCTTGTAGCAATGTCAATATTTGATTCAGGGACTGCCCTACTTTGTAATCTTTTTTTTCTTTTTTTAATTTAATTTAATTTATTTTATTTTCTGTATATCTTATTTCCCAGTTGCATGTAAAAATAAATAATAATTTTTTTTAAACATTTGAGTTTAAAACTTTGAAGTTCAGATTCTTAACCCTTTTCCATCATCACCCACCCCTACTGGGAAGATAAACAATTCAATATAGGATGTACATGTGTGGTTATGCAAAACATTTCCATAGTGGATATATTGTGAAAGACTGACTATATTTCCCTCCATCCTATCCCACCCCTACTTGTTCTATTTTCTACTTTGACTCTGTCCCTTTTCAAAAGTGTGGGCTTCTAACTACCCTGCCCCCCAAATTTGCCCTCCCTTCTATCATCCCTCCTCTTATCCCCTCCCTCCCTACTTTCCTGTAGTGTAAGATACCCAATGTAGTGTGTATATTATTCCCTCCTTAAGCTAAATTCAATGAGAGTAAGGTTTACCCATTCTCTTTTGCCTTCCTGTTCTTCCCCTCCATTATAACAGTTTTCCCTTGCCTCTTTTATATGAGATAATTTACCCTATTTTTTCTCTCTCTATCTCCTCTCATTATATTCCTCTCTCACCTCAATTTTTTAACTGTTATCTCTTCCTATTCAATTGATCCTGTGCTCTCTGTCTATGTATACTTCTACACATATATTTATACACACTCACATATATATTCATAAGCACATATACCTTCCTATATAGACATATATATGTATGTATATATACATATATACACACATTTATATTCCCTTCAACTATCCAAATACTGAGAAAAATTTCATAAGTTACAATAATCATTTTTCCATGCAGGAATGTAAATAGTTCAACTTTGATGAGTTCCTTACAATTTCTTTTCCCTGTTTATTTTTTTCATGCTTTTTTTGCATCTTGTATTCGAATGTCAGATTTTCTATTCCACACTGTTTTTTTCATCAAGAAAGCTTGAAAGGGAGCCAAGATGGCGGCGTAGAAGCAGCAACATATCGCAGCTCTCACATAGCCACCCCAAAATACCCACAAAATAGGACTCTAAACCAATCCTGGAACTCCAAAACGCACACAAAGATACTTCCCACTAAAGTCAGCTTGGCTA
>CM053584.1:224674646-224708033 GCA_028627135.1 Pseudochirops cupreus
ACTTACTTCTGGCTCACTGGATAATGAAGACTCCAGGACCGAGGCCCAAGACTGCGATCTGGATCCAGGCCACTCAATGCGAGAGCACTCGGCCTCTGAACAATCACTTAGTCCCCCTGCTGTCTGCAGGCCGAGGGCACAGAAGCTGCAACACAGAGGCAAGTGCAAAACCTCTGCCTTTTGCTTTCCGGCCCTGGAGGCTTTTTGGCCAGACCGCTTTTCTCCCCCAATTTTGCACGTCCCAATGACCTAGTTCTGAACGCTGCTCGCAGTTGCTGCTAATCCAAGGCTCCTACGCTCCTCCCATCCAGCCACCCCGAGGCTCAGCCAGGGCTTCCGGCCAGGCTGGTTTCGGTTCGCAGTGCTGATATGATTCCTTGTAGCCAAGCTGACTTTAGTGGAAAGTATATTTATGGGCGTTTTGGAGTCTTAGGATTTGTTTAGAGTCATATTTTACGGGTATTTTGAGGTGGCTATGTGAGAGCTGCGATGTGTTGCTGCTCCTACACCGCCATCTTGGCTCTGCCCCCATACCTTCTGTTTCTTTAACAGAGGCTTGATATAATTAACGTGAAACTAAGTGCTAAGTACCTGTTTACTTGCCATTCAAGGGCATGGAAAATCTTCAAATCCCATTAACATTACAATATTCCATCAGTCTTTTCCTAATACAGACACACAAGCAAAAATTGATTGGATAACAAATGCTTAGTCAGCCTAAACAAGAAGGGATACTAGCAAGTGCTAGATAATTTCCTTTCCAAAAATTATCTTACTTTCTCTTCCTACAGAGATTTATTTGGGGGATAATTAAGGAACCTGGAATACTACCAGACTGGAAGAGAGAGAGAAATATATGTGCTAGAGAAAATTACTTCCCCAAATCTTGAAATTGTAGGGATAATTAGAAATTATAACAATTGATTGCAGTTCTGTGAGGACTGTTTAGTGGTAATAGAAAAGCAATATAAGGTGAGAAGTGGATGGATGTCAGCTTGAGTGCTAAAAGAGCTAGATCATGGAAAGACAATCAGTGGCTATGGAAAGTGAGTCTATGGCATGAGAGTGTAATGGTAATTAATTTGAATTTGAAGACCCCTTTTTGTATTGGCAAGTAAGCAGGTACTTAGCATCTTGTTTCAAGTTAAGCAAAGGTAGCAGGTATCAAGCCACTGTTGGGAAAACAGAAGATATGAACTCCTGTCTCCTATTACTGACATAACAGGAAGGGCTTGACTGAAACAGGAAGCTAATGCTGTGTATATATAAGGAAAAGTCCCAGGGAGGTACAGTCAGAATTTCTTGGGACAAGAATCTGGTGGCAGAAGCTGAATTTCCTGAGAACTTGTGGTGGCTTCTTCTGAAGAGGAAGGAGGCTCAAGAGAAGCCCAGGAGTTCAGGAGTCCAGGAGCCCAGGAGCCCAGGAGCCCAGAAGACTGAAAAGAAAAGTACCCCCCCCCCCTTCCCTGAAGGCCAGAGAGAACGATTTTGATTTTGAAAATCTAGGTAGAGTGACTTTGAACCTGGGAGCCAGCTGAGACTTCTTCTGGGTTCAAGGGCCAGCCAAACTGCCCAAGGACTGAGGAGGCATGACTGGGATGCAAGGACTTTGTCTGTTTGTGGCTTGGTTGAGGTTTGAATTCCTGAGAACAGAAATTGTGCAGAATTTAAGATGGACTGGACTCCGTGAACTTCAGTGTGGAGCAGGACCTATATGGAGAGCTGGACAAGGACCTGGGTGCTATCTGCCTTTGAACCCAGGTGACAGTTTGGTGAATCCAGGTAGGATCTGGGACCATGGAAGGGGATCCAAGGAATTTGAGAAACCACCCCGAGTCAAGTTGAAAGAAAACTTTACTTGGATACTGTGTACTGACTGAGGAATTGTAAATTTACTAGTGCCCTAAGGGTGGAAGATCTGTGTATTTTCTAATGATTATACTTAATGATTAATGATACTTAGTAATTGATTGCTGAATAAGTGACTGGTTGAGTTAACTTAGTTGCCCCATGAGTAGAAGACTTTGACTATGGTACTTGGAGATGACTACATGACTAAGGAGACAAACCTCCTTAGGGATACAAGATGATTATTCTTTGTCCAAAACTTTGTGACCACCATAGTGGAAACTACGTCACCATTTTCTGTGATAAGTTGTTGTGAATGCTGTATTTTGATTATCTGTGATAAGTTGTAATATTATGAATGTTGTAGCTTGATTTTCTGTGAATGTTTTCCTTTGATTTCTTATGAAATAAATGGAGTGTTCACTATACTGTGTAATCAGAACCTTCACAGCAGCCATTCTTCTGGAAAGCTGCTTGTGCATGGCACTAAAGAGAGCAAGTGTTAAGGAGAACAATCAGAAGTATTGGGATCCACCATAGAAGTTATATCACGTCTATTGCCTTAGGTGTCTTTTCCTTAGGTATTTATTATTCTTGATGGAGGTGGGGGAGGGTTGAATAGAATATAGGTATTGATTTTAATCAGTACCTTTGACTTGGTTTGTGGCATGCCAAACCCTATGTAATATAGTTATCAGTGTTAGAACCCACAGCACCAGCAGATGTTTAAGGGTAGCCACCCAAAATCTTATGCCTCTCTGACTCTCAGCAAGCTGGCTGCCACTTATTTCTCTAAGGAGGGTAGCACATTTCCTTTCAGAGATTGTTCACCCTGAGTCAGTGAATTTGTAAAGGGAGGTAGGAAGGGAAGGAAAGAAAGAGGGAGGAGAGAGAGAGGAGAGGGAGAGAGAGGGGAGAGAGAGGAGAGAGAGGAGAGAGAGAGAGAGAGAGGGAGAGGGAGAGGGAGAGGAAGAGAGAGAGAGAGACAGAGAGAGAGAGAGAGAGACGGAGGGAGGGAGGAAGAAAAATGGTTTTATGCAGAAAGACAAACTCAAGAGTGAAGTAGGCAGGGACATGGAAAATGGAGATGGGGGAGTGAATAAAAGATAGAGAAGAGCAACAGAAGAAATCATCATAAGCAAAACAAACTTCAGTTTCAGTGGGGTATGATAAATAATGATCAAAAAGGAAGGGGAAAAAAAGGAAGAGAAAAAACTCTAAGAACTAAAGATTGAGTTACAGACTTGGTAAAAAGAGGAGGTTGAGAGGAGTAGGAACAAATCATTGTAATTAAAAATTACTAGCGCTTCTCAGAGTTCTTCTCTTTCTCTATCTCTTTCTTATAGAGGATTATTAGTAAGAAAGAGGAACTTTTTCAGAGTGGGATGGCAATTAGTGAGAAGGAAGAGAAGTAGACTGGAGAAGCATCCAAAAAACTGGATAGTAAAACTGTAATAGTTGAGGACAGCATTATATTTCTTGCACACCTAGACAAATTTAATAAATAGATAAGGACTTGAGTAGAATTTTTGAAAAGTAAAATATGATAATTCTCTGGCTCTAGTGGAATGGAGAAAGAAGTGGGTATATAGTATTTCTTATCTGTATATTGCACCTTTTAAAAAAAATAATTATGTTATATGGCATAAAATCCAGGGAAACAATATATAAATGAAACAAAAAATATTAAATGAATTCTTTATGGACAAAAGTGTAACAAAAAATATAAACAATAAGGATCCTCTAAAAAACCATTCAAAATTAGAGACTAAATAACTTAAAACTAAATAATTGATTAAGCAAAGAAAAGTCATAGAAATGATAAGTAATTTTGTTAAAGAAAATGACAACCATGAGATGTTTTTCTTTTTTTTTAATTAAGGATAAGGACATAAGTAAAACAGTACTTGGTGGAAATCGTTTCTCTATCTTCAATGGATAGAGTAAATGCACCTGAAGTTAGGAGGAAGACCTGAATTCAAATGCAGCTTTAGACACTTATTATATAACTCTGGACAAGTCAATTAACCTCTGTCTGTGTCAGCTTTGTCTAATCTGAAATGAGGATAATAATAGCATATTCCTCGCAGGGTTGTTGTCAGGATCATATGAGTTAATATTTTTTAAAGTGCATAACACAGTACCTATTTAATAAATTCTTGTTTCCTTCCTAAACAGCTTTATTAACCAAAAAAAAAAGAGAGAGAAGGAATGTTCAATAAATGATGTACGGAACTAAAAATACTGGAAATAAAACAAGAAATAGAATAATTAAAGAGAAAAATAATTTTAAAATTTGAAGAAATAAAAAGAAAAACTATTTAAAAATTAGAAGGAAGCTTTTTTGAAAAACTAATTTAAGGAAATAAATGGAAATTTAGAAAAAATATAAAATGCCCAGATTACAAAAAAGAAATAGAAAATTTAAATAACTGAAATTCTAAAATAAAATTGAAAAAGCATAAACAAAATTCCAAATGACCAGAATTAGTTATCCTTTCCATATCACAACTTTCCTCATTGCAAGACTTCAATATATCATGGTTCCACATAAGAAATTAAATGAGAATTTGGGGAATTTGCAGAAGTCTCAGACTGACACACAAAGGCCAACAAATGACACAGAGCCTAATATCAAATACTTGGCCCAAATTTTAAAATAAGGTAGTATAAACATCCCATAAAAGTGAAATTAATTCAGACTTCTTCTCTGTTATGAAGAGAGGGCCAAAAATTTTACACAGATTTTCCAGATCACGAGGGTGCCATGCCCTAGCCCCTGTGATGTGGAAGGGATAACTTTAAATAGATTTTAAATTAAATTTTATTAAACATTCAGAGAACAATTAACTCAAATTTTAGATTAAGTATCGATAGAAATAGTGAAAAAGTTTGTATCTAGATTTTAAAAAAAGATGGTATTCATGACTAAACCTTACAAAAAGAAGGCATGGAAGGAAAATTATATCCCCATATCTCTACTAAATATCAATGCAAAAAATACCGAACAAAATATTTGCCAAGAATCTACAGCAGCACATCAAAAAACTTATGTCTAGGTGGGATTTAAGCCAGAAATTCAGAAATGATTCAATTTTATTCAAACTGTAATGATAATTGACCATATTAATAGCAGAAATAATAATAAATACATGAGCAAAGCAGTGTGTGTGTGTGTGTGTGTGTGTGTGTGTGTATAAACCTTGACAAAATATAGGATTCTTATGTTAAAATACTAGAAGGCATTAGAATAGATGGAACTTTCCTTAACATAATAAATATCTACATAAAACTAAAAGCAATCATTATCTACAATGTGGAAGCACTAAGTCATTCCATAAAAGTAGAGGTAAAACAAGGACATGTTATTTTACATAGTTCTAGTGATACTAACCATAGCAATACTAAAAGAAAAAGATTTGAGGGAATAAGCAAAGGTAAAGAAAAAACAAAATTATGATCTTTTCCAAATGAAATGATGCTTAATTGAAAAACTACTTCAGCAAAGTAAAAGGATTAATTAATTAAAACACAAAAAGCATTAGTCTTTCTGTTTATTACCAAAAAATACTTAGTAAAAAGAGATAGAAAATGAAATTAAATTCAAAATTACTAGAGAATGAATAAAATATTTTGATGTCTAATTATATGAGTACAACCATTAAACAATAAACGCAAAATTCAAATAATTGGAGAAGAATTTATAGTTTATAGTTGGATCATGCTAGCATAAATAAAAATTATTGTATTACCTTTAAATACTTTATATACAATGCCAAAAATCAAGCTATCAATTTATTACTTTATACAACTAGGCAAAACGATAACAAAACTCATCTGAAGGAAATGGAAAATGTTGGAAGAAATGTAGATTTCAAATTAAAACACAAAACAGTAATCATCAAGACTATTTAGAACAGTTTTTTTTAATAGAAATAGTTGATCAGTGGAAGAGATTATGTATGCAAAATCCAGAAGCAATGTTACACTATAGCAGATTGTTCAATAAACTCAGTGACATAAATGGGTAAAGTAAGAACTCACTATTTGACAAAACTGCTTGGAAAATTGGAAAACAATTCCAATGTTGAAGAAAGTTTTTGAGAAATTATGCTTATAACATCATCACACACCATATGTTACAATAAGCTACAAATAGATAACACGAACTAGACATAAAAGTTCACGTCACAATCAAATCAGAAGAGCAACAAAGGAGATGCATTTCAAAACTATGACTATAAGAGTTCATGACTAAACAAAGAATAGAGAAGATCGTAACAGATAATGATGAACAATGTTGATGACCGCACTTTTTCACTTCACATCAAGAAAATGAGTGCAGTTAAGGGAAACCTGAGAAAAATTTTTGCAGGAAATTCCTGTGATAAAGGACTGATATCTAATGTTTTATAATTTATATAAACAAATAAGAATAAGAGACAATCCCGAATAGATCAATAGCCAAAGAATATTAATTTTTAAAATTTTTGTCATGTTCTGTAACAGAACATTCTAATTTAACCTTTTCTACCCTTCAGTAATATTTTTAAACCATTATCATGGCTTATGACGTAAAAGGTTAAGTACAATTCATGCTCATTATCTGGATAGTAAAGTTCAGGAAAAAAAATACCAGAGTCTAGAGGTAAATTCCAGAAAAGGAAAGAAAAGCAAGCTACTAGAAAAAAAATACTCCAAATCACAAATAATAAGGGAAATTAACACTGAAACACCTCTAAAGTTTTACCTCATATTGGCCAAGACAAAAAAAAATGAAAATAGCATTTGTTGGAGGGATTGTGAGAGAACAGACACAGTAATTGGTCTCATCATCTGGAAGGCAATTTGCAACTATGCTATAAAAGTTACTGAATTTTTAACTTGTGTATACCCTCTGACCCAACAATATCACAGCTAGGCATATATCCCAAAGAGATTCAAGAAAGAAAGAAAGGACTGATATATGAATACATTATATGTATATATGTATACATATGTATATATGAATATAATATATATGTATATATAATACACACACATAAAACACATATATGTAATATATACATATATAAATACACATATATGTGATGTATGCATGTGTGTAAACATACATGGTTGTATATATTCATATGTGTATATTGCATATACATGTGTGTTTGCATGCATGTACATATTACATGTATATATATATACATATATATATACGCACAGATGTTTATAGCTGCACTTATTGTTGTAGCTAAAAACTGAAAACAAAGTGGGTCCCCATCAATTGGAGGAATGATTGAATAGTGGATATAATAAAATATTAAGAGAAGTTTTCTGTAGTGGATAGAGAACTGAAGTCAGGAAGACTCATCTTCTTGAGTGTAAATCTGGCCTCAGGTGCTTACTAGCTGTGTGACCTTAGGCAAATCACAACCCTGTTTGCTTCAATTCCACATCTATAAAATGAGCTAGAGAAAGAAATGGCAAACCACTTCAGTATCTTTGCAAAGAAAACCCCAAATGGGGTCATGAAGAGTCAGACACCAATGAAATAACTTAAGCTCCACAATAACGGAATATTGTTGAGATGTAAAAAATGAGAAAAGAGATAGGTTCAGAGAAGCCTAGGAAAACTTGTATGAACTGATACATAGTGAAGTGAGCAGAAGCAAACAGTTATATATGTCCACAATGTTGCAAAGGAAAAGAAAAATCATTGAACGACTTAACAATTCTTAGCAATGCAATGACCAGTCACTACTCCAGATAACTGTTAATGAAGCATGCCTCTCATCTTTTGTTGGAGAGACAATGGAGCAGAGGCAAATAATGAAACATTTCCCACGTTGACCACTTAGTCGCTAGAGCTATGCAACAAAAAAGGAACCAAAGAAAGAAATGGCATCAATGAAGCATTTGCAAAAGAAAGAGAGGAGCATGGAAGGGGTAAGGTTAGAGGAGGACAGAGACAATCAGGGAAACAGTGGTAGTAACATGCCAAATACAATGATTATTAAAAGGATCGAGCTTTATGTCCTATCATATGGTTTTGTGTACAATTTCCATTTTCTGGCCTCCTTTGTATATGTGAATTTTATATTTCTTGATAATTTTCTAGTTCATAATGAATTTATTATGATATAGTCAAATTCATTGTTTTGTGGTGATGCTCAGTATTTGACAGATTTCTTCTGTCTTCCTAAAGATACTATTCCAAGCATACAGAATGAGGTTTCTATAGGGCTTTCTTCTACTTCACTTCTTATTCCTGAACCATATTTTCAACCATAGTTTTCATCATTGTCCCCCATTTCCACTTTATCAGTGATGTCACCAAGTATCAAGGTATAAGCTGGCTTGATTTAAGGACGTGGTCAAATTTTTCATATAACTTCTCTATTCCTTCATCCTTCACAAGAATTTTTTACACAGACACACAAAGTAGCAGCTATCTCCATGCAAGTTCTCTTGCCTACACTTTCCAGGAACATAAGATAAAAAAGTGTCTCATGAAAAAAAATATATTTCATGCTTCCCTTGGGCCCATGATGAAACAGAAGCCTCAAATTCCTTTGGTTGTCTCTCTGAGGAGTGACTGTAAACTATCCTTCCATTTAGCTGTAACTATTTTTCCACTTATACCAAGAGTATTCATAAGTATATCATAAGGCTCCTTAAGTAGTACTTCAACTTTGTCACTGGACAAAGGCCTCACATGGAAAAAACCAACAGAAAATGAATGTTTGAAGAAAATCTAAAACTGTAATTCTTAGCACTCTGTTGCCTTGGCTACCAGTGTGCTAATAAATGTAAAAATGAGTCACAAAAGGGTGAAAGTCATTTTGTATTTTTTTGAATGGGTTACAATGGCCAAATAATTTATCACTTTATAGTTAGTCTTGTGATAATGAGTCTTTCTATATTGGGATAGACTTGTTCTCAGACAACAGACAACTATCTTTGTGGCCACATTCAATGTGGTTGAGTTTTTGGTTTTTTTTTTCCAAACTGGTGCAACATGCCAGAGTTTGTGCTACATTGGCACAACCTTGAGAACCCAGTGTCATTTCACCATGAAGACACATCTGAAAAAGGTTTTTTGGAGGAAATAAAAGCTATAGTGACAAACTGAATGGATAATTTGTTCAGAGAGTAAAGACAATAGAAGAAGAAAATTAATTACCTAAACTGAAATTTAAAAAAACTAGAATCAATTAATTCCTTCAATTTAGTCCAAACCTTCTCTTTACTATAACACTTCAAAGATGTGTATAATGAGAGAACTTGACCAAAAGAACTTGACCAAACACACTTCTAAAAGTGTTCTTGGCTTTTCTGTCATGAAAGGTGCAAAATTATGCCTGACATTGCATTCACAAGAAAAATTGGGTTACATATTGAGTGAATGATGGATGATGGTATGATGCCATATTTTCATCATGACATCTGATTGCTTTCATTGATAACTCCAAAAGTGTGAGTCATACATAGTAGCACATACAGTCAAAATCCTGTAGTTGATTTTTTTTTTGATGAGTTAAGTATTGAATGACTTAGTTTATTTAAAATAATTTATTTTTCTTTTAAACATGTCTAACATTTCCAGCTGTTATGAGATCAATCAAATGAATTAAAAATATATCCATTCACCCATTGAGAATACTAATTGTATTTAGGCAACTTTTGCTTAGATTGCTCTCTAATTCTGTATGATTCCTTCTTATTCTTTTCTGGGGATATTGCTTAGTTTGGTTGAAAAAAATGGCTTTGGGTAGACGTCTTGGCTATGCCATATGCTGTACTATACTATACTATACTATACTATACTATACTATACTATACTATACTAATCATACTAACCTTGGGCAAAGCAATTAGAGAAATTATTTTATCTATTTGAGTCTCTTTACTCATCAGCAAAATGAGGATTAAAATGTCTTTAATGTCAACCCCAGGAGGTTGTTAGGATTCAGTGAGACATGATATTCAGAATATGTTGTTACTCTGAAATTCTGTAGAAGTGAATTTTTGTTACTATCCTTTAGCTTAACACACTTCAAAAACACTTCTATTACTTTTATTCATATCACCCATTTTACTAGAGATACATTTTTCTTTTTTAAGTTTTTACCTAACAGTATTAAATGCTGTTAATAGATCAATTTACATTTGATTTTATTTGGTATTGTGGTCCTATCTATCCTCAAATTCACTCATTTTTCTTCAAAATTCACTCATCCCTCCCTCGAATTCCCCTACCTTCTCTAAGCTTGAGATTAAGGGAATAGAAAACATCCAAAGAACCAGGTTTGGCTATATTCTACCTGCTACTATTACCATTGATTATTCAGTAGAAGAACCAGACCTAGGAATTGAACACTAGATTAGGAAATGGAACTACTTCGTAGAATCATGAAGTCTCAGATTTGAAAGGACCTGAGGAGTTATCTGCTAAAATCAATCTACAAAGTATTATTTTCCTCAAAAATCATTATTAAAATTCTACAAATTCTCTAAAGGCAATCATCAATTGATCATTTATGGTTCTCTAGATCAATTTTAAATTGAATTTCTAAATGTTTCAAACTGTTAAGTATTGGACCGTCTCTCTGTATTAAACAGACCCAGAGAGGAAAATAAGAGAATAAAAGTTTGTAGATGGAGACTGGTCAGTATAAAGCCACAGGATGTCTCTCACTGGTCTACCCCTTCATTCAGGTTAAATAGGACTAAGCTCTCAATTAAATAAAAAGGGAGCTTAAGTGGCAAATCACTTTTCTATTGCCAACACAATCTATATTTCAACAACTTTTGACAAGCTCCCCTTCTTTACAAGGTCTAGGATTGTATTAATAGAAATATCATTATAAATCCGAATCATCAAACAACAATTATTTATGAAGCACTTACTCAGTTCCAAACACTGAACTGGGTTCTTGAAATAAGACAAAATGAGGAGCTCATATTCTATCTGGGAAAAATAAATGCCAACAAATAAGTGCAAATAAGTATATGAAAATAGAACCACACTCCAAGATATGCCTGTTCAGGTGATAAGAATATAGAAGACTTTCATTTAATATCCCTATTTCAATTTCTAAGGTCTTGTGGTTTGCTAACTTACAGTAGTGATAATCCTGAGCATCCTACTCCTTAAGATAAAGAAAATATTAAATTAATTCTCCTGAGCAGTATTCCTCACCTCATTTCTTCTCCATTCCATATTGATATCAACTCATTCAATGAATGTAATATCATTTGCAATATTTTCTTTGATTTCTTTTGTCTTTATTATTTTGGGATTTTTTAAACTCCTTCATTAAAGGTTGAAATATATAACATTGAATATTATGTCTGTCAAATGGATATTAACATAGGGGCTTAGGAAACCCTAAAATATGTTCCATTGAACATTGAACATTCCATTGAACTAAAAAAATTAACAACTACCTTTCCAACTTAGGAGAATTCTCCTTACAACAGTTTTTTTTTATTTTTCCTCAAGAATGAATTGCCGTCCTATGGTAAGGGAAAATACTACATACAATGTGAATAAACACAAGGTCAGTTGAGGGTAGGATGGAGGAAACAAGTAGTTGAGGGTATCAAGCAAGCCTCCTGTATGACCTGGTACTTGGTTTAAGGTTTAAAGAAAACTAAGAATTCTAAGAAGTGGAAATGAAGAGGACATACTTTACATCAGAAATACACTGCAGAGAAGTAGGAAATGAAATGTCATGTGTGAGGAAGACCAAAAGTCCAGTTTGATTGGATTGAAGTTATGAAGAGGAGTAATGTATGAAAAGGCTGGAAAAGTAAACTGGAGCCAGATTGAAGCAAGATTTGGCTTTAAATGCCATATAGAGAAGCTTATTTTATGCCCTTAGAGTTTTTAATAGAAAATCATTGAAAATTCTTAAGCAAAGGAATAGTATAGTCATACTGAAATATCTATTCAATAAAGTAGGATGAACAAGAGTATGGTTTCAAGTCATTTTTCATTATTTTTTAAGGGAATATTGATTTTGCCAAATTTTCTTGTTGAAGTTAAAATTTTATTTAAGATTTTGTCTCTGTCTTTTGAATTTTAGCTGATTTTAATGCCAGTCAAGTCTCCTGTACCCCTTCTCAAAGTGAACAGCTGCTGTGTGAATTTAATGGGGAAAAAAGGGCATGGCCTGCTTGGAAGGTGAAAGATATTACATCTCCAGTCTGAGGAAATAAAAGTAATAACTTTTGTTTTTCTGACATTAAAAATGACAGAGAACTGCTATTATATTGTTCCAGGACAACAAAATTCACTCCAGAATGTTTTGTATTACCTGAACACTCCAAAAGAATTCCTTAAAGTGTTAGTAGCAATTAAAGCTTAAACCTGTACTAAGACTTTGGAGACACCTGTATAGTTATGGGAAAATCCAAGACCAAGATAATTGCAGAACCAGAAGAATTGTGTGGGGCAGAATTAACTGAATTTTACTTTTATAATGTACTTAAACATAAATCTGTTATCTGGTTTAAATTCAAGTTAGCAGGCATTCCTATATTCTAAGAAAGGTAGAATTTTTCATTAAGAAACATGTATTGATAAATTGTTTAGAGTGTAGTCTGGGAATAAGTCTCATTTTGTTATAATTGGTTGCACCTCAAATGTTCTTCAATTAGCTGGCATAGATTATTTCAGAGGTAATGTCCAGTGTACTGTGATATTCAGAGCAATAAATGGCCTTTGCATTTGATTAAATGTAGAAGTAATGTCCGAGGTGTTTAATCAACCACAAATGCCTTTCACAACAAATACAGCATACTTCAGCACAAGGGCTACTATAACTTTTGTGGCAAGGGAAAACTTCCAAGTAATTTATCTGGCTAATAGTAGAGGTGCTGTTATATTTTAAGGACACATAATATATGGTGTGGAGGGTTAGGGGACAATCTCTTTTTTATTTTAGTGCTACACAGTGTTTATTTGGAGTTACCAAGCTAGCTGGAAAGTCTGAAACAATTGGTTGTTTTGACATTTTGTAGATCTAAACTAAAAGAAATTTTCATTATCAAGGGCTTAATGGAAAGTCTGTAAAGAACTAATAAAGAGCTAGTCTAACAATGAGACGCAATGTTACTCTCATGGAAACCAGATAATAGTTTGGCAGAAAAATTAGTTTTAGACTAATATCTTATACCACATACCTCAATAAGCTGAAAATGGAAAAATAACCTTAATATAAAAATGTTATGGGTGAGCCTGGCTCAAATGGGCATTCATTTATTTCAGGTTCAATTTGGGGATGAAATGAGGTACCCAGGAGTCACTGAAGAATGAACCAAAGGAAGCTTATTTAGACCTAACACTGCAAGGATATTCAACAAGAACATAGCTAACACTTGGGTAGTTGTGGCTTCCTTATCTCCATGAAGGCAAAAAGGCAAGGTGTGGTGATTCATGTGGTCTCTGCAAATCCACCAAGTCAGAGAGATACAGACCAAATGAATCAAAGGTCTTTTTGTGTTTTTATTTGATTAGGAAACCACATCAATATAGCCACAGGCTACCAGGTAGCATCAAGGGAATCACAATTTAAGCCTTGCCCGGACTCCAGGCCAATCCAGGCCCAGTTTTGTCACCTTTTAGAGAAAATTCAGCCTAACCAACTTGGGAGAGTGGCGGAGGTTTGAGAGGTATCATTAAAGATATTGGTCCTATCACAAAACATGACAGTATAAAAAAAGAATAAAAAGTGTAAGCTTATAGAACTCTTCATAAAGTATTTAGTTTAGTGACATGTTTTGCATAATTTTAAATTGTTATTTTATTTATTTAACTTTAAATTAAATTGTGACCAATTCATAACTCTATTATTAGGGTATGTGCTCCCCACAACCCTTCCTACAATTTTCATTTTTGTTTTACAATCTATATCAAACTGATGGTTGGGACACTTTTTTACGGTTGTTGACAGCTTGGTACAGTTTCTTTCAAAAATTGACCATTTATATCCTTTCATTACTTATGTCTCTTCCAAATCTTTTCTATTCCTTGGACCTTTAACAGACAAATTTTCTGTGGAGAATTTTTTTTGTAATTATTTGCTTCCCTTCTTATGATCTCTTCATATGTTAGGCATTAATTTTGTTCATGGAAAAAAGATTTTGATTTTCTGTAATCAAAACTATTTTATCTTTATTATCACCTCTATCCCTTATTTAATTAAGAATTATTCCCTAACATTAGCTTTCACAGCACCTTTTTCTGTTCCCCACTTAATTTATAATGATGAGACCTTTAAAATTCTGGTTGTTTATACATTTAGACCGTATTACAGTATTTGGCATAAATGTTGGTATAAAAATGTCTGTAAAATTGTTTCCCAGTTGTCTAAACACTGTTTGCCAAAAATGAAGTTCTTTCCCCAATAATTTGTGTTCATTGTTTTATTAAACACTAGAATGTTATTTTTTGTATTGCTTTGGGGCTTTGTTTATGTATTCTATTCCATAAATCAGCTTTTAAAAATTTTTAATCAGTATATTAATGAATATTGCTTTATAGTATAGTTTGATATCTAATAATGTTATGTCCCTTTCTACATTTTATTTTTCATTATTTCACTGGATATTCTCAAAATTCCTTTGATTAAAATTTTAATAAATCCTAAGAACATCATAGCATAGATCTGAAGCTGTTACAAGTCAGCTAGTTCATTCTACAGAGAAGTACCCAAGATCACACAACCAGTTTGAGGCAGGATTCAAACTCAGGGCTCTCTGTCTCCAAATACAGTGCTTTTCCCACTACACTATGCTATCTCTCAAAATACTAAGTAGTTTAAATGGTAAGGCACTAAATTTGTAAATCAATTTTGCTACTACCTTTATTTTATCACATTAGAGAGGTTCAACCATGAATACTGAATATATTTCATTTGTTTCTCTGAAGAGTATGTTTTTAGTTGTGTTCCTATAAGTCTCAAATCATATTGGTGGGTTATAGTTCAGATACGTTATGTATTTTGTAGTTATTTTGAATGGAATTTATCTTTTCTATCATTTCCTTCTGCATTTGTTAGTAAGATAAAGACTGATGATAGCATAAAATGTGTTTTGTGTCCTACTACTTTACTGAAATTGTTTGTTGTTTTAATTATAATTTCTAACTGAATTTCTTGGAATCCCTACAGAAAATATCATATAACGTGCAAATAGAGATATTTGTTTTCATCTGTGTCCATACTTGCTCCTTTGCGATTTTTCTTTTCATTGCTAGGGGAGAACTTCAAGAAGAACATCTAATAATGTTCATGATAATTGACATTCTCCCTTTGCCACTGATCTTATTTGAAATACTTCTAGTATTTCCCTGTCATAAAAAATGTTAGTTCTAGTTTTTGATAGATTTTTGTTTGTTTGTTTTTTGAAAGGGAAAGGCAGGGCAACTGGGGTTAAGCGACTTGCCCAAGGTCACATGGCTAGAGTGTCAAATGTCTGAGGCTGGATTTGAACTCAAGTCCTCCTGACTCCAGGGTCAGGGTTCTATTCACTGCACCACCTAGCCACCCCGATAAATATTATTTATCCAGTTGAAAGATTGATTCATTTTAGTGTTTTTACAGTTTCATTATCTTTTGTTTTTAACATGCATGCATGAGTGCTGTATTTTGTAAAAGGTTTAGGCCCCCTCCCGCTCTAGGAGAGCTTATTAATGGATGGTTCAGTTTCTGTTTCTGTGAATTGGGTTGATCACAATTTTTATTTCTTATTCTGTTCATCTGAGTGTTTAATGCTTTTTTTACAATAGTCTATTTAAAATTTTAGATTTTTTTACATTTATCTTTTTATCCTATTTTCTTGGTTAGTTGTTCCTATTAGAAGGTTTCTCATATTTCTATTTTTCAATCTTTCAAATTCATTCTAATATTTTTTATTATTTCATTGTATTTCTTAGTTATATTTGCTCCACATATTTGCTTGTTTTGATTATTTTTTATCTTTTGTAAATTTTTTATTCCCATTCTAATTTTTTTTTCCTCAACAGCTCTAATTTCTTTCTTTTTTTTTTTAAAGTGCCACTTCAATTTCTAATTCATTTATTTTACTGCGCTTTTTTCATCCACTAATGGAGTCCTTATGGCTTATACATTCTTTTTTCCTGGAGCTCATTTTCTTATTTATCAGGGAAGGTTTTTTTTTCCTCGAGTTTTTTTCGGGGGTCTCTCAAACCATAATCTTTTTATTGTATTAAGAAGCTTATTCTGGTTGTTTATTTCTTCAGTTTTCTTATATGAAATGACCACAGAAAATCTTCCTTACCCTTGTCTTCAACTTCTCTTGAGTATGCAATAATTAGAATTACTGTTACTTCAGATCTTTGGTTTAGTGCCTGAGTGGAAGGCTTCATGCAACTACATTGAACTCTCATCCCTTGCCTGGAGGATATATAGCAAGTCTTCTTATAATTGCTTCTTTGTCTCCTCCAGCCATCTTAGTCTTGGACAGGAAAGTAAAGGCTGTGTGACAATTGCCCTATTGCTGGACCCTAGCTTATTAATCCACCTATATACCAGTAAGTTCCTATGCTACAAAGGAACATACAGTTCTCAAAGACTGGTTTGTTCAGCTTCATTTAAGCAGATATACCTCATATGCAAGGGTCTCCTGATCATAATTAGGTCAGCAAACTTTCCTAACCACAATGCCCTTGTGGTCAATATGAAGTCAAAGTCTAGCCATTTCACTGATTGACTGCCCCTAAGGACCCTATATCATTGGGTCCTTATGACTCTCCCCAGCAACGATAATTATATGTAAAGACAGAAACCCAGAGTTCTGAACTCCCAACCAGACTATGCATCCCACCTGAACATGGGACTGAAGGGCTATGAAGCCACATTCAAATGCCTAGTAGTAATAAACTGCCTGACTTATGATCCTTGAGTTCTTGTTCCTTATTGATAACATACCCAGCACACAGGATGCAACAGAAAAATGGCTCGTTGAAGACCTGAGTCCACATTCTTGCTTTGTCACTTACTACCTGTGTGACCCTAAGTAAATCACTTAAACTCCCCAGTCTCAGTTTCCTTAACTGTAAAATGGAAATTTGAAATAGATGTCTAAATTAAGGGACTATAGATCTTAGAAGTCATCTAGTTTAAACCTCCATTTTAAAAATAAGGAAATTGAGACTGGACTATAGTTCCTTTAACTCTAAATAATGATCCTTTCAGAATCTTCTTCCAGATTCCAATTGAAGTCCTTGCTCTACATTTTTTTCTTTCCAACAGTCCTGACTGGGATAGCATAGCTGGGATTGTGGTGATCTTAGGCTCTGTCCCCTTCTTCAGTCTTAGACCAAGATGGTAAGCTAGTGCCATTCCCTGATTTCCTCTAGCAGTCCCAAGGAATGCATTGCATTGTATTACATTGTAATTTGCAATGCACTGCAAGGAACAATTATGGATTTCACTGCCACTTTCTAGGAGCACATGGAAAGGAGTATTAGGAAAGAGAATCACCTTGGATTTTGATAGTCTCTGGGCTACTTGCTACAGTCCAGGGCTGGGATCACTGATCCCTTGTCCCAAACCCAGGAATGGAGGAAGCACACATGGTATGACAGGAAAAAAGAACTGGTTAAAGACCTAAGTTCAAACCCCTATTTTGCCACTTACTACCTGTGTAACCTTAAGTAAATGATTTAAACTCCTAAATCTCAGTTTCCTCACTTACAAAATGGTTTGAACTACATGACTTCTAAGGTCCCTTTTACTCTAAATACATGATCTTCACAACCAAGATTAGGAGGCAAGCAGAAAACTGGGAAAGAATTTTACAACCTGTGTATCTGACAAAGACCTCATTTCTAAAATATATAGAGAACTGAGTCAAATTTATAAGAACACAAGTTATTCCACAATTGATAAATGGCAAAAGGATATGAACAGGCAGTTTTTAAGGGAATAAATTAAAGATATCTATAGTCATATGAAAAAAGATCCTCTAAACCACTTTTGAAATTAGAGAAATGTAAATCAAAACAACTCCAAGGTACCACGTCACACCTGTCAGACTGGCTAACATGATAAAACAGGAAAATTATAAATGCTAGAGAAGATGTGTGAAAACTGGAACACTAATGCATTGTTGGTGGAGTTGTGAACCAATCCAACCATTCTGGAGAGCAATTTGGAATTATATCCAAAGGGCTATAAAAATATGCATACCCTTTGACCCAACAATACCACTTCTAGAATTGTATCCCAAAGAGATCATAAAAATGGGAAAAAGACCTACATATACAAAAATAATTTATAGCAGCTCTTTTTGTGGTGGCAAAGAACTGGAATTTGAGGGGATGCCCATAAACTGGGGAATGACTGAACAAGTTGTGGTACATGAATGTAATGGAATACTATTGTGCTATAAGAAATAATGAGCAGGAGGATTTCAGAAAAACCTAGAAAGACTTATATGAACTGATGAGTGAGGGCAGCAGAACCAGGAGGACATTGTACAGTTACAGCCACATTGTACAATGACTAACTTTGATAGACCTGGCTCTTCTCAGCAATGCAAGGTTCTAAGATAACTCCAAAAGGCTCATGATGGAAAACACTATCCACATCCAGAGAAAGAATTACGGAGTCTGAATGCAGATCCAAGCATACTATTTGCTCTCTCTCTCTTTTTTGTTTTGTTTTGTTTCTTCTTTCTCATGGTTCAGTCCATTGGTTATAATTCTTCTTTGCAAACATGACTGACATGAATTGTTTAATGCAAATGTGTATGTAGAGATTATATCAGATTGCACACCATCCTGGGGAAGGGAGAGAGGAAGGGGTAGAAAATTTGGAACTCAAAAGTTTGTAGAACTGGATGTTATAAATAAAAAATAAATAAATTTTAAAAATAAATAAATACATGATCTTCCTAAAATCTTGGTTGAGAGTGAGAAACTGGCTAGAAAAGGATAGAGGCTCTCTATACTGGCTCAGTTCTAGTCCTTTGTTATTGTATATTTGGTGAATGGGGTAGGGAGCATGAGAGATTGACTAAATTGTTTCTCTTTGGTCATCTTTTTGGTTGGTTGAATTTCATTTGGCTCTTATTTCCCCTGTTTCCACAGTTCTACAATAGGAATTCTTCATCTTTTAGGGGTCATGGACACCATTGACAGTCTGTCGAAGCTTATGTAATCCCTCTTGAAATAACTGGGTTTCTTAAATTCCTAAAAATAAAATCCATGAGGTTACACAGGAAACCAGTTATGTTTAAACAAAATGCAACTTTTCCCCATTCGAGGTAATGAATGCTCTGAAATCTATCCAATGACTCCTTAGAGACTAGCTGAAGAATTCCTGTGCTAGAAGAACTGAGGCTTAGCTAGAACTGACCTATCAAGGTGTGAGGATTTGACTAAGAGTATATGGGTAATATGTGAAAGAAGTGGTATTTGAATCCAGGTTCGCAGATTAATTTCTTTGCTCTTTTCCACTGCACCATGCTAAGACTATGACACCATTAGTGCAGAGTGCTTTTAAGTGGCAAAACTGAAAACAGCATTACTTTCAATGGGCCCATGTCAGAGATATAATTATAAGACAGATGAAATTTGTCACTGATGTCATTCTATCTCCTTTTTTTCCTACCTCTTACCAATTGTTCCTTGCCCAACCCATACCCAAGGCTTTTGTAGTTCTCTAGTTGACCACAATTTCCATTAAATGATGTGACCTGCAGCTATGCCCTTATCATTATCATCAAGATCATCATCAACCTCACCATCACTATCATCATCATCGTTGTCGTCGTCGTCGTCGTCATCGTCATCATCCCTACAACCTCTCCCTAAAGCTTATTATAATTGGGAAGGAAAAGTATTGTAAAGTGGAAAGAAGAGGGAACTTAGATTAAGAGAATGTATGTTTAAATCCAACTCACATCTGTAAATGTGAAATAGATAAACCAGACAGTATCTAAGATCTATCCTAGTTCTAAATCTATGATGCTGAAGATAGCCTATAACTTTCACATTAGTATGTTTTGTCTTACTACTATTGAACCTTATGCCCCTTGAGAGATCAAGATCACACCTTATACCTCTTTATAGCCTTCATAGCATCAAACACAATCCTAGATATATGGTAGGTCTCCAATTAATATTTGTTGAGTAAATTAATTATAAGTATAAACTATTTTTGAAATTTTATTAGGTGGCTATATTAATATTTCAAAGCTTCAAAAGATTTATAATTTCATATGTTGATAATGTTCACAATTTGCCATGGCCAAATATTAATTGGCCAGTTGATAAAACTCTCTGAGTTAGACAGGATCATAGATATAGACTTGGAAGAGACCTCAAAGGACATCTAATCCAACCTCTTCATTGAACAGAAGCAGATGCGGCCCCATAATGCTAAGTCAAGTTAATAAGCATTTACTAAGCACCTACTAGGTGGCAAGCATTGTGCTAAGTGCTTAGGTTAAGTGATTTGTCCAAGGTAACGCAAATAATAATCATCAAAGGCAAGATTTGATACCAGGTTTTTTTTTAAGTCAGTATTCTTTCCACTGCCCCACCACTGCCTCTAAATCAAAGGCAGCAAAAAGAGTCCAAGACAGTATTAATGTAAATGAAAAAAGAAACGCATACCATGTGGCTGTGATCAGTAGTGCTTACAATTAACTCTGTGGAAAACAATTAATTCCTCTGTGGAAAAAAAATAGATCTATACAAGTGACCAGGTTTTGATTTGGTCTAAGAGACTTGACTTTGATTCCTGGTTTTGACACAAAAAAGATTGTATGACCATGAGCGGATCCTTTAACCAGCTTTTCATTTGGTCTGCTTCTCCTTATTTAAAAATAAAAATAATAACATTTGCACTACCCACTTCAACTGCTCCTCTGTGCACCTTAATGGCATGTGTAAGTGTGATCTCCTGTGGGCAACATGCAGGCTGGGCTAACAATTAAGTAGTGTGGAAAACAGTCAAGAATTATTTAATTCAAAGCAGATAAAGCAATTTCAATAGGAAAGCAACTGTCAGTAAGAAGTTCATTACAGAGAGATGCCATAAAACAACAGATAGAATGGTTTGGGGGACAGAGACAGTTTTAATTCAGGGCACGTGCCAAGCCAGATGAAGGAGGAAAGAGACACTAACACTGTACTTTTATGAAATTTGATGGATTCTTCTTACAGATCATTCAACAAACATTTACTGAATTGAAGATATATTTAAATAATCAAGACAGCAGGCATATTCTATGAATAATATAATTTCACAGAAAACAATCTTGTTCACTAGAACTATCTAGCCATATACTGAATGCTTTTCTGTCTCCTTGCCAGAATCTCATCTTCTTCCTTCTTCATTAAATGCATTCTTTACACTCCCCTCTGAAATCAACGCACGCATAAGAAATATGTACGTAAGGCATGGAAGAAGATTCAGGTTTTATCAACCTTTAGACACATGAATGTAAATGAGTTTTATTTGCATGAATTTCTTGAATATACATGTCAAAATATCATTTTTCTGTTTCCCATTAGAAAATAAGGGCAAGCAACATCTGTGACATGGCCTTTTGGAAGGACATAGAAAGGCTCTCACTCATGTCACCTGCTTCTGTGGTGCCTGGAAACATTTATACATATAGCTGCCCTACTGTGTCCAGTCTTTTGCCCATCTGGCATGTACCTGACTTGCGTGTGACATCTGACTTCCCACCCCATTCAACTAAAACTGCTGTCTCCAACATTACAATGATCTCTTAATTGCTCAACTTTTTCTCGGTCTTGATTTCTCTGGAGCATTTAGTATAGTTCACTATCACTTCTTCCCTGGGTTTTGTGATCCTGATATCTCCAGGTTTTCCTCCTCCTAATCTGACTGCTCCTTTTCAGTCTCATTTGCTGGATCACCAATCAACTAACAAGCATTTTTATATGCCTACAATGGGCTAGGTACTATACTAGGCTCTGGGGATATGAAGACAAAATAGAATAGTCTCTCCCCACCAGATGTTTACATTCTTTCAAAGTTAACAGCATAAATGTATACAAATGGATGCCAAATGCTGTGTTAGGGACATGTACGAGATCTGAGATTTCATCAGCACAGGGATCTCCCAGATGTTCTAAAAACTCCCTCTATCAATACAACTATGATCTTCCCTACAGCTCATGATCCTAGAGAGTCCCCTAGATCACTGAGAAATGACTTGTGTATGGTCATCCAGCCAGTATTTGAGGTTAATCTAAGGTAGAGGAGGAAGAGAAGAAAGCAGGAAGCTGGAGGAGGCATAGGAGAGAGGTAGAGGAGATTAAATCACATGCATTAAAGATAGTCATTATGACGAGAGAGGGCAAAGAGGAGTAATATATGTATGTAATATATATATAATACGTATGTATATATGTGTGTGTATATATATATATATATATATATATATATATATATATATATATATATTCTTGATCTCAAGAATGGTTTTAAATGTCAAATGAAAGGGTTTGTAATTTTTTTCCCCTGGCAAATAGGGAGCCACTGGAGTTTCTTGAGCAGGGGAAAGAATAGTCAAGCCTGTGCTTTGAACATACGAATTTGGCACCTTCACAAAGGATGCATTGGAGAATAGAGACATTAGAGATAAGGAAACTAATTAAGAGGCTATCAAAATGGCCAAGGCAAGAAGTGATAAGGCTTTGAACTAGGAGTTTTAGCCATGTGAGTGGAGGAAAAAAGAATTTAATAAAGGTCTTTAAGAGCAGCTAGGTGGCACAGTGGATAGACTGCCCTCCTTAGAGTCAGGAAGATAAAATTTCAAATCTGGCTTCAGATACTTCCTGGCTATATGATCCTAGCTGTGTGTTAAGTCACTTAACCCTATTTGCCTCAGTTTTCTCATTTGTAAAATGAACTGGAGAAGGAAATGACAAACCACTCCAGTATCTTTGCTAAGAAAACACAAAATGGGGTCACAAAGAGTCAGAGATGACTGAATAACAACAAAAAGTTCTTTTGAGAGTTGTAGAGGAAAAGTTCATCACCCTGCAGCTAATCTATGAATGAGCCTATCTTTAGTTCAGTTTGTCCTTGGAGAACTAACATATCCACAGTTCTCAGGACTATATTTGAAGCCTTTCTGTCTTAGAACCTGCAAGAGATTGGACTTGACTTTTAGAACTCAGCTCTAAATGTCTGTATGTCATCACATGATACTAAAGAGTTCTCAAAGGAGTAGGGCACTGAGTTACATTCTTTTGGAAATAATCCATATATAATTGGGCATTTAAAAACAATTCACCCTGCGCTCAAGCAAACACTCTCCTATGCTAGAGATATATACGCAAAAACTGAATAATCAACAATTTCAATGAACTTAAATTCTATTGGCTAAAACAACATGTACAAAGATAGGTAAATAAAAAGACAAAGGAAATTCTATATAAAAAATTGGAAAAGGGGAAAGAGTGAGGGAGCATTAAAGAAGTTTGGAATAGGCATTGGTATTTAGGCTAAGCCTTGAAGAGAGCTAAGGATTTCAAGATGCAGAGGTAAAGAAGGAGAGCGTTCCAGGCATGAGATTCCAGGGCTGTTCAAAAGTATAGGAGTGGAATATGGTACAATGTGTGATGGGAATAGCAAGTTTATTAGAAATACAAGAGATACTGTGATCATAGAAATGATAAGGCTCATCAACTGATTGATGTTGGAATAATGGAGAGCAACAGGTCAAGGAGGAATCTGAGACTACAAATATAGGTGACTGGAAGGATAGTGGCATCTTTTATAGAAATAGGAAAAATAGATGCGGGAATGTCTTTAAGGAATGTATAACAATAGATCAATGCCTAACCCTGTTGAATATCATTCTTTTGCCATGAGTAAGTATTGTCTTCGAGATTCCTTTAGGACATTTAGATAGATATGTCTAGCAGTCAATTGATGTTGAAAGATTTGAACACAGGAAAGAAGTGAGAGCTGGATAAATACATCTTGGAATTATCTTTCTAGAGAAGATAATGGAATTCCATGGAAGCTAATGAGAGTATAGAAAGAAAAGAGAAATGGGCAAAAGGACAGACATCTAGAGTACATGCCTAAACAGGAGGCAGAAAATGATTTTTGTATCATTTCTTTCCAGACAACTGGTGGTAGAGTAACTATAGTAGTGGGGTTGCAATCAAGAAGACCTGAGTTCAAATCCAGCCTCAGATACTTACTAGTTATGTGACCCAAAGAAAATCACTTAATCTCTGCCTCAGTTTCCTCAACTGTAAAATGAAGATAATAATAGTATTTACCTCACAGAGTTGTTGTGAGGATCAAATAAGATATTAGCTCAGTGCCTGGCATATAGTAGGCATTATATAAATACTTACTCCCTTACTTTTCCCTTATCACAAACTGCCTTTTGAACATTTCTACCTGGACAAACCTCAGTAGTTTTGTATCCAACATGTTCAAAATAGAGTATGCTTTATTTTAGCCCAAACCTACCCTTCATTCTAACTTCTGTATTTCTACTGAGGGTATTATTATATTTATGGTCACCTAGTTTTACCCACAAATGAAATCATAGTTCGTTGAAGTATATAAATATTAAAATGTAAAGAATAGGGAATTTTGGCCTTCCCCTCCATGGTTCCAAGTAATCTGTATGACTGTAACAAAAACACAAAAGCAGCAATCACTTATTAATCATTTAAATTCTAGACACGAATGGTGCCTACCCTCATAAAGCACATTTATATGATTCTTAACAATTTAGAGTTTTCTTCATAATGCCTCTGTGGTAGGAGCAATATCCCTAACTTCCCCCATTCAGGTTAGTCTAGTTTTTCCCTACTAAGTATAGAGAACATCCTTGAGACCTGATTGGTTCAGAGAACTAAAGGTCAGAGGGTCATGGTCATTTCTTCATCTTGCACAAGAAACTCCAGACTTGCCTTCTTATATCTCAGTGGTGAGCATTATGGGCAGATCAGGCAAGAGGGCATCATTCAGCTAGATGGATGCCTAACCTTGTTGAATACCATTTTTTTGCCATGGACAAGTAAATCACTTTTTGTTAACTGTTGACTAACCTATGAGTGCCTCATTTTGTTCTAACAGTGAACCTAAACTACCAAGTGACTGGCCTGAGTCAAGTCAAGCCCAGGATAGCCCCTCTGTGATGTGTAGTGCAAATACCATTATATTTATTTTATAGATGAAGAAACTGAGGATCAGAGAGGTTAATTAAATTGTCCAAGGTAGTAAACAGCAAAGTCCAGAATCAAATTCAGGTCTTTTAACTACAGATTTAGTGCTTTTTCTATTATATCTCACCTGCAATTACAGAAGAGAAACATTTTATATGTCTAAAAATGAAAGCCTTATTGTATTTTTTTTTTGCTTTCAGTAATTTATTTTAACCAGAATAAGGAAAATAATCATTGCAGGTCTTCTAATTTTTAGGTGTTTTGCTATTTGTATTCCATCTACATTATCACACTCCATAGGAAAAATGTTTTCTGGAAATAGATGCATGACTTATACACATTTCTATTTTTTATACTTTTCCCACTTAGTTCCGAGCTCACAATTTAAAGACTTTTAAAAGCACAACATGGTACTTGAAATGTGATTTCACCTTCCACGAGAGTTAGCTCTTGAAATTTTCTAATCCAAACCAGGAAAAATGCTAAAACAGAGACATGTTAAAAAGACATACAACCTGTCAGGATAAGTAGGAGAGAAAAATCAAAATTTTGAATTTTGACATTAACAACATTTTTACAATATATCAAGTGTGCATCATGGACTGTGGCTTCAAGGGCTTTGTGTTGTTGTTGTTGTTGTTTAATTTAATGAATGAATGAAAAAAAGCATTTGTTAAGAGTTTACTGTGGGACTAGCACAAACACTAGGGAATATGGGAACACAAACACAAAGAAATAACTGGCCTGAGATTTCACAGATTTAGGGAACTGTCCAGGAAGAAACTCCATCTAGCAATGCAGGTCTAGGAAGCAGGCAAACAGTGTTTATTAAGCACTCAACAATGTTCAAAGCATTGTGCTAAGCCTTGAGCTACAAAGGAAGGTAAAAACACTCCCTGACCACAAGGAGCTCACATGCTAATTGGAAAAGTCAAGTAGATAGAAGGTATGGTGGCACGGTGCATAGAGTGATGGGCCTGGAGTTAGGAAAACTCATCTTCCAGAGGTCAAATCTGGCCTCAGATACTTACTGGCTGTGAGACCCTGAGCAAGTCACTTAACCCAGTTTGCCTCAGTTTCCTCATATGGAATGAGATGGAGAAGGAAATGACAAACCACTTCATTATCTTTGCCAAGAAAACCCCAAATGGGGTCACAAAGGGTCAGAGAGGACTCAAACTGAACAACAACAACAATCTCAGAGAAGAAAGCAATAGTAGTTGAGGGAATCAGGTCTGCTCTACAATGTTAAAGAAAGAGCTCACAGAAGTAACTGAAATTGAAAGTGATTTACTTAGGGTCACACTATAATTAAGTGTCAGAATCCCCAGGTTTTTTCCTAGCTATGAGGACAGCTCTCTATCTACTGCACCACAGCTGCTCTTCAGTGATCTCCAGGCTTTCTAACACACACATACACACACAAAAAAAAACCCAGATGTGAAGACTTTTATACAATATGATTTTTACTATAGCATCATAGACTTAAAGCTTTAACAATCACTTAGTCCACCTTTCTTTTACAGATGAGGAAACTGAGGCTCAGATTAGTTAAATGACTTGTTCAAAGTCTAATAAGTGTTTGAGGTGGAATTTGAACTCAGGTCTTCCTCACTTTAATCTATCCACCATTCTATTCTGCTTATTAGAGTTTTATTTATTAAACTGTTAGGTTAATTGGTTTAAAAAAAACCACCTATTATTTTAAAGTTATAAAATATCTATTATTTTTTAACTTTGGTCAAAATATTTCCAGAGTTTGGTCTTACAGCTCAGACTAATATGCAGAAATAGACTCATTTCCTACATATGAGTAAATTAAAATTTCTACTTATACCAGACCATTGACCCAAGTTTTGATGTTGAAACAGAAACTGTCAACTGAATGTTTGATAAATTTTGAGTTTTGGTAAGCTTTATTTAATTAATCCCCATTTAATAGTCACTAATTAACATTTACCAGGAACCTACAGACAGAATTTAGGATACCATACTAGGCCCTTAAAAGGAAAATTCAAGAATCATCCTGAGGAATGTAAGAATAAAGTTTTCCCTGATGCCTCTTTATTATACGATAAACTACAAGGTTGTAGATTAGTCAATCTGATAAATCCACTGACGGTTTTGTGGTTCTGTTATAGGTGCGCAAAGATTTTTATAGCTTAGTAAAACTTGGGACAGGTTTATAACATGAGACTAACCCTGTGATAAAGAGGAAAAAGAAAAAAGGGGAACATGTATTGAAGAAAATCTTTACTGTATAAACAAATCTTCCCATGACTTTTAAACTCTCATCTAAGCCAGAATCGAAGCAATCAGAAAGCCCAAGCAATCAGAATTGTTTTCTGAAATAAGTATGAAATTTTCATAATGCTATCCCTGTACACTTACCAAATTCTGAAGTGCCTTCTGACTCATCAACGACAGATGACAAAATCAAATCGTAGATTTTTGACTGAGAAGGAGCATTTAAAGCTCATCCAGTTCAACCTATTTTAAAGAGGAATAAACTGAGGCCTAGAAAGGTTAATTAAGTATAAGCGTGGGCTGATAAATGGTTAACAACCAGCTCTCAAAAAAAAAACTGCACAAAGCACACTTTAAGTTTAATCTGCATTATTAACATTTACTCCCTCACTTTCTTAATCCAAACAATGAACAAAACAATAAATCAAGCCTCAATTTATAGAATCCCTTGCTGATTTCTAAGGTGTAAATGTTCACATTGAAAATTTAACAATCAACTCTCCCAATGGTTAAAACTGGCTTCAGTACATCCCAAAGAGTAACCTGTACCTTGATGAAAAGAGCACTGGATTTGGAGTCAAAAGACCTGGATTCATCTCTATATACATATACATACATACATATTTATTCTCACAACATTTCTGGGATATATGTGTGATATACGTCCCAATTGCAGATTAAAAAAGTGAGACTCAGAGAGGTTAATAAGTATCCGATGGATGACTTGAATACAACTGTTCCTGTTTTGTTGTTGTTCAGTCAAATCCAACTCTCTGTGACCCCATGGACCACAGCATGCCAGTGCTATACATAGCCAAGATACAGGAGCAGTTTGCCATTTCTTTCTCCAGTGGATTAAGGCAAACAAAGATTAGGTGACTTGCCCAGGGTCATACAGCTAGTAAGTACCCTCAGGTACTGGATTTGAACTCAGATCTTCTTGACTCCAGGACCAGTGCTTTATACACTGAACCACCTAGCTGCCTTCTAGCTATTCTTGACTTTAAGGTAAGTTCTCTGTGAGCTATGCAACACTGTCTTATAATTATCCAATTCTTTGAAAACTGGTCATTAATGTCGAGTAACTTTGTTAACTAGAAAATTCAATTAACTAAGATACCTCACTTCCTGGGCATTTCAAATAAACGGGAGCTATCTCCACTAAGCATATTTGACCATGGTACTATGAAAAAATCCACAGAAAAAATTAAGAAATGAAGTCTGTATACTTTTAAAAGAAGCCTAGTCTTAATAGGAAACAGTGCTAATTAATTGCTTCGTCCAAATAAACAGAAAAAAGCTGGTGAAAGGCCAGATACTATATATGCTAGAGATACTTGTTCTTCTCCTTTCATCTATTTCTTGCAGATGATGATGATGATGATGATGATGATGATGATGAAGAAAAAAAAGAAGATCTAGAGAGGGCAGCCCCTCCTCCCATATGTGGCATGAATGTATCATTGTATGATTTGAAGGGAAGTAAAATAGACATGTCTATCTGCCCTTCTGTGGGGGAGATTTTTATCCCTGACAACAGGTGAAGCAGGGGAACAGGGGTCAGAGGTTACCACTCTGTTCTCCTCAGAGAGATGGGTATTGGACTAGAATTATATCTATTTGTTCCCTTAGATATTATTAGTCTAGGCCAGGGTATAAGGTTTTGGGTTCCAGCTAACTTCTGGTTGCTGCCCATGTGGGGAGGGGAAGGAAAACCCCAAGCTTTATATCTAAGACTTGACTCCATTCCCTCCAAATATCAATTTCACAATGAACGCACATAGAAATTATTAAATAAGCCCTTTTATCCAATCTAAGAGCAAAACAGAAAATCAGAGATGGTAAACATAGGAGAACATACAGTCCCAGATCTCACCCAAGGGGAAATTCCCAGGCCTCTAGTGTAGCAAGCTGGGGATAAGGACATGATGGAGACTTCCAGCTCCTCTCATGTACTCCCAAAGTTTTTTCCTTCAGCAACCTGAAATGGGATTGGCACCTTTTATCTTCTGTCTCAAAACTGGAAGCCAGAAACACTCAAAGTAACTACAGAGCCAGAAAAGACTCTTGAACTAGAAGAAGACAAAAAAGACTAAAGACTAAAGAGATCTCCACTCTTGCTCTCCCCAACTCTCCCATGCCCCTTACTCAGGAATAGGACATAGCTTTCTACACATGAGTAGGTAGTCCCATACCGAAGTGCTTTCGAACTTAGGTTGCAACAATAGCTTTTACATAATGCTTTAAGGTTTGCAAAGCACTTTACAAACATTCTAATTTCATCTTCATAATAATCCTATGAAGTAAATGCTATTATTATTCCCATTTTATAGATGATGAAACTGAGACAGGAATCAAGTGATTTGCTTTGGTAGCACAACTACTAAATGTCTGAGCTGAGATTTGAACTCCAGAACTTACTCTGGGTCCAGTGGTCTAACAACTGAGCTACCTAGTGGCATCAAATACAAAGCATCTTCAAGCATTAATCACTATTTTGTGACACTGTTCGCTACAGCTATGTATTCTGCCTGGGATGAGAAATTAAAAAACTAAAAGGGATATAAGCAATGATATAATCTAACTCCCTCATTTTACAGTTTAGGAAACTGAGGCAATAGAGGTGAAGTAACCAGTCCAAGTTCACAGAGTTGGTGAGTGACCCAGACAATATTTTAACCTCCATCCCCTAATTTCAGATAGAACTCTTTCTACTGCAGTAAACTGTGAGATACTATGGTAACAGTTTATGACACATACTAGCAATATAGCAGTCCAAATACAAAAACGACCTCGTAGAGGGATCAGGTTGTGTTCCTTGTCCCTTAAGGTACAGATGAAACAAGAATCTAATTATATTTGCAGAAGTTATTTGAATTATTAATTTTGTTTTAGGGGGCTCACTTTGGAAAGAGTTGTGTGATTTGGCCAGACGAGACTCTGGGCAGCCGATGAGCCCCCTGGCTTTGAAAACCCAGATGTTGGTGCTTCCCTCTCTGGTAACTAACTAGATTGACCAAAAAAAGATAATCTTTGGACACCAGGTATAGAATATAACCAAGAATAGATGAAGAGAACTCTCCAGCACAGGGAGAGATTATGCACCAGCATATTTTGCTAAAAGTCGGTAATTTCAGAACGAATTTCCTGGGTCAGTCAAAGGGGATGGTCTTGGTGAACAGGAGGCAGGAGCTCAAGGGAGGATAGAGTCTGGTTGCACAACAGGTTCCTTCCAGCCAGAGAGCAGTTGGGCGCTATGGGGAGACTGGTATCTGGTGTCCTCTCATACACACTGTAGAAAGAAAAGAAAAAAAGATCAGGCAAAAAGAGGGGAGGAGGAGGAGGAGGAAGAGGAAGAGGAAAAGAAACGGGGGGAGGAGGAGGAGGAGGAGGAGGAGGAGGAGGAGGAAGGTCAGCTGCCGCAGCAGCAGCAGCAATAGCAGCAGGAGCCAGCAAGGCAGTTCTCTGTTGTCTGCTCTGGCCCTCTGCTTTCCAGGCCTGGGTGCCCCTCCTTCCTCCACACTCCCCCCTCTGTGTTGGGGGGGAGGGTGATTTGTGAGGCCAACAATGCTGTCTGGTGGATGGGAAAGACTTCTGTAACTTAACTTTCTCCTTTCTCATCTCTTTCTCCAATCTCTCTCTCCCTCTCTGGCTCTTTCCTCCTCTCATGGTCCCTGCTTGCCTGCCTGCCTGTCTGCCTGATGGAGGAAGAGATTAGGAGCCATTAATTAATAAATAAATTGATTGATTGATTTAAAAAAATTTGTTTTAACATATTAACAGAAATAAATTATTTTGCTAAGGGTGTGCCTCTGAGAAATGTATTTCATATGGGGCAGGCACTGTACTAGTAGTCACTGAGAATACAAAGATAAAAATGAAAGCAGCTTCCATTCTATAATGAAAGATAACATATGAGCATATTCAAAATATGAACAGGGGAGGATGAGATTAGGTCTATTATTTCAGTGGTATAAGGAATTCTTGAAGAGGAAATTCCCTCTCAATGGAAATAGGCATCTTCACTAAGAGTTCCTGGGGCATTGATTGGTTAAGTGACTGCCCAATCACAGAGCCAGTAAACAGGCAAACAGAAAGGAAGGCAGGAAAGATTTTTAAGTGCTTACTACTACTACAAGTACCAAGTGCTGGGGATACAAATACAAGCAAAAAATTTTTAAAAGGCCAGTCCCTGCCCTCAAAAAACGTATATTCTAATTAGAGAAGGCAACATTTTAAAAGGAAGTAAGAAAGGAAGTGAGAGAAGTTAGCCACATGGGGCTAATGATGGTGAGGTCTGTAGAGTCAGAAACACAAATAGATGGGGGATGAAGCAAAAGTAGCCTAGCCCCACCCCACCCCACCCTGCCCCCAAAATTGAGGCCTCAGAAGGAACTTAATAATTAGAGAAGGGAGTTGACCTAACTGAAAGTTATTACAAGATGAGAAGGCCACAGAAATGATTGAATGTTCCAAGTTGAGGACGTCCCATGCGCTGAGGTAACAGCAACTAAAACATGGTTTTAAAGTCTCGTAACTCAATAGCAGTCCTGAGAGGGGAGCAAAGGGTAGTAGGTTTGAGCCTGTCCACAAAATGGAAACTTCAGAAGAAGTGCAATAATGAAAGAAGGAGGCCAGTATGGCAGAGGGTATCTCACCCAGATATTCCAGATATTCTAAAGTGATGAGGCCCCAGGCACTGAGACATGTTCCAGAATGAGATAGTAACTGAGGCATGGTTTTGAAGTCCATAAAATTAGGAGGAGAGTCAGTCATTATTTGTAAGTGGTAGGGCTTAAACACAGGTCTGCTGTTCTAATTTTTTGATACAAAAGAAATACAAATCATCTTTGAGAGAGACATTAGCAACTGAGAGGACCGGCAAAATCTCCCCCTAAAAGAACATTCCAAGGGACAGAGATGGAGAGTATAGCCGGCCCATATTCTTTCTAAGTATGAAGAGAATATGAAGTAATGGAATGATAACTAACACTAGACCGCTAGAGGAAACTACAACAGTTTGCTTAGTAGGGTTTTTTTTTTTTGAGACATAAGCTGATTACTAAGTCTACTGAAGGCATCTATTTTACTGAATATAAATGTATCGCCTAAGGGAACTAAGAGCTGAGTATTGGGAGAAAACATTAATCGTACATTTTCATTCATGTTAGGTAACTCAAAAATACTTGCCTTTTTATTATCATTGTGAATAAGATTAAATGAGAAGGAATGATTTCCTTTATTACAGACAAATTTGTTTACTTATTTATATTTTACAGGAGACAGTTTTCCTTCATTTCATAAATTCACTTGCAAAAAAAAAATAACAAATATAACCTGAAAAGTAAAAGTTGATACTGTCATTGGAACTGTCTGCATCTTTAAACTCAGCCTAGAATTTTTTTTATACTTTTTATTTTTTTAACAGATAGATTATGAGATATGTCATTCATGCCTCTAGGCAAGTGTCCCAGATTCATCTTCTGTTGTTATATGTGGAGTTGCCATAGTTCACCTCACATTTCTGAAGCAAAGACCACCTTCTTAGTACCACTGGTCTTGAAAATTAGTTCTCCCACTTGAAAAGATGTGTCTGCATTTGGGGGATCTTGGGAGGGGGGCAGGAGGATGAGGGTACATCTTTAAAAGATGGAATGTATTACTAGACCAGAAATAGACATGTGTCCAAGCTGGCAAAAAAAAATTCTCCACAGAATTGAAAGTGGAAAATAATTCTACCAGTGGCTGACTTTTCCTTCAGGGAATCTAGAGATCTCTGAGTTGTTTTCAGTTCCTCTCAAACTTTTCTATAGAGGATGCCCTTTCTTTCTGACATGAACTAAAGTTCTCCCTATAGGAAAAAAAGGTTTCGTTAATATTTGTCTTCCCATCTTACAGCGAGTTGGTTTTCAGGGTAATATACTAATCAGAACACCTATCTAGGCGGAGCCAAGATGGCGGCGTAGAAGCAGCAACACATCGCAGCTCTCACAGAGCCACCCCAAAATACCCATAAAATAGGACTCTAAACCAATCCTGGAACTCCAAAACGCACACAAAGATACTTCCCACTAAAGTCAGCTCGGCTA
>CM053584.1:224708533-224726569 GCA_028627135.1 Pseudochirops cupreus
AGTGAAATGGATGAATATTTATAAAAACACAAGTTGCCTAGACTAACTGAAGAGGAAGTAAACTACTTAAATAACCCCATCTCAGAAAAAGAAATTGAACAGGCCATCAATGAACTCCCTAGGAAAAAATCTCCAGGGCCAGATGGCTTTACTAGTGAATTCTACCAAACATTTAAAGAACAATTGACTCCAATACTTTACAAACTATTTGGGAAAATTGGAGAAGAAGGAGTCCTACCAAATTCTTTTTATGAGACAAACATGGTACTGATAACTAAATCAGGAAGAGACAAAACAGAGGAAGAAAATTACAGACCAATTTCTCTTATGAATATAGATGCAAAAATTCTAAATAAAATATTAGCAAAAAGACTACAGCAAATCATGACAAGAATAATACACTTTGATCAGGCAGGACTTATTCAAGGAATGCAAGAGTGGTTCAACATCAGGAAAACTATCAGTATAATCAATCACATCAGCAACAAGACTAGCAGAAACCATATGATCATCTCAATAGATGCAGAAAAAGCTTTTGACAAAATACAACATCCATTCCTATTAAAAATACTCGAAAGCATAGGAATAAATGGAGTTTTCCTTAGAATAATAGGTAGCATCTATTTAAAGCCATCAGCAAGTATTATATGTAATGGGGATAAACTAGAATCATTTCCAATAAGATCAGGGGTGAAACAAGGGTGTCCACTATCACCCCTCTTGTTCAATCTGGTACTAGAAATGTTAGCAATAGCAATTAGAGGAAAAAAAGAAATCAAAAGAATCAAATTAGGCAAAGAAGAGACTAAGCTATCATTCTTTGAAGATGATATGATGATATACTTGGAGAATCCCAGAGAATCAAGTAAAAAACTTCTTGAGACAATAAATAAATTTAGCAAAGTTGCAGGATATAAAATAAACCCACATAAATCCTCAGCATTCCTATATGTTTCCAGCAAAGCCTAACAGCAAGAGATAGTAAGAGAAATCCCATTTAAAGTTACTGTAGACATTGTAAAATATTTGGGAATCAACCTGCCAAAACAAACCCAGGACCTATATGAACACAACTACAAAACACTTTTCACACAAATAAAATCAGATCTAACTAATTGGAAAAACATCAATTGCTCATAGCTGGGTTGAGCTAATATAATAAAAATGACAATTTTACGTAAATTAAATTGCATATTTAGTACCATACCAATCAGTCTACCAAAAAATTACTTTATAGAGCTAGAAAAAAGTGACAAAATTCATTTGGAAGAACAAAATGTCCAGAATATCAAGGGAATTAATGAAAAGAAATTCTAGGGAAGGTGTCCTAGCCATACCAGATTTTAATCTCTATTATAAAGCAGCAGTCATCAAAACTACTTGGTACTGGCTGCGGAATAGAGTAGTGTATCAATGGAATAGATTGGGTACAAAAGGCTCAGTGGTCAATGATTATAGTAATATACTGTTTGATAAGCCCAAAAAACCCAGTTTTTGGTATAAGAACTCACTATTTGACAAAGACTGCTGGGAAGGGCTAAGCCTATCAAAATCAGTCATTGCACACTGTGGCTGTTATTGTGTACAATGTTCTCCCTGTTCTGCTCACTTTACTCAAGATCAGTTCATATAAGTCTTTCCAGGTTTTTCTGAAATCCTCCTATTCATCATTTCTTATAGCACAATAGTATTCCATTACATTCATATACCACAAACTTGTTCAACCATTCCCCAATTGATAGGCATCCCCTCCATTTTCCAGTTCTTGACCACCACAAAAAGAGGTTCTGTAAATATTTTTGTACAGGTGGGTCTTTTTCCCATTTTTAGGACCTCTTTGGGATACAGACCCCAAAGTGGTATTGCTGGGTGAGGCACATTTTCTATAGGGAAAACCCAATCAGAGCCCCACTAGAGGAGACAGACAGAAGCTTTGATCCAATATGAGTAATTTCCCAATTGAAAGGGCAACTACTCCTTCCTCTGTGCTAGGAAAGGGCAATTAATAGCAGTTTACTCCCTTTAGGAAGAAGGCACATTCAGAGTATCAATAGAGTCACCCAGTTGAGAGTGAAAAAGGCTTGGAGTTGTGACCAGATGAGATGTTTACAGGATGGTGAAGATGGAAGAGAAAGGAAGATTTTCTTGAGGGAGCAGCAGTGATCTCTGAGGCTTCCTCTCTCCAAATCTGAGACTAGTACTGAGAAGATCCAGTCACTCCTAGTCAGAGACCCCTAAAGGCCCTTCTAGCTCTAACATGCTATTTTTGAAGTTTTTTCTTCTTTCTTCTGTTTAGGAGGAGAAAATTAGCTTAAAATCTTCTTTCAGCCCCCTCTAAAAAAGTACCTGTTTTCTCTCAGAGTTATTATTGATAAGGCTTCCTGAATGCTAATAGTGAAGAAATAACTGACTTGAGAACCTAGTAATTAAGAATGGTTATGGAAAATAGAAAGCTACCAAAATGACCCAGCAAAGAGGTGGGATCAGAGGGCACCAATCACATCCTTTCCAGCAGCAGCCTCATGTTATCTTGGGATCTACAGTGAAATGAAGAGGCCCTTAATGTTCCAGATCTCACTGGGGTCTGCAGTGTTTGTCCTAGATTCAAAAATTCCTACTTCAGACCATCTACCAATCTAGGGGACTAGATCCACATAAGCATTTCAAAGTGATGATGTACAAAATGCAGGTAATTCAGAAACCCTTCACACTGGTATACATCTACCTTGAGAAAAGCAGCACTAATTTGAAGCTGTAAATCTGGAACTTTCATAGAGCTACTGCCAAGGGAGAAGTTGTTTTTCTACTGCTTGGATACTGCAAATTCTGACTTTAAGCCAGAAGTTTAAAGATGGAAATTCCAGGGAAATTGGAACATTCAGGGTTCCAGATTCCATGGTACAAAGACAATGGCATTGTATCTTTTTAAAAAACATGCAGACAGCAAGGTGGTGCTGTAGATAGATCACTAGACTTACAATCGGGAAAACTCATCTTCGTGAGTTCAAATCTGGCCTGAGATACTTACTAGCTGCATGACCCTAGGCAAGTCATTTAACTCTGATTACCTCAATTTCCTCATCTATAAAATGAGCTAGAGAAGAAATGGTAAACCACTCTAGTGTCTTTGCCAAGAAAACTCCAAAAAGGGTTGAAAAGATTTGGGCATGACTAAAACAACTCAGCAACTACAAAAAATGTACAGTCCAGAAAAAGAATTTTGCCTCCATAAACAATCTAATCATTTCTCCAGGTAATTTTTGGGTAGATTGGAGGCAGTTGTTGAATAAATGTTGTTTAAAAAAAAAAAACCTTTTCCCCCTTTCAGTGCCATGGTTTTAATTTTTTTCCTCATTGTACTGCTTAATGAACTATAGTCTAATGTAGTACTTAAATGCTTTCATTATGAAAATAAAGCATTCATAAATGGTATTTTTTAGTTGCAATGCCTAGTTCTCAGAACTACATGAGATGAATGACTGAGAATTTAGCATAATTTAGAATTTTTCTGTCTTTCTTATGTGGTTAACTTGAATCTAATGGCTTAACTAATATCATCAGCTGTGTTTGTTGTGTTTTCCCTCAATTTTGTATTGAAAATTTGTCATGGAGATTTTTTTTCTTCCTCTCCTGTGATTTCTGTTAATAAGAGATTTTAAGCAACAATGAAAATTCTCTAGCATAGGGACTCAAAGGAGAACATACGTGATGTCCAATCATATATGCAGAGTGTTCCCTTCAATCATAAAGTACATGGGCTCTATAATTTTAGCGTTGATGCATGACAGTAAAAGTGCTAAGATGAAAAAGCCTCGAGGTGCTGTTGAGTTCATTATAAGAAGCTGACAGTGCTTCTTCCACCAGATAAAAGAAATTTAATTATTGGCCTCTACAGGAGACAGTTGTGTCTACTTTGAATGTTATTTTTTTGCACCTAGCTACTTATTATTTCTACACAGTGCAAATTCCCTGAACAGATCTTGTATTTTAGTCTGTCTGTTCTGAAAGAAATAATCTAAATAAAATGTCTCTTTCCCTTTATTTGCACATCCCAGGTAATAAATATGAATCTAGTGTTTTCATCAAGTGAATGATGGCGAAATTTCAAAGATCTTTGTTTATTTAAATTTTTTCTTAGCAGAAAATTGGAGGTACCCAGTTCACTGAAATGACTTCGTGTGGGATACTGAGGACAGACTCAAAAGCCTCTGAGGTAGGGGGAAAATGACCTTTATCTTGTCTTTTGGGAGGCTTTTCTTTAAAATGATCATACGGTTCTTAAACGTATATTTTTCACTTTTTTCTTCTTCTGAAGGAGGCAGCCATAGACCTCAGGAGCTGAATGCTTGATAAGAAAATTCTAATCTGATAAAAATCTACTTTCCCCAAGGAAATTACACTGCTTCTGTGATAGATACTTTTAACTTTCTCATCCCTCCTTTGTAAAGTAAACATAATTAATGAAAGTCATAGAGAGGAAAATAAGTAAGTTGGCATTCAAAAGCCAATTGTTTAAGGTTTCCCCTCTAAATCATTAAGAAGGGGACCCTGTTAGAAAAGACCAAGGTTTCTATTTGCACTGGCAGTTTAAAGATCAGTTTTAAGAAGAAAATGATTATATAAGCAATTCGAGCTCAAGGTGAGAAGCAGGAAGCCCATGACCATGGGTTCATTCTGTCTCCATGAAGAAACCATGAAATGGATGGGGGGAGGGTCAGGAATAAGTTTCCCTATTTTGTTTGTCCCTTGTATCATTCCAAAGCCTCTGGTCAGGAAGAAAGAGGGGAAAATCAGTCAAACAAGTTTGGAATTTTGATTTTCAGTCAATTATTTTGCCAAAACGGGATTCTCCATAGAATCTGTGCCAAACACATAAAAGTACTTCATCCTCTCCTGGAAAAGGCTCAAGGCTAAATATTAAACCTGATTTTGCCTTGCATGACACATTCAAAGGATCTATGATTGCTGCCATATGAGAAACTACTAAGATGAGAACTTCCTCCACTGATTCAAGTCCTAGGGAACAGCTTGAAAAGCAGGTTAAGTGGTTAAGTGACTTGCCCACAGTCACATGGTTATAAAATATAAATATTCGGACCCAGGTCTTCCTGACTCCTGCGCCAATCACAAATCTACTATTTAATGCTGCTGATGCAATATGACATGCTAATGAACAAATTGAAATAATCTAGTCTCCTAACAATAGACTTAGACTTTCTATGGCCACAGGTGTCTAGATTTTTTTTTTTTACTATTGTTAACTGATTGGACAGCTAGAGAGCAATAATACATGAATGCATGATAGTCTTATACCCTAATGTCAGTGCTGGAGGGCAGAATGCAACCTTCATTCAGTGTTAGGATTTTCTAAATTATTCAGATTGGTTGACTAGAGGAGATACTCAGTTGTTCCCTTCCAGTGGAGAGATAGGAATAGCTCTTAGAGAAAGCAAACCATCTCTAACCAGAATATCTTTCCTTCCTCCCATAACAAATATAGCCAATTTAGTGCTTAATTATACGCTGTCTTATACTACTGTCTACTGTTTCTTATCTCATTCTACATCCTATCTGCCCAACAAGAGTTCAAGTTTCCTAAGTATAGGGACTCTCTCTCATACCTCCAGCATAGGTCTGGGCACTTGCAAGTCTTAAGAAATAGTTGCTGAATTGCTTCTTCTGTCAGGCATTTGGGAGATCATAGTTTCTTGCTGGTTTTCCAAGTTTAGATGTAATTAGGGCATGCTGAGCAGCTTTCCCATGTACCTGACATCTATGTCCTCACCTGATGCAGCACAATTGGCTGAACCTTGGACTGTAGGCCTGGAGAAGAGTGCTCTGACAGGCAGGCTGTCCTGTGTGCAGAGCCTCCCACTGCTCATTAAGTATGAATGCAGTGCCAAGCTGGCATTTGTTAGCTCTATCCAGAGACAAGATTAGAATTTGAAATAAGCCAGACTTGTTGGAGAAGTAGGCAGAAGTAAATAGACTAATGGTGTTCATTAGGTGCAAATGGAGGTGGGGGGGGGGGGGAGGAAAATAGTTGAAGGGACAACTTTATAGATACAAGTTGGGAGTGAGTGGTTATACATGAGTACAGTTATTAAAGAGCTTGTATCAGGAGTTTATTATTTTTAAGCAATGTGCTAAATGCAGAAACTTCAGCAATGAAAAAAGGAAATAGAAATTGTGAAGTAATCTTTACTCAGTTCTATCTTAAGAAACAGTAACAGAGCAATCTCAAGAGCAGAGCCATTCTCTCACAATTCATTTGGTTCCTTCCCTTGATTACTTCCTCCTATCACCAATAGTTTTTCATTGTGTGTCTCTCCAACAATGAGCTAAAATGCTATGAATGTGAAGCAAATAAGGATATTCTATTTTTTTCCTTTTAAATTTAAGCTGTGTCTTAATTACTCAAGTTTGCAAAGGGAAGACTAATCTTAAAATAATCTTGGAATAATGTATAATATCTCAATCAAAGGCTAGTCTTTTGATTGTGTTACATGTTTTGGGAAATTTACTCACTACACATTTGTGAAATGTTTAAATTCATATTGAAATCATTTCATTCTCTCTAACAATACAAGACATGGATAGTTGAGAAGAAATAACCTATGAATTTTGTTAGGTGCTGGTAGAGGGTAACCTGAAACCAAAAATTAGTTCACTGTACTATGGGTGTGGAATGTTGCATGTGCTTCCAGTCATAATCATCATGTTGGTTGGGAATGTTCAGTGTAGAGGTGGTGGCAGGGATTATATATGGATGTGGATGTGATATAAAAAAATCATCTATAAAATCATAAATTATCAATTTAATAAATGCTCTAGATTAAAATAGAACCATGGTTTCATAACACAATAGGTACACAGACACTGATGTAGCACTTAACATAAAAAGTAGCTAAGAAAATGACTAAGATATCACCACATTTTGATCTAGAGATCTCACTATGCATATATGCTAAAGAAGTCAAAGACAGAAAGAAATATTATGTTTGCATTAAAATATTCACTATGATACTTTTTGTGGTAGCAAAGAACTAGAAATTATTGCGAGCAGAAATCCACCAAATGAGAAAAGGCTGAACAAAATGTGGTACATGAAAGTAACATAACTGTTACTACTGTACCATATGAAATTTTAAATAGGAAAAATTTAGAGAAGTACAGGAAGTCTTATGAACTCTTGCAGAGTGATGGAATAATTACCAGGAAAGTGATATACGCAGCAACTACAACAATGTAAATGGAAAGAACTGCAACAAAAAATATCTGAATCCTGTAAAATTATAATTACAAAGTTTGGTCCTTTTATTTAAGAAAGGGAAAAAAGTTTTGGTAAACCTTCCTCCTTTATAAAGGTGGGTGACTATGGATGTAGATCCTTGCACATACCATCAGACTCAATGGATTTGTTGTTCACTTTTGCTTTATTGCTTTTTTTTTCCTTTTTCAACAATGGATGTTTTTCTAGGTTTCTAGTTTTTCTAGTTCCCATCTAGGATATGGGAGCTAGTATAATCAGAAACAAAGGTGATGTAAGGACAAAAGATATCAATGAAAACTAAATCTCTTTTAGAAGGCATAATCCAGTGGGAAAAATCCATAATCCATTAACATTTTCAGACATATTAATCCACAGGATCAATCAACAAGGCTTTATTAGGCACTCAACATATGCAAGGCACTGCATATTGTGATGAACAGGGTGAGATGTATTTGAAATCAGAAGACTTGGGTTTGAAGCTGGACTCTGCCACTTACTCTTTGTTTGACTCTGAGCATGTCACTTAACCTCTGAAATTCAGGTTCCTCAACTATAATTAAAAGGATTGGAATAGATGACCTCTAAAATCCCTTGTAGTTCTAAATCTATGATCCTATACCCAGAAGCATAAAATACAATGTCTCAAATATGGCTCAAATCCAGATGCATTCCAGTATGCAAGGAAAAGAGAAAGAGTATTGCATGTGAAACTGTGAACATAGTGAAACATCTGAATCAGATGGAATTTATTTTCATATATGATGACATACAGATAGTCATGGGGCAAAAAAAAGTCAAATTTTGCTTTAACACAAAATTTTTTTGTATATCTATACAAAGTGATGAGTCAATTAGTAATGAAATATATTTTTATTTTCTGTATATACAAGGCATCTCAAAAGTCTTAATAAAGTTTTAATAGCTGCACTAAGACTTAATATATCTTGCATTAATAACTACTCATTTTTATTATATCTGTTATATCTGTTAATTATTGAATTTGTTAATGGTTTTCATTCTTCACCTTTTGCCCTGATGTCTAGAAATTAATATTTAAGAAAAAAAGAGGGAAAAAAATTGGTGTGATCCAGGATCAGTGATGTATTTACTTTACCTTGCTCATCCATTGGTAGGTGATAATTCTGAATTTTCTGATTCTTCAGACAAATTTGTAACACCAGTACTCTGACTCAATATTGTGTTCACCTTTCTGAGCAGGGTGCTACCATTGTAAAATGAATATATTTTCATTAAATATTATTAATACATTAAAGGCAATATTATTTCACAAATTAAGAATTATGTTTCACTTAAATGCACCATGAATTTATGAAAGCACCTGCTAGGCACAAAATACCGCACTAGCTTTAAAAAATGAAATGGCTACATTTTAATTCTAACCAATTTTTCTTTTTCTTCCTCCAAATAATCATGAATTTTGACACATTTATCTTAAATGGAAATTTGCTTTTTATTCATGGGAAAAAATGCCTCTGTCAGGGTTTAATGAGCATGGTTTACTGAACCACCTTTACTTTTTTCCCCCAAACAATGCAGTTCAACAGCAATCTAACACTCTTTCTCAATCCCTCCTCTTCCCCCCAGCTCAGTGTTTGGTTTTACACCTGCTTTATGTGTTTGCTTATGTTAATAAAATGGAATATCTATTTATATTGTACATCTTTAAAAGCCAGTTAGGTTGCTCCCTTCATACCAAACCATATAATAATTCCAAATCTAGGGAATAATTTATAGTCCTCTTATGCTTATATATTGTTGTGTTCCACAAGGAACTAAGAACTCAAAAGTTGGATTTTGAATCAATTACCTAGGGTCATTGAACGTGACTTATATTACCTTGTTGGAGTTTGAAATTGGAATGTCAACCAGATAGTAATAAGAACAGATGATAAAAGACATGATCTGCTCTATAATATGTCCATTCAATTAGTGTAGATAAGCACTCTCCAGCATACAGGTATACAGTACATTACAGACACCCAAAGGGCTAAAGTTAAAACTGTATTCATTAGAATTATAAGCCCTGCAATGGGTTTGTATATTCAGAAGTCAATTTTCCTCATAAGTACCATTACCTTTAATGGGAACTATACCTAGCCATTAAAAAGGATTGAACATGCTTGTTCTTTTTTTAATGCATCCATCAAATAAACTATGTCCCAAAGGCTTCATGAAATACTGGAAAAATAATTAAATAATATGCTAAAAATCAGATGAAATATTTAAAGCTGTCATATGAGGCTATTACATAATGAATAAATTTGAGTCATTCATTCAGAATGCAATTGTGAAAGAGAAAGCAAGTTCAGGGAATAGATATCATGGAAGTAAATGTTTTCTGAGATTTGATTTTAACAGAACTGGCAGATTGAAAAGGAATACATGTAATGTCTGAAGTCTTCATGGAGTCTGAGCATCCTCATAGGATCATAGATCTAGAATTAGAAAGGACCTTGGGAACATCTAGTCTAATCCCTTTGTTTTACATATAAGGAGACTAAGGCCCATAATCAAGGTTAAGTGATTAGTCTGAAGTCACATGGGTAGTAAATGAAAGAATCTGAACCAGATTTTGAACCTGAACCAAATCCAGAATCTGAACACATGCCTTCTGACCTCAAATTTACTTCCTTTTTCCACTATATGTGGCCCCTGTACAGTTATATACAAACAAATGGTGAATCACCCAAATACTGAATCCAGCTTGCATAATACATGCATACACGCACACACACACACACACACACACACACATACACAGATATAAAATATACACATATGTGTATATATATATATGTATATATGTATACACACACCTCCTGCCCCCAAATCTGACAGAAAAAAGTGGAAGCAATGAGTTCAGAAAACAAGAATATAATTACTAGTAAGATAAAAACAATAATAAAAATAGTAACAATCAACCAAACTGTCCTAGGAAAACTGGTGAATGCAAAATACATTTCTCCTTCAACCTTTGTTTTCCATTTCCTTTCTTTCTCATGCAGTGATACACTGAAGTAGTATACTTGGCTTGCTAATCTTTTACCTCCTTATCTGTTCTCCCATTGTCTTCTCTTCCTATATTGTTTTTCTATTTTTCCTCTTGATGATGAGCCCTTTCTTCATCCTGTCAAAGAGTAGTATCAAGTGAAGATCTTAATATTTTATTTCTCCTTTTAATATCTATCCTTAAATATTCATTTCTGAGCCAAGTTATAGAAAATGTTGTCAGTTAATGTTTAGTCAATTCATAGTTTTCTTCATTGCTGCTTTGCAGAAGAAAACCCTGGAGCCATTTGGATTATTTCCTGCACTGGCTTGTCCCTCCATACTGCATGTCTGTCAGTGGTTCAGATGATCAGAGGCACAGTTTACTCATGAATTGACTTAATTTAAATTGCTCAACATCTTAAGGCTGCAAGTACTATTAACCACTTCATTGTTAAACAATTCAAACGAATTGCCCAGCAGATAGAGTTTTGCTTTGACTACATTTTGGGGAGCTGTTAATTCTTCATTGTGCAGCCTTGAGAATAGGCTCAACAAGAAAATGGGCTGTAAAATAGAAATCTGATTTTGATGAAGTTTGGCCTTGCAGGGAGAAAAAAAAATCAGTCACAGAAATGGAAGATAAACAATTGATGTTCCCAAGTCAGTGATATGAAAGCTTCTACATTTCCTCTAAAATAAATTAATTTGGCCTGGCAGATATTTCAGTAAGGAACTCCCAGTTTGGAAACACCCTCTACTGATGCAGATTATATGTAACTTAATGTTCTAAGGGGCAAAGAAAGGTTAAGTGACTTGTCCTAGTCAGCCACACAGTTAGTTATGTAACAGAAGCAGGATTTGAACCTGCCTTTCTGACTCCAGGCCTGGCCTTTTGTCCACAATACCATACCATTTCCCATAAAATTCCTTAAAGCAAAAAATAAATAAATAAATAAGGCTTCATCTTGAATCTAAGAAAATTTTCCCAAATAAACTATCACATTATGAGATATAAAGCTAGAAAGCACATTATTAACTGTGAAACTCTATAATTGGTTTCCTTATAGGCCTTCAATTTTCGCTAAATAAAATTAAAACTGCCATCCAATTCTGATGTCATTAAGAACATGACAGGTCATTTGTCAGGAAAAGGGTTACATATAAGTGGCATCTGATCATTTGTTGGCAATATTAGCATATAAATGGCTGTGGAATGTGTGAAATATTGTCAGAAGAATTTTAATCAAAATTGTGGCAGTGTCTGTTAAATTGGGGTTTACTCCCAGTTCACATGATAAAGATCCTTCTTTCCAATCCAAATGATGAGAAACAAATTCACTGAACCAAAAGGCAAATTCATGGAGAAATTCATAATTCCACCAGTTTTCAACGAAACAAAGTCAAGGATATATGAATTTGTTTCAAATGAAAGGGTTATCTTAAATAATCTGGCAAAGAGCCTTTCTTCTTCTGACAAAGTCTGAGACTGTGGTTCTTAAGAGTAACAAGCAGGGATATTTACAATTCATTGTTCATAAAGTATAATAGAGTCTTTCAGCCTTAATGCTGATAAACTGAATAGCAAAATACCAACAAAACCTGATTACCTGGAAACAATTACACTATCTTAACATTTATCTAAAATTTACTACCTGAATTTTAAAGTTCATCTGTGACTGTCATTGAGGAATACCCTCTGTCAACACAAATGCAGTCTAATTTTGATTTAGTAGATTAGAGCATCTTGCCTGAAGACTATAGAGGTTAAATAACTTATCCAGAATCACAAAACTAATTGTCAGAGACAGGATTGGAAGCCCAATCTTCCTGACACTGCAGCAGTCCAGCATTCTAATCATTATACCATGCTCCCTAACTTTTAAAATTCAATGGACCACAAATCCTGTTTACCTGATCCACACCAGAGGTGAAAAGAGAGAAGGTGGTTTAGAAAGATGTTACCAGCTCCCAGTTCACAACTTCTTGGTCATCTTTCCAGCTATGTGATTGTTTGAGGGCACTCTGACTTCAGAAATCTATTTTTACTTTCCTTTAACCATTGTAAATATCATAGCAAAAAGAATACAGTTCCTTATAGTAAATGACCTAAGTTTGAGCTTAATAAGCAACCTAAGTAAATTGCCCTCATGGTAACTTAATGTACTTGAGACTATTTGGGATGAAAAATATCCTTCATCCTTAATTTAGTGAAAAGAAATAAACACAGAGATCTCTTAGGATAAGAACAGGACTTTATTCTCTTCCCCAGGAGAAGAGGGCGATCTTCCCCATGACTCATCATGGAGAAGAGGCCAGTTACAAAAGATAGTACTGGAATTTACAACCTAACTTAGTCAAGACCCCTCCCTGACTGTTTCCCCTCTCATTGGTGGAGAGGCATACTTCACCAAATACTTCCCCAACTGGGACAGCAAAGAAAGATAAGGGGAGGGTCCCACCAAGACGGGGGAAAAAAGACAAAGGAACATGAAAGTGATTGACAGAAGCAATTTGAAAAGTTAACCACCCTAAATTGAGAAGTTTTCACTCATCCCGTACAAGACTCAGGTTCTTCCTCCTGTAAAAATAGGAGCCCTGATACTCTATTGATCTCTCAAGGATGTTGGGTGGAAAGTATTTTGTCAAGTTTAAAGTCCTACAGAAATGTAAGCTATTATCATTCATTTGCTTTAATAAATCAGAATTGATAAAGTCAATCCCTTCCCAGGAGTCTATGTAGCAATAAAACAATTAGCATGGTTCTAGGTAAGGTCCCTTCTGAATCAAATTTTCTGAGTCTGTGACTCTATGATATATTCAGATGAGATTAGATGGCCACTGAAGAACCTTACAATTCTGACATTCTGTGATTTTCTTATTCATTTTTCCCCATTCTCTCATAGTCTAAATTGGGAGTATTTTTAACCATTTTTCTATCATAAACCCCTTGTTCTGATAAAGTCTGTGGACTCCTCAGAATATTGTTTCTAATCGCATAAAATACGTAGGATAAGAAAGGAAATCAATTATATTAAAATTAAAATGTAATCCTTTTCTTCAACATTCAAGTTCATGGAGCCCCTGAAATGCATACAAGGAACTCCAGGTTAAGAATCTCTGGTATAGATAAACTTTTGCAGAATTTTGTAATGAAGTTTACTTAAATGCTTATTTGCTTAAATGTGTAAATAGATTTGTGATCTCATTGATTTGGAATTTTCCTCCCAAGATGCAGGTAGTAACCTATCCTTTACTGCACATTCTATGCCATTCCTGTTCATGTCTTCCAATAAGGTGGCCATAGGGGAGCCACCCAGTGTGCTGGATGTCTTTATTTCTCCTGACAAGGTAAGGCTATCATTGAAGACCTGTGGCTGTACAGCTACTAATTATATCCATCTCCACTGTGATCTCAAGATTAATCTTTTCTTCCTGCCATATAATTCTTTAGTAATGTTCTATCAGATTGTTCATCTTTTATTTCAGATGACCCATATATGAGAAAGTCTAGAAGAAGAGCATCAAAATTAGGGGAGGAAATACTTTCCAACAAAACCTAAAGTAGGAGGAAATAAAAAATGTAAAAAATCTAATAATGAGGAATACTTCTGATGAGGTACAGGCTCTGGGAACCCCCTTGAACTCTGATTGAATCTTCCCATTTGATGAGGCATTTGCATGAGGCCATCAGCCTTTCCTTGTGGCTCTGTCCAAACCTTTGTTACTAGGGTGGCCCTCCATTGTCCATGTACTTCCCACCCTTGAGCCTATCAAAATTTCTATACCCAAATCAACTGTTCTACCTTTGCATCATTGTCTGTTGGGCTCTAGGTAGCCTCCAGCAACTTCCCACCCTTAATCACTTATTTGCTGGAGTCTGACCTCATTGACTCCTCCTGAAGACCCTCCCCAAACTCCTTCCCTAGACCACCCCTAGATTCTTCCCACAACCTTTCTGTATATAAGACCCCATCTTGCCCCCACGTGTGTGAAAGCACCATAGAATTTTCCAATACAAGCCTTATAAACAACTAGGCTCCTTAAGAGTCTACCCAATATGGCAAACTTTTAATGAACTTTTAATAAACTTTGCTTTTCTTTGGGTGAGAGAAGACTTGAGTCAAATTCATTCTGCAGGACCTGGCGTGTTGGTATTTTGGGGTCTATGCCTCAACATTTTATGGTAACTACATCATTTTTATGGTTCCCTGATACTGGAAACACTGCTAATCTCAAGCTCTTCTCCAGACAGGACTGGAAAGTACCTAAGCTTCTCTCTTTCCCTGGTACCGTGGAGGTATGGGGTTTTTGTTTGGTTTTTTTGGAGGGGGGATTTTGTGTGTTTTTTGGGGGACTGACCTCTCAGGTTCTCAGTCCTGTTTGGTTATGTTGGAGAACATGGACCTGGACACAGCTTCTGAAGAATGGAGGACAAGGACAGATGTCCCATCCAGAAGTGTAAGCCAGATTCTTTCAATTCTCTCGGCACTAGGGAATTGGGAAAACTTCAGGTACTTTTTTGTGGGGGGGGGTTTTGATTGTTTTTCAAGGCTTACTCTCAAACCTTCCTTTATGGAGAAAGGGACTTCCAGGACCTACGCCTATAGCTCCCAAAAGTTCACCTTCGGGTTGTCTTTTACAACATTGGAAAAAAATTGGTTTCTCTGGAGACCTTAAAAAGGAAAAGTTGATGTGTTGGTTTTTTTTTTGCAACACTGTTTGGCCTAGGTATCACCTAGAGGACCATGAATCATGGCCTGTTTGGGGGACTTCAAAAGATAATACTCTCTTGCAGTTAGAATAATACTGTCACAAAGAAGGAAGACGGATAGAAGTTGCTTCCTTAATGGCCTTCGTTGAACTTTCTCAGAACAAGGTTCTCAGGAAAGATTGTGAGATGCTTGAAGCTAGAGCCTCTCCACAAAGGGGCAATGGGGACCAATTCCTATGGCTTTAGGCCCCAGCCCCTCCCCCCTCAGCGACTTCTGCTCAGGTCCTGGTCACTGGTCTTGCTGAGGCGCCTTCCTCTATGGCCCCTCCCCCCTCAGCAGCTCCTGCTCAGGCCCCAGTCAGCTGTCTCACTGAAGCAGCTCCCCCAGCCCCTACTGCTGCACCTCAGCCCTTTTCTCCTTGCAATCCCTTCCCTTTTCCTCTAGCTCAACACCCCTCATTTCCTGCCTCCTACACCATATATACCACCCTACATCTCCCAGCATGGCCCCTCCCCCCTCAGAAACCTCTGCTCAGGTCCCAGCCACTAGTCTCGCTGAAGTGCCTCCCACTGTGGCCCCTCCCCTGAGGCAACACCCACTCAGGCCTCAGGGCTAACTGGAACCCACAGACAATGGTGCAAGGGTAGAACAGTTGAATTGGGAAGTAGATGGACAATGGAGGGCCAAGCTAGTAACAAAGATTTGGGCAGAGCCACAATGAAAGACTTATGGTCTCATGCAAATGCCTCATCAAATGGGAAGATTCAATTAGAGTTCAAGGGGGTTCCAAGAGCCTGTACCTCAAAGATTCAAGGAGAGCTCAAAGGGGCTCCCAGAGCATGCAACTCATCATTTCAACCTCTACTTTTTTACTTTGATATTTTGAGGAATTAATGATTTACTTAGTTCAAAAACTCCTTCTTTGACACAGATTACAACCCATTTATCCCATTTTTCCCTGAGGCAATTCAATGATTGAAATTCCTCTTCTCCCCTTCTCTTTATCCCACATCACTCAGATGTCTTCTCCATTACAATCTCTTCTTTTACTCCTGTCTCACAAGAAATGGCCCTACTCCTTGGCAAGGAGAAACTCCCTACAAGCACACGAAATCTCATTCCATCCCATCTTCTCCAGAAAATTGCCCCTCTTCGGTCCCTACTCACTCACTAATTTTGCCTGTCTACTGGCTTCTTCTCTAGTGCATGCCAACACTTCTATGCCTCTCTTCCTCAAAAGAACTTCCATTTGATCCATCCTTTCCCACTAACTGTCATCCTATGTCTCTCTTCCCTCTCATAATCAACATCCTTCAGAAGGTATTGTACAATGGGTGGCTCCACTTCCTTTCACTTTCTTCTTAACTCTAATTTTATCATTCTAATTTTATCATTCAACTGAAACTTTCTCTAAAAAGTTACCAATGATATTAATTGCTATATCTAATGGTCTTTTCTAAATTCTCATTATTCCTCCATTCTCTGTAGACATTGACACTGTCAATCACCTTCTCCTGGACACTCTTCTTTCTGTCTTTTTTTTCCTTTGATATTGTCCTCTCATGGTTTTCTTCTTAACATATCCAAACACTCTTTCTCAATCTCTTTCTCTGGATCTTTATCCAGACCTCTCCCACTAAACCATGAGTGTCACCTAAATCTCTGTCCTGGGTCTTCTCTTCTTCTTCTATACTATTTTATATTATTATTTCTCTTTACTATATTTGGTACACTCATCATTTCCCATGTATTCAATGATCATTTCTATGTTAAAGATTCACAAATCTGCTTATACCTAGCTCTAACCTCTCTCCTGATCCTCATTCTCTCGTCTCCAATTGACTATTGAATATCTTAAACTGAATGTTCTAATATCTTAAGATCAACACATCCAAAAATGAACTCATTATTTCTACTCCAAAGCCTCCTGTCTTCTTAACTTTCCTATTACTATTAAGTACACCACCATACTCACAATTTCCTGGGCTCAAAATCTGGGTTGTCATGCTCAATTTTCAGTCTTTCTCACTTCCCATATCTAAACTGTTGCCAAGTTCTGTCAATTTCTACTTTTGCAACAGATCTCACATAGATAGCCTCTTGTTTCCTCTGACACTATCACTACCCTGATAGAAGCACTTATCACCTCAGTCCTAGAATATTGTAGTAATATTCTGGTTGACGTTTTTGTCTCAAGTGTCTCCCCACTCCAATCCATTCCCAACTTAGCCATCAAAATGATCTTCCTAAAACACAGGTCTCACCACTTAACTCTCCTATTCAATAAACTCCAGTGTCTCCTTATCATCTCCAGGATCAAATATCATATCCTCTGTTTAGTTTTTAAAGTCCTTCAAAATTGGCCCCTTCCTACCATTCCAGTCTTCTTACATATTATTCTCCTTCAGATATGCTATCCAATGTTATACTCTCCTTGCTGTTCCTTGCACAAGATACTCCATCTCCTGACTGTAAGAATTTCTGCTGGCTATTTCCCACACCTCTAACTCTTTATTTCTATCTCTCAGGTTCCCTGGTTTCCTTCAAGTCTTAGAAAAAAATCCCAACTTCGGTTTTTCCTAGTTCCCCTCAATGAAAGTTCCTTCGCCTCTGTCTCTACCCCTGAAGAGGGGGAAGGTGTGTGGGATTTCTAACGAAATCCTTTCTAGGTTCGTTGTCAGAAAAAGAATTTACTGGACTCACCCGTCCTTTGGTAGAGTCATAAAAGTTTATTTGTTTCACTGAGGCAAGGGGTGCAAGCTGAAAGGGATTTAAGGCAGAGTTACGCTTTTCAGCAAAGCGGGCAGGGGGGAAGATAGAAAAAGACCTGCAAGGTGCTGGGGGATAGAGGTGTCATTTTAAAGGCATAAAACTGTCAGTCAGAGGCTCATTATACTAACTAGGTGGGAAAAGGTGGGATTAGGGAGGAGTGGTTAAGTGCTTAAAGGGCCATACATTTTTGATACCACCTGCGCAGGTGAATTAACCATAATGCATTGAGAAATTCCACTGGGTTGGGGAGCGGGGGGGGGGGGGGGG
>CM053584.1:224727069-224744679 GCA_028627135.1 Pseudochirops cupreus
AAGTGACATAGGAGAGAATAGACTGGGGGAGGGGGACACACTGGGATGGCTGTTTGGGGTGGTGGGTGGGGGAAAGACGGGGAGAAAATATGTAACTCAAAATCTTGTGGAAATGAATGATGCAAAGTATAATAAAATTTAAAAAATAAAATAAAATAAAATTCCACTTTCCACAAGAAGTCTTTCTCTGTCCTCTTTAATGTTATCTTTCCCCTAAGACTGCCCTCAGTTTATCATGTTTTACATAGTTGTTTACATACAATCTCCCCATTAGACTTAAGCTCTTTGAAGGCAGGACTCTTTTTTGCCTTTCTTTGTATCTCTAGCATTTAGCACAGAACTTTGAATACAGCGGATGTTTAATAGATACTTATTGAAAAATAAATAAATAAAAAATGAATGCTTGTTGATTTTGACTTAACAAGAAATAATTACAGCTTCTATGCCAACATCTGTTTCAGCGAATGAAGAAATAGAAAAGTTATAAACTATGATCAAGATACAAGTTTTCTACATATACAATGATTTTTAGTAATGTCAATGTATAGAGGAGCATAGGGAAAAGAAGATGAAAAATATCATTTTGGATCAAGATATAAAAGAAGCCAAAAGCTTGTAAGTTACCCAGAAGCCTCAGCCTGATAATCATAAATACTTCAAGAAAATCTTAGAAGGCACAGAATACGATGAACATTAATAATCCAGGAAAAAACAAAGTTGACTGTATCTTAAACAGAAAATGAGGTTTACTGACAGCAGTAATTTCATAATTCATTTTCTAAGTATAGCTAAATCAACAAGTAGTTAGAGCTATGGCCAAATGAATACTAAATTAAAACAAAATATTAAGTCAATGAGTCCAGTGGCTCCAACATGACCTAATTAAACAAGCTGTAGTCTGAAAATAAAATGGAAATTTAGCAGAAAAAAGATTCAACTCTATTCCAGTTTTTATAGGATTTTCATTAATACAATCACCACAACAAAAAAAAAATTAAAAGAACTCAGAAACTACCAGTAATCGTAATGGGAATTTTAAGATCTTCCCTCCCCTTTAATAAGCCTAAGGGAATTTGAAGACCTTCCCTGTTCTGATGATATACCTTGCCTCCTAATAAGTCAACTGTAATCCCAAGGAGACTGTGGTGGGAGGAGTTTGCTGAAGGGTGGAGCAGAGCCCACAGGAAACTGAGAGTCAGAGCAGTTAGAGACAGAGGGAGGAGAGGAATATTCCTTTGGTGCTACGCTACCTCACTGAGGTAGTTTTGGTCTTTATCAAGACCAAAAGCAGCCAAGAACAACACTGATTTAGAATATAAGCTCATTTGAAGAACATTATAGGGAAACAGTGACAGAAGAAAATGAACAAGACTGCCTCATAAAATAACAAAAAAGAAATTTAGGGGAAAAATCAGCCTAAAGAGCACTTGGCATCATAAACAATTAAGCCATACCATCCTGAAGTCATTTGTAAAAGAAACTGGGGGGGAAGCAGGAAATGACACAAAAAGCAACAAATCTGTCAATATTTGTATTGTGGTCAATAATAATAAATGATAATAAGTCTATAAAGTTCTAAGGCTTACAAAACACTTTGACTTGCAGTATCTTGTTTGAGCTTTACAACAATTCTGTAAAGTTAAGTTTTATAGGTATTTACTGTTCCCATACTACAGATGAAATTGAGGGTTGAATAGGTTCAGTAACTTTTCAGAAGTGGATTTTGAATGGAAGAAAAATTAAGGACTGAATAAATTGCTGTAATTGGCACCCACGAACGGGATAGGATATTCACAGCAATGAGATCATGTATCCAATTGAAGTGTAAAAGAATTATTACTGCCATACAAGTTTTCAAACATTCTTTTGCTCACATGTGGACCACAGTTGATATCATTTTCCCACCTATTTGTCATTACAATTTTCTATAGAAACTGCTTCCAGTTCTATAGATACTACTCCAAAGCACCTCTAACAATTGTTCAATATTTCTTTACTGAAGTCCTATGATATACTAGGCATTGCAGAGATTTTAAAAAGACAAATGATAGTATATCTTCCTCAGATATTTAATTCTCCCAGGAAATAAGAAAGAATGAGCTGCAATTCTAAGTGAGAGTATGAGAAAAATTTGGAGACTGGAAAAATTAGTGGGGACTAGGCAAATTCAGGAAGGTTTTTTAGAATATGTGAGTCTTGGGAGAAGGTAGGTTGCAGAGTGGAAAAAGTACTATCCCTGGAGTCAGGAAGATCTGAGTTCAAATATGGTCTCAGCCATTTGATAGATAGATAGATAGATAGACAGACAGATAGATGTGTGTGTGTGTGTGTGTGTGTGTGTGTGTGTGTGTGTCTTGATTTAGGCCTTGAATGGTGCTGGAAAGGGTTGAGAGACAGAGATATAACTGGACCTTTGGTTATTGCTGAATTCACTAATAAAGAGGGCATATGGAGAAAAGCAAATACGGCCCAGGGTAAAGCTTAGGGATTCTATCCATGGCTGAGTGGAAGGACATGAATGATGAAACAACACAGAAGAAGTGGAGAAAGAAGGAAATGGGAGGAAAAACAAGAGAGAACAAAAATTAAGGGAAGAAATAGTATCTCAGAAGTAAGGCTCATCAGCAGTGCTAAAAACTGGAGAGAAATCAAGAAACATAAGAACTGAGAAAAGGTGACCAGATTGAGCAACTGAGAGACTGATGCTAATTTTGAAGGGAGTAGTTTCAATTGAGTGCTGGAGTCAAAAACAGGATGTGCTGGAGCCAGCTCACACCTGCCTCCTAGTAGAGAGCCAATTGTTAAATCAGGGCTTAATTTATTGTTTTGCTGGTTGTCGAGACTTAAGAAATTTATGGACAAAAATGTTAATAATGCAGATAAAAATGGGTGATATGTGAATTTTTTTTTCAGAAAGTCAGTTATTAAATATTTACCTGCACATCCTAGATCATAAACCAGAATGCAAGGAGTTGAGAAGCAACCAACAGTAATTAGAGGTAAAGAATATAGACTTTTTCTCTCTAGGAGTCTACCTAATAAAGGGAAAAGAGATTAAAATGATAGCTCCTAACATACACTACAGATAGGCATAGTTAATGAGAGAAAGTCACTAAAAGTGGCATTTAAGCAGCTCCATGGAGTAGAACTTCTGGCACCAGAAAAGAGAGCTTGCCCCAGAAATCAAATCAAGTTGTAGAGAGGCAAAGATTCTGGGACTCACTTAGCAGAGATGCTGTGCCCAAGAGGAAGCTTTGTGAGGACTCCAGATGGCGAGAAAGGATATCTAGGCTGTGAAATACCTGAACTGTGAGTAGTTGGCCACATGTGTGCCTTACATTTGTGCCTCAATACCAGTGTATTCTATGCTTGTAGCCACTCTTTTCATGAACTCTGTATATTTGCAGGAGATTGCACCCCAGATTTATGTGGGAAAATAAATGTTTTATAGCTATTATCCTTATTATGTCATGGTAATAAATGCCTTTTCTTAAGAACAGCAAAAAAGATAATGGCTTCCCATTTTGACTAGGAATTCTTACAACTGGGCACTAGATACATGTCATACTGCTTTCATTTGAACTGTATTGTGAAGAGAAGGTAGGGGTGAAAGGAACTGTATCATTGCAGGTCATGTGGTATGTGATTAGTGTCCCTACATGGCCTAGAAACACATCTCTTGTTGAAGCACCTGAGCTGCAGGGGAAAGAGGCCTGGATCCTAGTAAGATGGGAGAGGTAAGTACTTATGGCTACAGCATTCCTTTTGCTAATAGGATCTCTCCCTTGCTGTTCCTCTCATCTGTAAAGCCAAGCACAAGCAGCTTTCCAGAGGACTACTGCTATGAATAGCTCTAAGGTTCTGATCACATAGTATAGTGAACTCTCTACTTATTCAGCAGTAAATTAAAGTAAAACTTTCACAGAAACCAAAGTACAGCATTCACAATGTTATAACTTAACAACTTATCACTAAAGTGGCCACATAGTTTTAAAGTTTAAAAGATCATTCAGTAAGTCCTTAACTCAATCATCCTTAAGGAGCAAACCTTCTTAAGGTACACAAAGTACCAACGTCAAAGTTATCCACCCCTAGGTCACATTGTCTTAATCTCTCAGTCAAAAAGTCTTCTTTCTTCTTGATTGGAGATGAATTTCCAATCATACTTAACTCAATCATCCTTAAGAGGTACCAGGTACAGAGTACAAAGTTCTCCCACCCTAGGCCACAGTAAATCATGATCTTCTCAGTCAGCATTAAGTACCCAAGGAGTGGTCTTTTCATCTTGACTCAAGGCTGGTTCTCAGATTCCATGGTTCCTCTTCCATGGTCCCAGTTCCTACCTGAATCTACCCAACTGTCACCCAGATTCAAAGGTAGGCAGCTCTCAGCTCCTAGTCCAGCTCCTCATCCAGTTTCCATTCCACATTGAAGCTCACAGTGTCCAGTCCACCTCAAGTCTTTCATGGTTTCTGTTTCTGGGAAGACAAAGCTTAACAGAGCCAAAACAACATTCATCCACACACACTGCCAGCACCATCATCAATTCACTATCTACCTGTGAAATCAACACAGACCCACATAGAAGGTCTGAGAATTCAACACAAATTGTCAGTATAGTCCCAGGACCTCCGAAACCCTCCTCTAGGACTTCTGTAAACAGACAACAAGAAAATCCTCTTTCAGGGCTTCCAGTGAGGTCCCAGTGCTTCTGTACAAAGTATCACAAACAAAAATCAACAAAAACAGAAGAGACAGAGTGCCGGCCACCACAAAGTTCCCCTTCTCAATTCTGCTCTTTCCTAGATTGGGCTTCTTATATATGGTTATTAGCTCCTCCCTTTTCCACCCATTCCTATTTCATCAGCAAATTCCTCCCACTATGGGGTTTACAAGTTCTGTTTCTTAACAAAGACTTGATATAATCATGGGTAAGGTTTAAAAAACACTTGAACTGAAACAAGATGCTAAATAATTAAATAGCTGAAACAAGGTGCTAAGTACTTCTTTGCTTGCCATTACATCATCCACCACAGGGGCCTGAATGAACAGCTGAGGCCCAACTAAGGACCAGTTTTTGAATGCAAAGCAACCTGATGCCTTCCTCTCACCTTTATTAACTCCCTGGGCAAGTTATCTGGATACAGTGGCTTAAAGATTGGGAGCTTAAATATTGGGATGTGGAGTTCCTCTCCTTACTGGCCCATCTTAACCTCAACTTAGATGTTAGACACCAACAATGCTGCAAGTGAGATGACTCCCAAGAAAAGGAGACACCTGGCTTTCATTTCCCAATCTGTGGTTGATTAATGGCAATGAATAAAAACATTCCCCCAGAGGACCCAGATTGTTGAAGATTCCCCTATGCCTCCATCTAGCACCCTCTAATTCAGCCATCCCCGGGAAGCAAAATTCCACTTGCCCCACCTAAGTTAAAGCTCCAGAGTTAGATTGAATGACTTAAGGAATTTTGTATTTCCCTCTCTTTATCTGTAACATAACTAAAGAACACACACCTTTCTCAGACATCCTTGGAAGCTGTCCTCCAAGTTCAGTTATGACTGTTCTAATAGTAGAGTTAGACACTTTGCATATATATACTGGCTTCAAAAACAGGAACATGAAATTCCCTTTCAAGGCTTACCTAAATCAGAGATATTTGAAAGTTTCCTAGCTGTTACTTCTAATAGTGCAGTAGTATTGAATTGGAGTTAGGAAAACTCTTTAAACATTTACTGGTTCTATGACACCGGGCAAGTTCCTTAACCTTTCTGAGCTTCAGTCTCTTTATCTGAAAATGAGGATAATAATAACACTTACTTCACAGGGCTGTTGTGAGCATCCAATGAGGTAATGTAAAGAACTATATATATGCTAATTATTAATGTTACTTAGAAAAACTCTCCCTTTCTATGTCTCTCTTTCTCCCTTAGCTTCATACATTTATTAGTCATGTGACATTAGGTAAGATAATCTCTCAGAACCCCAGCTACCTCATTTGTAAAATGAGAATTGGATCAAATAACCTCTAAGGTTCCTTATAGTTCTAATTCTGTGGTCTTATGATGTTGGAATTATTTTATATCTCTAATTTTGGCATTCATACTGTGGAGACCACTTTATAAAAAAGCCTTTTTTATACTTAAGTAAAATTTTTGGAGGATATCAAAGATGGACCTTCCTTAGAGCAAATTCATTTCTATGACAGTATCATATTAAAGTTCTAGCATATCTCAAACTAATAAATGTGAAGTTGTGACTATTCAGACATATCACTAATTAAATTAATGGTGGAGTTACTGGTAGTGTTGGGGAGTCTGGAAAATAGAGTGATCAAAGAAAAGTTCAGGTCATACATACATGTAATTATGCTCTGTGAGTTCATAAAGGGACAATATGGTAAACAGAACCCAATAAATCTACCTGTTAGAAAAAACAATAGGCTCTAAATTTTATTTCCAAGTACATTTCAAATCAGAAAATGTAGCAAAATATGTTGGTTAAAAAATTGGAAGTTTTATTCTTTGACTTTTGTTTTTAAAATATTTATTTTGTTTATTCAATAGTTTTCCAAAACTCTGCACTTATATGAACCAACATCTGGCCTCTTCATACCTTCTTGTCCTGTGCAATTTGTTCCACAAATACTCAATAAAAAGATCTACCCCACAAGCTGAAGTTCTTTTAATGTTTAAGGAGTAAAAATGAACATTCTGGGTGTCACTCTCTATATGTGACCAATTCTGTTCCTTTTCTTTATTTTAATGATGTCTTTGAAAGTTTCATTTTTGACCTAGTAAATATATAACTGAATTCATTTAGCCAAATAATAAATTCCCTGGAACTTCATTAATTCTAGAATAAACACATTGCAGCATAGAAAACATTTCTACATACATATATATTTGCATATACATTGTAATCTCATTTAGAGAATTGTTTTCTGGCTGTTCTCTACTAAAATCTAGAAATGCTGAAACCAGAGAGAGCAGAGAAAGTTTAGCCTGTTGTGCAAAATGCTATGAAACACTGAATATCGATCCTAGATTAAAGTCAGACTTAGAACATGTCAAACATCAGATAGAAAGTGGAAAATAGATTGCCATTGACACAATAGCTGAAGGAATCAGATCAGCTAGGTGGGCTCTCTGCTGTTTTGTTCACATGCAAACAGTCAAAGATTAAGTTTGGAGAAAATATTTGGCATTGAGCTGATTCTTTATCTGTATTCATGAACTGCGATGGGTCTAAAAATGACAGGAAACACAATTTCAACCTGCAGAATTTATTCCTATATTGTGACTGACAGTAGAAAAACGACTTACAAAATAAAAGCAGACATTTTCCTTAATTATTTGGGAGAAGAGGTTGATGTAAATGTTTCAAAAAACCCTACAGTTTTGAACCTTCAATTCATTTACTGAAGTCGAATATTATGAGATGTGAAGTTATTTCTAAATATATATAATATGAGTTCTTTATGTCCTTGTCACTGATCTTGTAATGTGTCCTGTCATATGATTGGCAACAGATAGCTTCACTCTTTAGGAATATAAATCACAGCTCATTCTAACTCAGTTGGATTAAAATTGTTCTTCACACAATTGAGTTGGGGCTCATTTCATGTAGTGGCAACTTCTTTGTAAAAGGCTAGTGATATCAAACATTTATACACGCATATATAGGAAAAAAAATCATACTATTTTCTCTCCCATGCACATTTTTTTTTTTAGTGAAGAGAGGACAATTTAAAATTCAAATTTTTGGAGCTCTTTTCTCATTTTTGTCTTATGTTATCACAACCTCAAGAAAATCCTCATTAGTAATTTTTATAATCAAGTTATGATCTATAATTATTTAAATTGGCTCTATTTATTGATAGCACCTTCTTTTGCTCTCCTTCACTATCACACCTATTCTATTTAATCTACTTACTTACAGTTTTGTTAACATCTCACCTTTCCTCTATCAACTTTACAAATTCTAGATGTTCTTTGAATTCTTAATCCTGTTTTTCTCTTTCAGGTAAAGCTTAGATACTTATGGTGAGGCTGTAAGAAAAGTGTTTTGTTTTCATCATGGAATGAACTACTGGTGAAGATGAAAAAGGAAAGAGAATATGGAAAAGAGGACTGTTTTCTAATTAGGGTCCTCTCTATACTCTCAGATCCAGTTGGTTTCACATCCGTCTTCTTTCTCTATGCCTTTGCTTTGGATGTCTCCCATGACTAGAGCGTTCTCTCTCTTCATCTCCACTTCTTTGGTTGTCAAGATTCTTTCAAGATTCAGTTTAAATCTCTTCTTCAGAAGGCTTTTCCAAGTCTCCCCATCTGCTAGTTCCTCCTCCTCTGATATTATGATTATCTTCCATCAACCCCTCCCCATACAAACACATACATTTCCATACATACATATATATAAATGTATATACATATATGCAAGTGCTTGGCACATAGTAAGCTCTTAATAATACTTATATTAATAAAAGATCCTAAACAGCTAAACCATTGGACCTGGAGTCAGGAAGATGAGTTTAAATCCAACCTCAGACACTAACTGTGACACCTTGAGCAAATCATTTAACCACTATCTGCCCCAGTTTCCTCATATGTAAAATGGGAATAATAGCATCTACCTTCCAGGGTTGTTGTGGGATTAAAAAAAATTAGATAATCTTTGTAAAGCACTTTACAAAGTTTATCAAGCTATATAAATGCTGGCTATTACTATTTTTTATGCTTTTTGACTGACTAAAGTGAATTTCTAGAATGTCAGACACATTCACATTGAAATCTAACTATATAAACACATTTTTAAGTCAAATATAAATAAGCTTTGGATGAGCTGTTTTCTCCCTCCATTGATACTGTGTGGGCCAAAGATAACCCTTGCCCAAAATAAAATAAGCAGATACATCTCCAAATAAAGACAGGAAGGATTTATTATACAATCGTGTGAGAAGGGGACATCATTACCACCAGAAGCACTCTGGTAGAAGAGGTCAAAATACAGAAGGCCAAAAGCTGGTTTATACGCCCTAAATTTCCCCCAGCCCTCCCTCTTTTATCCTATCCTGTTCCCATTAATTAGGAACTGAGCTCACAATCTAAAAATCTGCTGGCATTGCAGGTAAAATGTCATTAATATCAAAAAGCAGAAGGTACGGGTCTGGATAACACGGAAACAGACAAAATATGACATCAGTATCATAGCAGATAAATGTCATCTATATTAATAGAGTCAAAATATAGATATGTGAGCAGCTGAAAAACATCAACTTTGTCAATGCAAATATGGAAGCAGACAATATCTCATGAGTAATGGGGACGTTGGGGACTTTGGGTCATGGTGACCCTCCTTCTTGCAACAGAAAGGTAGACGATATCATATGAGTCATGGGGATTTTGGAACATGATGACCAGTGTGTATAGCAATCTTTCCAAATTTGTATTTGTACAGGTCAAGGGGAAACTAAGTCTGTAGCCAAGTTTGAAAAGCATGCACTTTCCCTTGCTACATATTAGCTAAGCTCAGCAAAACTCTTAACTCATGACCAGGGAAGCAGGGCAAGAGTCTCAGACTTCTAGATCTTTGGAATTTTACTAAAATTCTGTTCAAATTTCTAAGATGTTACCTGAGAAGTTTTTACTTTTATTCCATTTAATACCAAGAATCAAATGCTGTCTCTCAAGCTATATATTTATAACCCATTAATGTACCCAAATATGGGGGGAAAGGTAATTTATCCATTGGTTCACTTGTTCACATGAGCCCAAACAATTGTTGAGGTTAGGGGTTTAGGGGTGCATGAAACCCCAGAATACCAACACACCAGGTCCTGCCAAATGAATTGAACTCAAGTCTTCTCTCAGCCAAAGTAAAGCAAAGTTTATTAAAGATTCGCCATAATGGGTAGACTCTTAAGGAGCCTTGGTATCTGTGATGCTTGAATGGGAGAAGCAGGGTAGAATCATCTGACACAGAGTGAGTCTGCCTTAGATAATTCTCTGACTTTTCTCTCTCTTCATGGAAGCAAGATGGGGTCTTAAATATAGAAAGGTTGCGGTAGGAATCTAGGGGTGGTCTACAGGAGGAGTTTGGGGAGGGTCTTCAGGAGGAGTCAAATGAGGTCAGGTTCCAGTGATGAGAAATTAAGGGTGGGAAGTAGCTGGAGGCTACCTGGAAGTGAGACAATGGAGGGCTAGGCTAGTTTAAGGGTCTATAGATATTTTTGGAGGATTAAAGGTGGGAAGTAGCTGGACAAAGGAGGGCTAGGCTAGTAACTAGAGATTTGGGCAATGAAAGGCTTATGGCCTCAGGCAAATACCTCATCAAATGGGAAGATTCAATCAGAGTTCAAGGGAGTTCCCAGAGCCTGTACCTCATCACAATTAGTTTGGTGTAAGTGTTGATTTTTTTGTCAAGTACGGATGAGAGTGGTGAAAGGAGGGGCAGGAAAGATGAGTTGTCAGTGGCTACAGTGAACTTGAGAATATGCAATGATCAACTTAAATCACAGTTAATGTGCAATTATCTACACTGTCTGGACACTGAGTTGGGCTTTTTCTGAGTTCCTCACTTCAACCTGTCTGCCTCACTGTTCAGTAATGGGTCCAGCTTCTCTGCTCCCACTCTTCTCTCCTAGCTGATTGAAAAGCTGGGCCTATTTAGTTCCAACAAACCAGGGATTTTTAATTTTTTGTATGTATCATGGATTCCTTTGGCAATCCAGTGTGAATATAGATCTCTCCTCATAATATGAGTTTGTTACCTACATTCATAATTGGAGGAAATGCTAAATTTCGATTAGAAGTTAGTAAAAATAGATGTAATTTTCAGGACCCCTGAAATCTATCCATGGACCCCTTGGAGAATCTGTGAACCTCAAATTAAGAACCCTTGCACTATAGAAATGGTCTCTCTGCCTTCTTTACCAGCTTTATCCCCAGCTTTATCAGAATATGTCAATTCACTATAGCCATCTTCTAACCCCTCCCAGAGGAATCCATTTGAAATCCCAGAAGAGATTATATGAGTTCCTTGAGCAAACTACAAGGTGTTCAGATAATCCTATGAGGACCAATCCCCCAAGGCTGCCCAGTGTTCAGGGTTTAAATGTTTCCTCAGCCTTAGGGGAAGGCAGTTTCTTATCACTTTCTTAATAGTCAGACTTTCTTTTTTCCAATGCTGAGCCAGTCAAAGGAGAAGGGAATCAGGGAAAGCAGACCTTTGCTATTGTGGGAGGCTATCAGGAGAGGGAAATAGTAGGGGTAAACCGAAAGGATGGAAGACTCATGGACCAAAACAGACTTATCGCTCTCCCCCCCCCCCCCGCCCCCATTCCTCCACTTACTCCACTCAATTTCAGGCCAGTTAAGGAATAAGTGAAGGATTATTATAAATACATATGTATGAAATTATTATAAATGTAATTATTGCATATATAAATTACTGCTATTATAAATATAAATTATTGTGAATAAAGATTACTATAAATATAAATTGTAAATTTAAATACACACGTATATATATATATACACTGAATATTTCATCAATAAATGCAGATTTTAAATAAGAAAACTGAAATTCAAAGAAACAAGTCCCCAGTCATTTTAGATGCCTATGTGTCCTTTAATAAATATACTGAATCCAAACCAGCACTTTTTCTTCTTGCCGATTGTGGGGTTTTATATCCCTTTGGACTCAGATATGGGTCAACTCCAGTCAGTGTTGAGAGGGCAGGATAATAAATCAGTCGTGGAGAATTTCACTAATGAAACCCAGTTGATTCTAACTCTTTTTTTCCCCCTCTAGTACTGTTCATTTTGAGTTAATGAGGCAGCAAAAACAGAGAAGGAAGCAGTAAACTGAGTCACAACACCTGAATCCTAGTCCCAGTTCTGCCAGCTAACTAGGCTAAAATTTGCTAATGGTCATATTGTTGGGGCGCAGGGTGGGAGAGCTGGTTCAGATTTTTGAAAGAATTCAATCAGACCTTCTCTTTTAGCCAAAGGAAGCTTTATTAACGCAAAAGCATGTGGGCCTAAGACAGCAAGGAGCTAAACAAAGGCAATGATACAGGACAAGGACCAGATTTACATAGCCAGAAAGCTATACAGCCCATAGGATGGTATAAGTTTTTTAGGGTTTCTAAAGGGAGTTGGGGATTTAGGGACAAGATAAGTCTTGTAAGATGAGGACATGGGATGATGAATGACACCAGGGGGACAAGGAAATCTTTATGACAGGATGGGAGGAGACAAGGAATTTTAGGATAAGGTGAAGTCCTATGGTATTTCAAGATTAGGGGAGACTTTAGAATGCCAGGAAATGAGCAACTCAACCTTCAGGGCACCTCTGTATTTTAGGGTGCCTCTAGAGGATAAATCAGCAAAGGGGCAACTCAACCTTTGTATCCACATCAATATTAGCAAATTACTCAGCCTATAGGCCTCAGTTCTGTTCTGTAAAATGAAGAGTTCAAAAATCTAAGTTGAATTCTAAAGTTTGACAATTCTATGAATGTTATTGTAGCATGGGACAGTGACAGAGAGCTAGCCAGCCTTGGTGTCAGAAACCCGGGCTCCAGTCCCACACTAAGGGAACTTTTCAATTTCCAATTTCCAAGGTAATACTCTAATAGTAAATTGTGGACTACTTGCCAATCTGTATTGGAGGGAGTTCCTCAAGGCAGTTCCCTGCATTGATGAAATCATAGGCCCACACCACCCCTACTGGCACTCGTAAAGGCTATTGTACAATCTCTTCCTTCTCAGTGATAATAATCAGGGGTGTGCTGGAATCTGCTAAATGGAGACTAGCCCTCCCCCCCATCCAACTGTAATTTTCAGTCTGAGTACTTAAACCTGGAAAATTAGCAAATGCTACAAATCAGGGCTATATTGTTTTGTTAATCTTCTACACTTAAAAAGGTAATGGAAAAAATGTTGATGATGCAGAATTAAACTTAAAAATGCATCAAAGGTACTTGTGTTTTTTCTGGACAGCGGCCAGTTACACATTTATCCGTTGTATACCCCTAATAATTATCATCATAGTAACAATGCTTTAAAAATTTACAAAGCACTTTCCCCATCACAGTCCTACCAAGGCAGGAAGTGCAGGTGTCATCATTCTGGTTTTACAAGAAAGGAAACTAGGGCTCAGAGAAGGCTAGGGACTTTTCCATGTTTGCATAGCTAGTCTCAGCCACTTAGTTGGGCTGACTACAAGTTCAGTTCTCTTTCCATTGCATTGCATTACCCTGTCCAAGCATAACTTGATAATGTAGCTCCAGTCCCCTTAGGAAAGATCCCTGGAAATCTATGATAGACCTTCTAAATCTGTGAAGCGATACTTTAAAAGTAAAATTAGATAGTTCTAATATTATCCTGGTAGGGGAGAGGTGGGAATAATAAAATTAAAATTAATTTTATAGCATATGAACTCAATATTTTTAATTGCATCATTCAAAAAAACCCCAATCATTCATATTGTAGCTCTAAATCTTTACTTCATCTGTCTAATATCTTAGGTTCTCTTCCAATTTCTCTAACCTAATTTGAAAGACTAAAAGTGGACCTGTCCAAATTGTCTAGTTGGGGTAAATCCTAATAAAACCAGTAGAATAGGTCCTCTCTACAGAGTGTGTTTCACTACCCTTAGAAAAAAAATTTTCAAAACCTGAAGTGCTACTTTCATACTTGTAAAAGAAGCATTATGCTCACCCTTCACGGATGAAATATCATATGTTTATAAAGACTCATTGAGCCACACTCAAGCATTTGGGAATGACTTGAGTAATAAGAATTTTTTTTTAACCAAGTACATTAAAAAAGCAAAAATGAAAACTATGAGCATGAATTCTATGATCACTTTAATGAGAAATTTAACAACATACTTATGTTGATGTGTTGAACTCCCTGGTTTAATTTGAGCAGTGGAAACAGCAGACTGCAAATTACAAGCACATTTTTCCTCTTCTCAACTACTTTAACTCCTGAAAGAAGGAGAATAGAAGAGAAAGGATCTGAGTTATATCATATTCTCTCTGGGATCAGTCATAGATCAAGAGGTGGAAGTGACATGAGAGGTCATCTAGTCCAACTGTCTCATTTAACACCTGAGAAAATCAAGACTCACCTAAGCAAAGTGACATTCCCAAATTCACAATGGTAATAATCTGTATCAGCAATGCAGTATTCACAATGCCTACAGTAATTATAAATATGCTGATATAGTTATTAATCACAAAATGGAACAGGCTCTCTACATAAGAAATATAGATAGTGCATTCATTTAAATACCAGAAAACTGAGCCCCAAAACCAGAAAGTCAAAGCTAACCCAGGAGGGATGAAGTTGGCACATGTGGTCAAAGTAAACACCCACATTCTCAAGCCTTCAAACAGGACAGGCTACCTCAGGCAAAGATCCTCCTCTTCTCACGCACGCAACTGCTCAGCGTCCAGGCAGCTTGGTCCCAGCAGCTCTGGCCCCTGGCAGTTCCTGCCCCAGGCAGTCCTCAGCAGGAGTCCTTAGCAGAGATTCTGCCCTGCTCAAAGCAAAAGGAGTTCGCAACTGCAGCCACTTCCTCTGACGCCACTTCCAGTCCGCACCGCGCACGGAGACTAGCTTGGTTCCGGCATTCTCTTGCTCCACCCCTTTCTGCTACGTCAGCAAGCACAAGGGGCATGGAAGATCTTCAAATCCCAGTATCCTTACATAATCAGAGGTAGAATTTGAACCTAGGCCCTCTGAGTACTCTAGACCCCATGCTCTTTCTACTGTGTCACATTCCTCCTTAAGAGGTCAGTTCAATTAACAGATATCATTATCTACCACAACCACAATTATTTAACTGGAATTCTTTCAACAGGACATCTTAGAATTTTTTATTAATGCCACAATAACTTTCAAATTAGTTAGCTGATCTTGCCCATATATGGTAAACTATAAAAAGAATATCTTAACTTTAATCCTTTATGCAGTATACCATTCTGGAGCAAGACCTGAGTTCAAATCTAGACTCAGACACTTACTAGCTATGGGACCCTGAGAAAGTCACTTAGCCACTCTTGCCTCAATTTCCTCAACTATAAAATGGGGATAATAACAGCACCTTCCTCACAGGGTTGTTGTGAGGATCAGTTGAAATAATATTTGTAAAGAGCTTAGCACAGTGCTTGGCACTTAGTAGGTACTATATAAAAATGCTTATTCCCTTCTTCCTTCTCCTAATACAATTGCAAATGGACGGATTATATTATATTTCCAGAATGAGTAATAATATGCTCTAAGGATAAAGTGGTGCAGTAATAAAGTGCCAGGTCCCGAGTCAGGAAGACTCCTCTTTCTGAGTTCAAATCTGGGCTCAAATATTAACTACTTTGTGTTACCCTGTTTGCCTCAATTTTTTCATCTGTAAAATGAACTGGAGAAGGAAATGGCAAATGGCTCCAGTAACTTTATCAAAAAAAAATCCTAAATAGGGTCACAAAGAGTGGGACATAACTGAAAACAAAAATGACTTAATGACAACAAAGGTGAGCTTGTATGTCTGCTGTTTAGATGGCCCCAAATTAAGAGAATCTAGAAATAGAGTATCTGAGATCTATCCCTATGTAATGCTTTTTTCCTGAGGCTGTGCACTCCCCACTAGGAATATAATAATTAAGCTTTTGTTTATGGATTCTATAACTGGCCCAAGAGTTTCTAGAGCATCAACCCCATGAGATTTCCTTGCAAAAATTGTTGGAGTTTTGTTTTGTTTTCTCTTTTCTTATACAAGAGCATAAAGAAAGATAGCCAGCGTCTATACTCCTGCATATCAAATATATGTCTCTGGTTCCCATCTTTCCCCCTGAGCTACATGTAATTCTATCTACCTGCCAGTCATCTATACCAAAAGCACTTTGGCTCTGAGTCAGAAAATCTCTGATGCTTAACTTCTTATGCAACCTAGGGCAAGTCATTTAAGTCCTCTGGGTTTCAGTTTTCTCATCTTTTAAGAGGAGAAGGTAGGTCTAAATGGCTTCAGAGGCATTTTCAGTTCTACATCTATGAACAACTTTAAACTAACAGGTCCAAAGATGAACACATCAGTACCTAAAACCAATTCACCTAAAAGTCATTTCCCTTTTTAAAAAAAATCTACCCCATGAAATTTTCTTAGTCAATATAGTGTTTTCTAGTGGTTCTCTCCTTTTGATAGCAAACTATCACCAGAATTACAAAGTTAGAGCTGGAATGGGCTTTTGAGGTAATCTATAGATGAGAAAATGGAGACCCTGATTTTATAGATGACGAATTGCGGCCCAGAGACTTGATCACAGTCATACAGAAAATAACAGGCAAAGCTCATACTGGATCCCAGGTTTTTCTGACCCTAGGTCTAGTGTTCTGTCAATTTCATCAAACTACCTCCAAAGATACCAGATACTTCTGATGTCTCCATTCTCCTGTCCTTCAAACTTCTGTCACAAGCACACGCACAGATATGACCTCATAATGCTGCCCTCAAACCTTCATCGAGGTAGGATGCTTGGGTCTGAAGTCCAGAAGACATGAGTTCACATTTGACCTCATGCACTTCATAGCAGTATGACCCTGGGCAAGTCACTTAACCTCTGTCTGTTTCAGTTTCCTCAGTTATAAAAGGAGGATAATAATAGCACCCACCTCCGAGGGTTGTTGTGAGGAACAAATGAGATCATATTTGTAAAGCACTTATAATAGTGCCTGGCACATTATAGGCGCTTAATAAATGTTTGTTGTTGTTTTTTTCCTTCCTTCATCCCAAATCTTATAACATAAAAATCTATATTTCGGCATTCAAGGTCTTCATTGGTCTGGCTCTACACTACCTTTAAGTGTGAGGGGAGGAGATAGGTAAGGGGCGGTGTAAGGGTGGGGTAGTGGTGTTTGGTTTAGTAAAGTATGCCTTATATGGTAAAGTTGTGAGTATTGAAAGGTGATTGGTTGGGGTAATAGAATGTTGGGTATAAGAAACAGGATGCGGAAGAGAAATGCTCTCTCTTCTCTCGCTCGCGTACCTGCTGTGCGTGTGTGTATAATGGCCGCCTAAAACACCAATAAAATCCTCTTTCTGCCAACGGCCTCCTGCCTGGTTCTTCTCCGGAGTGAGGAAGGAGAAGCCGGTGACGACCGAAGCCAGTGATGGGTAAGTGAAAGACCATGGGACTCTCAAGCTCAGGTTCAGCTGCGGAACAGCCCGCAACAGTCTGGCGCCCGAACAGGGACCGGAGGAGCCCTGAAGGGACCTGCGGGGACTTGAGAGTTAGCGGACGGTCTGGTGGGTGCAGCTGGTCTGCCCCGCCGTAACCAGGCAGCCTCTTCGTTGTCGAAGGGAAGAAGGGAGATGGGAGGGGGACAGAGTATCCCCGCGTTTAGGCCGGAGGAGAAAGGGGTGATAGCGGCCCAGCTGTATAAGCTGTGTGCCAGGAATGGAGTGAAGATTCCTATAAAGACATGTAGAGAGTTTATAGAAAAAATTTGGGGCATATGCTCCTGGATTCAGCACGCAGGTATTCAGCCAGGGAGATGGGCAGTGGTAGGGCAACAGATGGCTTCTTACGAGAAAACCAATCCA